>CAJQZM010040510.1:0-330812 GCA_907164665.1 Colias nastes | reverse complement strand
CCCCCCCCTCGCACCAATTATCTTACATCCTCTCAGCAGTGCCTCTTCTTTTTCCCTTTTATTTCAAACTCATCAGAATCACCAGCAGTCCACTGATTAGCGCCACGCATGAAGGCAGCAGGACATAATGCCGTAACTGTTTGTGCCAGATCATCGCGGATGTCACCAGCAAGCCTGAAACAATCATTGCTTTCCAGACATCAATGGGGAGATCGGTAAACATCAACCCACCGATAATGGAACCAGGCAGTAATATTCCCCACCCACTTCCCAGCGCTTTGCTCAACATGGTTTCACCTCTCGCACTGATAATGATAACCAGTATCATATGATAGTAATTATCACTTGTCAGCAGGCGACGTAAGAAATTGCGCCAGCAATTGCTTTCCCATAATGACAGAGAATGTGTAAGGTGATAAATTGCCCACCTGTTAACTTCCGATAAAGTTTTTCTGATAATAAAAATTCAATTTTGTAGCGACCAATATTACACAACAACACCTTGCTCATTGTTTTAATTGAGTTTTAATAAAAACGCACGCATATGACATCACAATCCTGGCTGTCTTTAGTCAACAAGAAATATCAGCTATCTTTACGTTTGTTTTTATTTCTGAACGCCGCATCAGCATTGTTCTCGGTAACAAATCCTCTCTATTCCGTACGTGTGTTATCAGTCCCGCTCTTTGCCGTACTGACTATCAGCACAGGCTTACTTATCTGGCACTGGAAAAACAGCACGCGAAAAATAAATATCCCTGTTGTTTCAGCTATTTTTGGTCTTTTATGGGCCTGGCAGATCGTCTCTAAATTTCTGTTAATCACGCACGATCACGCGACCTATTTAATGATGGCGCTATTAACAGTGCTTTTTATAGGGTCTCTGGCGTTCGCGAGTAATATTAAAGCCTTTACGTTACATTCATTTCCCGCATTTATATCCTGCCTGTGGCTTAGCCCGTCCGAAAACTGGCTGAGAATGGCCTATTTTTTCGCGCTGCCGGTGGTCGCCATTGGTATCCATCATGTTCTTCAGCGGCGCAATGACCGTTTCGCCCAGGAGCTGCTTTCCGAACTGCTGGAGGAGCGCGAAACCCTGACCGATCTCAGCATGATGGACCCGCTCACCGGCCTGTATAACCGTCGCGGGCTGCAAAGCCGGCTGGAGAACCTTCCCAGGCCTGACGCTGGCGAGCACTTCGTGCTGCTGATGGATATCGACCACTTCAAAGCCTACAACGACCATTACGGCCATATGATGGGCGATCAGGCCTTGATCAGGGTCTCGGCTGCGATACGCGACGCCGTGCGCTCACGCGATGTTGTCGCCCGGTTTGGCGGGGAAGAATTTATGGTGCTGTTGAGTAACATCCCGCTGGAGCAAGCGCGCCAGACGGCTGAACGCATACGTCAGAAGGTTTACGATCTTAAAATCCCCCATATGTTTAACGAAAGCGTCGCCACTAACGTGACCATCAGCATCGGCATCGCCATGTTCGAAGGTGAAGACGTTGAGGGCGCGCTGGCGAAAGCGGATAAAGCCCTCTATGAAGCCAAGCATATGGGACGTAACAGCATTCTGCTGAGCGAAGAGCTTCATACTGCCTGAAACCGCCTTCACAGCGCCAGGATAAAACGCTTGCGCTTGGTTTTATCTATAGTTAGGATTGGCAATCATTATCATTTAGATTTGTAATCCACACTATGGCGACTCGTACCGCACACATCGTTGAGCCCCTGCTCTGGCGAGCTCCACTCTCCGCCGGGGAAACGACGCTTGCGGATGCCATTCGGGAAAAAATTGCCGTAACGCGCGCCCATCTGCTGGATTTCATCAAACTGGATGAAGCACCGCCGCATCATGCGCTGACGCTGACTGAGTGGCAACGTCCTGCCGAGCTGCGGTCGCTGCTGGCAACCTATTCCGACCATATTTATCGTAACCAACCTACCCTGACGCGGGAAAATAAACCGCTGTTATCCCTCTGGGCACAGTGGTATATCGGGCTGATGGTGCCGCCTGTCATGCTAGCCCTGCTGACCCAGGAAACGATGCTCGATCTCTCGTCGGAACATTTTCATGTTGAATTTCATGAAACCGGGCGCGCTGCCTGTTTCTGGATTGATGTACATGAAGATCCGAGCGCGAGACACCTGTCAGCGCAGGCGCGTATGGAACGGCTGATTACAAGAGCGCTGGTTCCGGTCATTGATGCGCTGGAAGCGACGGGAGAGATTAACGGCAAACTGATCTGGAGTAATACCGGGTATCTTATCCACTGGTATTTAACGGAAATGAAGCCGCTGCTCGGCGACGAGAAAGTGGATGCACTGCGTCAGAGCTGTTTCTTTGCCAGACAGCTGTCGGATGGACGGGATAACCCTCTTTACCGCACCGTGGTTCCGCGTGAGGGACTTCTGGTACGTCGTACCTGCTGTCAGCGCTACCGTCTGCCGGACGTCCAGCAGTGCGGCGATTGCACGCTTAAGTAGTCTGGCCCGGCCTGATACCCGCAGTGAGAGAGAACAAACACTAAAAACGGCAACCTGCGTTGCCGTTTTGCTTTTACCTAAGCGACCTGCTGATTTTCCTCTTCTCCATTACGCTGTGCTTCTTCCGCTTCCTGCTGAAGCAACTGTTTCTCGTACACCTTGAAGAACGGGAAATAGATAATGGCGGAAACGCAGGCCAAAACCAGCACCAGAATGGCTGCACGGAAATCCCAGCCCAGCGCCCAGGCGGCACCAACCGGAGCCGGTGCCGTCCACGGCACGACGGAAATCACGCGGCCAATCAGATCAAACTTCATCGCTGCCCATGCCAGCACGGCATTAACCATCGGCGCCAGCAGGAAAGGAATAAAGAACACCGGGTTCATCACAATCGGCGTACCGAAAATCACCGGCTCATTGATATTGAAAATGCTTGGCACCACGCTCAGACGTCCAATAGAGCGCAGGTGCGCGGAGCGGCTACGCAGATAGCAGAACACCAGACCCATCGTCGCCCCCGATCCGCCGATAACGATAAAGAACGTCCAGAAGGCTTCCATAAAGATGTGTGGCAAAGGCTGGCTTGCCGCCAGCGCGGTCTGGTTCGCCCCCAGGTTCGTCAGCCAGAACATTTGCAGCATCCCGGAGACAATCGCCGCGCCGTGGATCCCGGCAAACCACAGCAGGTGGCCAATCAGCACCGCCAGCAGGATCGCAGGCAGCGAGTCAGCCGCAGAGACCAGCGGTTTGAATATCGACATGATGGCCTGTGGGATCAGCATACCGAACTGCGACTGGATCAGCAGACTCAGCGGATAGAGCGTCAGCACCACCACCAGCACCGGGATCAGCAGATCAAACGAGTTTTTGATCATCGGCGGAACCTGGTCTGGCAGGCGGATCCCGATATTGTGTGCTTTCAGGAAACGCATCATCTCAACGCAATAGATCGCCACCAGAATCGCGGTGAAAATACCGGTCCCTCCCAGGCTATCGACCGGCAAAGCGCCTTTGGTTTTAGGGGCGGCGACCAGCAGGAACGCCATCAGCGACAGCATCGCGCACATGAACGGATCCAGCTGATGGGTTTTAACGTAATGTTTGCCCAGGTTGTAGGCAATAGCCGCACAGATATAAAGGGACATCACCCCCATTGTCATATCAAACGGCGTCAGAATTTGGCCTTCAAACTGCTTCGCCATATCCAGCCAGGCGCGAGCAAAACCCCAGGTGGTATCAGGCGAAAAAGGTGGGTAAGCGAACACTAACAGAAACGAGCCCACAATCATAAACGGCATCGCTGAGATAAACCCGTCACGAATAGCCATAACGTGACGCTGGGAAGAGATGCGCCCGGCAATAGGGCTAACATAATTTTCAACGAAGCGGAAAATCAGATTAAATGCAGCATGGTTGGCAGACATAGCAGATCTCCTGTCATACGTTCGTTTCGGACGTTCTCACGTCACACGTTGTTCCATACATCAGCGTCACAACCTTGCCGGATCGTGTACCTGCGGTACTGCTCAAACGGAATGATTTCATAATTAGCTCTTATTATTAGATACAGGGGAAGTTACACACTCAGTATTAATCTCTGCATCACGCTCTGCAACCGGTTACTGTAACCGGTTTCTGTGAATGTGAAGGCGATCCAGAAATCGCCCCAGACGGATATTTGTTACTTAAGGGATATTTACAGCGACTAAATTCTTATGACAGATTACGCAGGATATTTGTCAGGAGGAATCAATGAGTTTGCAGTCTGTACAACAGTTTTTTGCCGAACACGCTCCGGATATAGAGATCATTGAGCTTAACCAAAGCACAGCGACTGTTGCCCTTGCTGCTGCCGCGCACAACGTTGAACCCGGCCAAATTGCCAAAACGCTGTCACTAAAAATTAAAAATGACGTGATTCTGGTGGTTGCAAAAGGCGATGCGCGTCTGGATAACAAAAAGCTTAAAGAGACATTCGGCGCAAAAGCCCGCATGCTCAGCAGCGATGAGGTAGTCACCCTGACAGGTCATCCTGTTGGCGGTGTCTGCCCTTTCGGACTGGAAAACCCGCTTTCTGTTTACTGTGACATCACATTAAAACAATACGCGGAAGTGTTACCCGCAGCGGGCGCCATCCACAGTGCGGTGCGTATATCGCCCGACAGAATGGCGGAACTGACCGCAGCAAAATGGGTGGATGTGTGCATTTGAACGATGCGCCAGAAGAACTCTGGCGCATCATTTAACGCTAAGAGAATGAAGGAACGGTGAGAGCGGAACGACGAACTTCCCGGGCAGGGAGATGCGCCAGGATATCCGCCGCATCCAGTAATCCCACGTCAGAATTGACGCCCAGCTTTACCATGGCGTTAAACTTATGCGCCCGGATAGTTTTAATATTGCGTTCAAGCTGTGCTGCAATTTCAGGGATCGAAAAACCCGATGACATATAACGCAGAATCGCCCTCTCGGTTGGGCTTAACATACGATTGCTAACACACCAGTGATTGTACATGTTGTCGTTCACCTGATGCGTTTCGCTGAGTAATGTCTTCAGGCCCTCCATTAGCTGCTTTAGCGGAACCGATTTACTGATGATTCCATGCAAGCGAGAAGGCGAAAGATGGCTGACCAGCCTCGCCTCCATTTCGTCAGAGGCCAGCACAATACGCTGGACGTCGCTGTGGGTGAAGGTGAGATCCCGTAAACAGGCAAGACAGTTTCTCCGCTCCTCACGCTCATCAGACAGTGAATAGATAACCGCATAGAATGAGATATCCGAGAGCGCCGCTTTAAAGCTGGCGAATCTGCTAAACAGGTGCACCTGGTAATGGCTCAGGCTGGGCATCGCAAAGAGATGCTTCAGCCCCACAGCGCTCATTGAGCAGCTTTCGATGACGGCGATATGTCTTGTTGCAGTGGTCTTTTCCATTCCTCAAACTCTCCATAAGCCGACATTAAACTGAGTTCTCGCATTCCCTGGGTACTGCTTATCCACGCGTACATATCGGCATTACTGCGAAGTGATAAGCGACGCATTGCACTGTTTTTCTGTGCGCTGATCGTTTTATTACTTTTATTCAGTAGTGTGGCAATTTGGTTGATTCCCCAACCTTTACCGAGTAAACGCAACACCTTGCGTTCAGAGTGAGTGAGTGCAATCATTTGCTCACTCTCCTCTTCAATATCGGGCGTTTCCGGTATTAATAACGTCTGGCTTATTCGCTCGGCACGTTCACTGCCCGCGCGAATAGCGTTAATGACGCCTTCAATAGGCTCCATATCTGAAAGCAGCGTGCTTTCCGGACGCATAAGAAGCTCTACTGCAAGCGGATAAAGAGGACGCGAGACAAGGAATATCCAGTGAATATCCCGATACTGATTCATTAATCCATAATACTGCTCAAGCGTGCCGCGAGGATTACGATACTCACCCGAAATATCGGCAATAACGACCCCGGCGCGACGCAACTGAAGTAGCGTCAACTCCTGCATCGAACGGCAGTACGTTATCTCAAAATCGGGAAAATGACGCGACATGACGCCACCTAACCCATTTTGCATAACCGGCACTCTGCTAATCACAACTCCGTGTTTACCATTCAATGGCAACATAGACCCTCCATGTCATGAATTCATTATTTAAGAACGAACTAACCCTACGAGGTTAAACACGTTTGTATTCCTTAGTACAAAACGGCTTAATATTCGTAAACCAGAAGAAATGTCACATGGGTTATGAAACGCCCAATACAGTCTTAATATCGCATAAAGACTACAAGAATTTAATTCTGGTTGTGTGAAAAGATCGAAAATATGAAATTAGAAATACTTAATATATTTTTTTTATTAATTCTCGTCACATATTCATTAAATAAATAAAGATACGACCTCTTCGCCATGCTGGACACGCAACTGATCGCACAAATGTTGATCTGGCCCAGCGCAAAGGGCCCTGCCCTTTGTGTTAAAAGTAAGCAATCTCTCTTCTCTTCAGGGCGTTTCATGCAGGCAGATCGGTCTACGCAACGTGCTACCACGCGGCTATGTATTCAGTGCGGACTTTTTCTCTTACAACACGGGGCAGAAAGCGCCCTCGTCGAAGAACTTTCCACACGCCTTGGTCTGGCGCTGGGGATGGACAGCGTTGAGAGCTCCATCTCGTCAAATGCCATTGTACTGACCACCATTAAAGACGGACAGTGCCTCACCTCCACTCGTAAAAATCATGACCGCGGCATTAACATGCACGTCGTGACGGAAGTGCAGCACATTGTGATCCTTGCTGAACACAGGCTGCTCGATCTGCGGGAAATAGAGAAACGCTTCAACCAGATCAAACCTCTCCGGTATCCACGCTGGCTGGTTGTGCTGATGGTGGGACTCTCCTGCGCCTGCTTCTGCAAGCTCAACGCGGGCGGCTGGGACGGCGCTGTCGTGACCTTCTTTGCCAGCAGCATCGCGATGTATGTCCGCCAGTTGTTGACGCACAGGCAACTGCATCCGCAAATTAACTTCTGCATCACGGCATTTGTGGCGACAACCGTATCCGGCCTGCTTTTGCGCCAGCCTTACTTCGCCAGCACGCCTACTGTTGCGATGGCCGCCAGCGTATTGCTGCTGGTGCCGGGTTTTCCCTTAATCAATGCCGTCGCTGATATGTTCAAAGGCCACATCAACACCGGTCTGGCGCGCTGGGCGATAGCCAGCCTGCTGACGCTGGCGACCTGTATCGGGGTGGTAATGGCCATGACACTCTGGGGGTTACGCGGATGGGCGTGATCGATTTTCTGCTCGCACTGGCGCAGGACATGCTCCTGGCAGCCCTTCCCGCCGTTGGCTTTGCGATGGTGTTTAACGTCCCGCAGCGTGCATTACCCTGGTGTGCGCTGCTGGGTGCCATTGGCCACGGCTCACGTATGATCATGATGACCGCGGGCTTTAATATCGAATGGTCGACGTTTATCGCCTCCATGCTGGTCGGCAGCATCGGTATTCAGTGGTCCCGCTGGTATCTGGCGCATCCGAAGGTGTTCACCGTGGCGGCAGTCATTCCTATGTTCCCGGGTATTTCAGCCTATACGGCGATGATTTCCGCCGTCAAAATCAGCCACTTTGGCTACAGCGAACCGCAGATGATCCTGCTTCTGAGCAACTTCCTTAAAGCCTCGTCGATTGTGGGCGCGCTCTCCATCGGCCTGTCGATCCCCGGCTTATGGCTTTACCGCAAACGTCCACGCGTATAATAAAATAGCTTGCAATTGTATCGCGCACTATCTATATTCATTTCATGGACGCAAAAATGAACGACACCACTAACGCGCTTCTGCTGGATAACCAGCTCTGTTTTGCCCTCTATTCGGCAAATCTGGCGCTTAACAAGCTCTACCGGCAACTGCTGGCGCCGCTTAACCTGACCTACCCGCAATACCTGGTGATGCTGGTACTGTGGGAGCAGGATGATATTACGGTATCAGACATTGGCGAGCGGCTGTTCCTGGATTCCGCCACGCTGACGCCCCTGCTGAAACGCCTGGAAAGTGCAGGATTAATCTTCCGCCAGCGTTCCCGTCAGGATGAGCGTCAGGTCGCCGTCACCCTGAGCGACGCGGGTCGGGCGCTGCAACAGCAGGCCGTGACGATACCCCACGCCGTGGGCTGTGCAGCGCAGTGTGATACCGACACCATGCTGGCGCTCAAGCACCAGCTCGAACTTTTGCGCCAACAGCTTCATCGCGCGTAAGGCTATACTTTACGCGCCTGATTTTAACTTAATACATCGCGCGCTATTTAATAGTGCATATAAACGTAAGATGAGGAACCTGCCATGTCTTTAGAAAAAGTTGTTTACACTGCCAAAGCCAAAGCAACCGGAGGCCGTGATGGCCGCGCAACGTCTTCCGATGGCGTTCTGGATGTCAAACTGGGTGTCCCCAAAGAGATGGGTGGCATGGGGGGTGAAGTAACCAACCCTGAACAGCTGTTCGCTGCGGGCTACTCCGCCTGCTTCCTGGGCGCAATGAAGTTCGTTGCGGCACGCGACAAATTCGCTCTGCCAAAAGATGCCTTTATTGAAGGCGAAGTGGGGATTGGCCCGCTGCCAACCGGTTTTGGTATCGAAGCGAAGCTGAACATCCACGTTGAAGGGATGGACGCAGCGGAAGCCAAAAAACTGGTGGATGCGGCGCATATTGTCTGTCCGTACTCTAACGCGACGCGCGGCAATATCGACGTGACGCTGAACATCATCGCGTAATCAGCTCCTGTGATTTTAGCCCCGGTAAGCGTAACGCCGCCGGGGAAATCCTCTCCTTTCCTCTCCTCTCTCTGTGCTACCATAACCCTCAATCACGCCCGTAGTAATCAGTTGAGAAAGTGTTATGTCCTCCAGAATCCTGACCACCAGCATTGCTGGCATTGATGCCTTTATGCGCGATCCTCGCGGTGTGTTGACGCACGCCGAAGGCGGCACGCTCGCGGTATTTGCCGACAACGCCCCGGCGTTTTATGCGGTCACGCCGGAACGTCTGGCGCAGCTTCTGGAAATTGAAGCGAAGCTGTCGCGCCCGGCGAGCGATGTCATGCTGGATAATCAGTTTTTTGGCGAACCCGCCAGCGCTCCGGTGGCCGTTCCAATGGGGAAATTTCCCATGTACGCCGGTTGGCAGCCGGACGCCGATTTTCAGCGGCAGGCGGCCTTATGGGGAATAGCCCTCGCGCAGCCCGCGACGCCAGAAGAGCTGGCGGCCTTTACCGCTTACTGGCAGGCTGAAGGAAAAGTCTTCCACCATGTTCAGTGGCAGCAAAAGTTCGCGCGCAGTCTGCAAATCAACCGCGCCAGCAACAATGGCCAGCCAAAACGTGATATCAATGCCTTTTCAGAACCGGACAAAAAAATCCCTGATGGATTCCGAGGTGCGAAATGAAAAACGTCGGCGACCTGATGAAACGTTTGCAGAAGATGATGCCCGCCAACGTGAAGCCCGCCTTCACCACGGGTGAAGAGCTGCTGGCGTGGCAAAAAGAGCAGGGTAAAATTCGCGCGGCTGCCCTCGCCCGCGAAAACCGCGCGATGAAAATGCAGCGCACCTTTAACCGCTCTGGCATTCGCCCTCTGCACCAGAACTGCTCCTTCGAGAATTATAAGGTCGAGTCGCAGGGGCAGATGAACGCCCTCAACCAGGCGCGCCAGTATGTGGATGAATTTGACGGCAACATTGCCAGCTTCATCTTTAGCGGAAAACCCGGCACGGGGAAAAATCACCTTGCGGCCGCTATCTGCAACGAGCTGCTGCTGCGCGGGAAGTCAGTGCTGATTATCACCGTGGCCGATATTATGTCCGCCATGAAGGACACCTTCAGCAACCGCGAAACCAGCGAAGAACAGCTGCTGAATGATTTAAGTAACGTGGATTTGCTGGTCATCGACGAGATCGGCGTCCAGACGGAGTCCCGCTACGAAAAAGTGATCATCAACCAGATTGTCGATCGCCGTTCGTCGTCAAAACGCCCAACAGGTATGCTGACGAACCACAATATCGACGAGATGACCCGACTTCTTGGCGAGCGGGTAATGGATCGCATGAAGCTGGGTAACAGCCTGTACGTCATCTTCGACTGGGACAGCTACCGCAGCCGCGTCACCGGCAAAGAGTATTAAGATATTTCCAGGGAGCGCCGGAAGAGCAGAGGTATATACTGAACCCACTTCTGGCCCAAAACGGACCTTGTTGAGTAAATCATTATGAAAAAACAGTTTCTTATCAGCATCCTTACTGGCACCCTGCTGGTGACTGGCGCAGCGCAGGCCGCATCATGGCAGGAGTCGCTCTCCAGCGCAGCAAGTGAGTTAACCAAAGAGAGCGGCACTTCCCAGGGCGGGCTGTCAGCCTCGTCCCTCACCGGCCTGCTGAGTAACAGCTCCCAAAGCCTGAGCGCCGGCACGATGAACAATGCGGCGGGCATTCTGGAATACTGCGCGAAGCAGAAACTGGCTTCCGTCACCGATACCGAAAACATTAAAAACCAGGTGCTGGGTAAACTGGGTCTGGACACCCAGGAGCAGAAAGCGGACACCAACTATATGGACGGTATTCAGGGCCTGCTGAACGCGCAAAATGGCCAGCAGCTGAACCTCAGCACCCTTGGAAATTCATCTCTGGCGAAACAGGTGAAAACGAAAGCCTGCGATCTGGTGCTGAAACAAGGCGTTAATTTCCTCTCCTGATCGTCTCCCATTTTCTGCCACAACACGCCGGGTTTATTACGTTAGTCTTACACCGCGGCGTGAAGTGCGTTTTTTTATCCCCTGCCACCACCTCAGCCTCCGTATACCACGATGCGACTGTATTCAAAAATCCGATTTTATAAACCAAATCCTAACAACAGCACACTTTCGTGACACTAAAATTGCAGCTAAGCGACATCGCAATTACATTGTATTACCCAAAAAATAAGCAATTAGCCGGCTAAGCGTCCGGCATGATGAGGATCTGCTGTTGTCAGAGTTAATGTCCCTTGTCCTTTTCCTGGCTTCCATCGGCGTTTATGCCTGGAAAGCCGGTCGTCACACCTGGTGGTTTGTGGCCACCCTGGTGGTGCTCGGCATTTTTATTGTTTTAAACATTACGTTATATGCCAGCGATTATTTTACCGGCGACGGTATTAACGACGCGGTGCTCTACACGTTGACCAACAGCCTGACCGGCGCTGGTGTAGGTAAGTATATCCTTCCGGGTCTGGGGCTGGTGGTCGCCCTGGTGGGCATCTTCGCCGCGCTGGCCTGGGTTCTGCGCCGTCGCCGTCACCGTCCGCATCATCATGGCTACAGCCTGCTGGCGCTGTGCCTGGCGCTGGCCTCCGTGGATGCCAGCCCCGCATTCCATCAAATTACCGAGCTGGTAAAATCCCAGTCGCGCGATGGCGACCCGGACTTTGCGGCCTATTACAAAGAACCCTCGAAGAAGATCGACAATCCCAGACTCAACCTGGTCTATATCTACGGCGAAAGTCTGGAGCGCACCTATTTTGATAACGATGCTTTCCCGAACCTGACGCCAGAGCTTGGCGCGCTGAAAAACCAGGGCCTCGACTTCAGCCACACCATGCAGCTCCCTGGCACGGATTACACCATCGCCGGGATGGTGGCCTCCCAGTGCGGCATTCCGCTGTTCGCTCCGTTTGAAGGCAACGCTTCCGCCTCAATGTCGAGCTTCTTCCCGCAGAACATTTGCCTCGGCGATATCCTGAAAAACTCGGGCTATGAAAACTACTTTATGCAGGGCGCTAACCTGCGCTTTGCCGGGAAAGATGTGTTCCTGAAATCCCACGGTTTCGATCACTTGTATGGTTCCGAAGAGCTGAAAACCACGGTGGCCGATCCGGCCTACCGCAACGACTGGGGCTTTTACGACGATACCGTTCTGGATGAAACCTGGAAGAAATTCGAGGAGCTTTCCCGCGCCGGTAAACGCTTCTCGCTGTTTGCGTTGACCGTCGACACGCATCATCCGGATGGTTTTGTCTCACGCACCTGTAAACGTCAGGGCTACGACATTGACGGTAAAAACAACAAGTCGTTCAGCGCCGTGACCTGTAGCCAGGAGCATATCGCGGCGTTAATCGAAAAAATCAAAGCGTCGACGTATTTCAAAAATACGGTCATCGTCGTCTCATCTGACCATCTGGCGATGAAAAACAGCGCCTGGGATGAGCTGAATAAGCTGGATCGCAGCAACCTGTTCTTTGTGCTGCGCGGCGATAAACCGCAGCAGGAGATCATTGCCGCTAAACGTAACTCGATGGATAACGGCGCTACCGTGCTGGATATTCTGGGTGGCGATAACTTCATTGGACTGGGCCGCAGTACGCTGTCGGGCCAGTCCCTGTCGGAAATCTTCCTCAACATGAAGGAAAAAATCCTCGCCTGGAAGCCGGATATCATTCGTCTGTGGAACTTCCCGAAAGAGATAAAAGACTTCACCATCGATCAGGATAAAAAAATGATCGCGTTCTCCGGCAGCCATTTCCGCCTGCCACTGCTGCTGCGCGTGTCGGATAACCGCGTCGAGCCGCTGCCGGAAAGCGAATACTCCGCGCCACTGCGCTTCCAGCTGGCGGAATTCGCCCCGCGCGATAATTTCGTCTGGGTCGACAAATGCTACAAAATGGGCCAGCTCTGGTCGCAACAGCTGTCGCTGTCCACCGACTGGTGCGTCTCTCAGGGGCAACTCGGCGGCGAGCAGGCCGTGCAACACGTTGACAAACCGCAGTGGCAGGGAAAAACCGCGTTTAAAGATACGGTTATTGATACCGCACGCTATCAGCGCAACGTAGACCTGCTGAAAATCGTCGACAACGACATTCGTTATAAAGCAGACAGCTTCATCTTTAATGTTGCCGGCGCGCCGGAAGAGGTGAAGCAGTTCAGCGGTATTTCGCGGCCGGAATCATGGGGGCGCTGGTCTAACGCCCAGTTAGGCGATGAGGTGAAAATTGAATATACCCATCCGCTGCCGGAGAAATTCGATCTGGTGATCACCGCCAGGGCATTTGGTCCCAACGCAAACCGTCCTATACCGGTGCGCGTCGGCGATAAAGAACAGACGCTGACGCTGAGCAATGATGTCACCACCAGCACGCTGCACTTCGATAACCCAACGCGCAGCAATACGCTGGTCATTGTGCCGCCCGATCCGCAGTCCACTAACGAAGGGAATATTCTCGGTCACGCTCCGCGCAAGCTGGGGATCGGCATGGTGGAGATTAAAATTGTGAGCAGCGCTGGCTGATGACGGCGTTCACCCTTCGCCCGACGCGCATCGACGACGTCGCTGCCCTGCCCGCCATCGAACGTGCGGCGGGGCAGCGGTTTCGCGACGTTCCTGAGCTGGCCTGGCTGGCAGACAATGAGGTTATTTGTGTTGAAGATCACCTCGGTTACGCCGGACGCGGATTAAGCTGGCTGGCGCTGGCTGACGACAGGCCTGTGGGCTTTATTCTCGCCGAAGCTCATCCATCGTCGCTGTTTATTGTGGAATTGTCGGTTCACCTGGACTGGCAGGGACGAGGTCTCGGACGCCAGTTAATCGCCCGTGCCGTCGCGCATGCCCGCAGTCTGGGGCTGAACTCGCTGACGTTAACGACGTTTCGTGATGTCCCGTGGAATGCGCCCTTCTACAGGCGATTAGGGTTTGAAATGCTGACGACGCTGACGCCGGAACTGCGCCAGAAACGCGAGGAAGAGACGGCGCACGGTTTAGCGTATGGTTCCCGCTGCGCCATGCGCCTGCCTCTGTAAGATCGCCCGGTGGCGTTGCGCTTACCGGGCCTACAAAACCCATTTCCGCAGGCCGGGTAAGGCGCAGCCGCCACCCGGCAAAACGCACAGCGTCAGAACGTTTCCCAGTTATCGCCCGCATCTGCGGTCGCCGGTTTACGCGCCACTACCGGAGCGGCAACGCTTTTCGCGGAGGCGAACTCGCGCGCCTTCATCTGTTCCTGCTGAATACGGAACACCGCAACAGCCTGCGTCAGACGGCTCGCCTGCTCTTCCAGTGCCGCGGCCGCCGCCGCAGACTCTTCCACCAGCGAGGCGTTCTGCTGGGTCACGCGATCCATCTCAGCCACCGCCAGCCCAACCTGGTCGATACCGCGGCTCTGCTCGTCAGACGCAGACGCGATTTCGCCCATGATGTCCGTCACGCGCGTTACCGCATTCACGATCTCACCCATGGTTTCACCCGCGCTTTCCACCAGCGTTGAACCAATTTCCACGCGCCCCACGGAGTCTTCAATCAGACTCTTGATCTCACGGGCCGCCTGGGCGCTGCGCTGCGCCAGGTTTCGGACTTCACCTGCAACCACCGCAAAGCCGCGGCCCTGCTCGCCCGCACGCGCCGCTTCTACCGCCGCGTTCAGCGCCAGAATATTGGTCTGGAAGGCAATCCCGTCGATCACGCTGATGATATCGGCGATTTTCTGCGAACTGCCGGCGATATCGCGCATGGTCTGCACCACGTTATCCACCACCTTGCCGCCTTTCTGCGCGGTTTCAGACGCGCTCAGGGCCAGGTTGCTCGCCTGACGGGCGTTCTCGGCGTTCTGCTTCACGGTGGCAGTCAGCTGTTCCATGCTGGCGGCGGTCTCTTCCAGAGAGGCAGCCTGCTGTTCGGTACGGGATGAGAGATCGTTATTGCCCATCGAGATTTCGCTCGCACCGCTGTAAATGGCGTTTGCGCCGTTACGCACGTCACCCACGGTACGCACCAGCTCGCCCTGCATGTGGCGCAGGGAGTCAGCCAGTTCCCCCATCTCGTTGGAGCCTTCCACGTCGATGCGCTTCACCAGGTCGCCGCTGGCGATATGACGAATGCTGTCAATCAGACGGTTCAGCGGCGAAATCAGCGCCTGACGAATACCCAGCCAGACGGCAACAATCACCACCAGCACCGCAGCCAGCACGCTAATCAGCACCCAGATAGCCTGGCGGTAAGAACTGTTGCTGTCTTCAACCGCGGTCTGATACAGCGCGTCGTTCTGTTGCAGGTAGGTGACGTACTGCTTCTCAAAGCCATCCTGATAGCTCTGGGTCGGCTGGTCGAAGAACTCATTGATCTTGCCCGCCCCCAGCAGCTGGATCAGCTCGGCCAGCGCGCCGTGGTAGATATCGTAATTACGTTTGATTTCCAGTGCCGCAGCGTCGCTCTGACGCGGGTCGCGCGGCAGCGCTTCGTAATCCGCCCAGTTTTTTTCCGCCTGTTTCAGAGACGCAGAGGCAATCTGCATCAGCTCGGCGACGGTTGAGCCGCTGCCGATATTGTTCTGATCCATCATATAGCGGATACCCGCGCGGTTCAGAGTGTTACGGGTTTGCAGCAGCGCCACCCAGCTACCGTTCAGGGTGGATTGTTGCTGGCGAATGGTTTGCAGGATGGTGAAATTCTCTTTGTCATGCTTCAGGGCATTGAAGAAAAGACCACCGGATGTGAGTTGTAAAAGGCCAAATATCGCTAAAACCAGCAGTAAGCTGGTGACAATCTTGATACGATTTAACATGTTTTCTCTTTCCTCAGACAGATACAGAATTTTCGGCCTGGAAAGGGAAAACTTTACGAAAATCATCCTGGATTTTAGGGTTTTTACTCTTCGTCCCGCGCGGCAATATGTCGGTTTCCAAGTTCAATAAATTCTTCCAGCAGCGCCGTGAGCTGCGTCATCTTCTCCGGGGTATATTCCGCCTCAATCTGCTGGTACGCCTCTTCCACCTGAGCCTGAGCACGCTGGTACAGCGCGTTGCCTTCTTTCGTCAGCGATACGTACAGCTTGCGCTGGTCATTCACCGGCTTTAAGCGCAGCACCAGGCCGTCGCGCTCCATCCGCGTCAGAATGCCGGTCAGGCTTGGGCGCAAAATGCAGGTGCGGAACGCCAGATCGTGAAAATCCATGGAGGGATGCTCGGCCAGCACGCGGACGATACGCCACTGCTGCTCGGTCAGATTATGCCGCTTCACTATCGGGCGGAAGTAGCCCATCGCCGCTTCACGCGCCTGCAACAGCGCGATGGTTAATGAGTCATGCATCACCTTCCCCTTACATCATTAACAAGTAAACAATTTAAAACAGATGCTTTTATAGACAACACGTTGTAACCCCAAAAGTCTAACAGAAACAACGCCATTTTTTTAATCCATTGAATTAAAAGATAATTAACTCATTTATGTAAATTTATTGTTATTCATATCACAAATTATTCACTTCTGATTGCGAAACGAACAGCAAAAGCATAAAACCAGATCATTAACATATTAATGAAATCAAAACCGGACAGCCGGTTTGAGGAGTATGGGAATGAAAGGTACTGTTTTTGCCGTAGCGCTAAACCACCAAAGCCAGCGTGCAGCCTGGGCTGAGGCGTTTGAAAAAGCCCCCTATAACGCGCCGCCAAAAACGGCGGTGTGGTTTATCAAGCCACATAACACCGTTATTCGCGCAGGCGAGCCGATTCCCTTCCCACAGGGAGAAACCGTGTTAAGCGGCGCAACGGTGGCGCTGGTGGTGGGCAAAACCGCCAGCAAAGTCTGCGTTGAAGAGGCGGCGGCGTACATCGCTGGCTACGCGCTGGCCAACGAAATCAGCCTGCCGGAAGAGAGCTTCTACCGTCCGGCGATCAAGGCCAAATGTCGGGATGGATTTTGCCCGCTCGGCGAACCTGTCGCCGTTAATAACGTGGACAACCTGACCATCATCACCGAGATCAACGGTCGCGAAGCGGACCACTGGAACACGGCCGATCTGCACCGCAACGCCGCCGAACTGCTGAGCGCGCTGAGCGAATTTGCCACCCTGAACCCCGGCGATGCGATATTGCTCGGTACCCCACAAAGCCGTGTCGAAATTCGCCCGGGCGATCGGGTACGCATTCTGGCAGAGGGATTTCCGCCGCTGGAAAACCCGGTGGTAGTGGAACGCGACGTTACCATTGCTTCGCGCACGCCGCCGCACGCCACGCTGTTCGCACTCGGGCTGAACTACGCCGATCACGCCAGCGAGCTGGACTTCAAACCGCCTACCGAGCCGCTGGTGTTTATCAAAGCGCCGAACACCTTTAATGACGACAACCAGACCTCGGTGCGCCCAAACAACATTGAATACATGCATTACGAAGCCGAGCTGGTGGTGGTCATCGGTAAAACCGCGCGTAAGGTCAGCGAAGCCGAGGCGATGGACTATGTTGCGGGCTACACGGTGTGCAACGACTACGCCATCCGCGATTATCTCGAAAACTACTATCGCCCAAACCTGCGGGTGAAAAGCCGCGACGGGCTGACCCCCATCAGCCCGAACGTGGTGCCAAAAGAAGCCATCCCTGACCCGCACAACCTTCGTCTTCGCACCTACGTTAACGGTGAACTGCGTCAGGAAGGCACCACCGCCGATCTCATTTTCAGCATCCCATTCCTGATTGCGAATCTGAGCGATTTCATGACCCTGCAACCGGGCGACATGATTGCCACCGGCACGCCGAAGGGGCTGTCCGACGTGGTACCGGGCGATGAAGTGGTGGTGGAAGTGGAGGGCGTAGGCCGTCTGGTAAACCGAATTGTCAGTGAGGAGACTGCAAAATGAAAAAGATTAACCACTGGATCAACGGGAAAAACGTCGCCGGAAGTGAGTACTTCCAAACCACTAACCCGGCCTCCGGCGAGGTGCTGGCTGAAGTAGCCTCCGGGGGCGAAGCCGAAATCCATCAGGCCGTTGCCGCCGCCAAAGAGGCGTTCCCGAAATGGGCCAACCTGCCGATGAAGGAGCGTGCGCGCCTGATGCGTCGCCTGGGGGATCTGATTGACCAGAACGTGCCGGACATTGCCGCGATGGAGACCGCCGACACCGGCCTGCCGATCCACCAGACCAAAAACGTGCTCATTCCGCGCGCCTCGCACAACTTCGAGTTCTTCGCCGAGGTGTGCCAGCAGATGAACGGCAAAACCTACCCGGTCGACGACAAGATGCTCAACTACACCCTGGTGCAGCCGGTGGGTGTCTGCGCGCTGGTGTCGCCGTGGAACGTGCCGTTTATGACCGCCACCTGGAAGGTCGCGCCCTGTCTCGCGCTGGGTAACACCGCGGTGCTGAAGATGTCTGAACTCTCCCCGCTGACCGCCGACCGTCTGGGCGAGCTGGCCCTCGAAGCGGGCATTCCGGCGGGCGTGCTCAACGTGGTGCAGGGCTATGGCGCCACGGCGGGCGACGCGCTGGTGCGTCATCATGACGTGCGCGCCGTCTCCTTCACCGGCGGCACCGCCACCGGGCGTAACATCATGAAAAACGCCGGGCTGAAGAAGTATTCTATGGAACTGGGCGGCAAATCTCCGGTGCTGATTTTTGAAGACGCGGACATCGAGCGCGCGCTGGACGCCGCCCTGTTCACCATCTTCTCCATCAACGGCGAACGCTGCACCGCCGGCTCGCGCATCTTCATCCAGCAGAGCATCTACCCGGAGTTCGTCAAACGCTTTGCCGAGCGCGCCAACCGCCTGCGCGTGGGCGACCCGACCGATCCGAACACCCAGATTGGCGCGCTCATCAGCCAGCAGCACTGGGAAAAAGTCTCCGGCTATATCCGCCTCGGCATTGAAGAGGGGGCAACCCTGCTGGCGGGCGGCCCGGACAAACCGACCGATCTGCCTGCGCACCTGAAAGGCGGCAACTTCCTGCGCCCGACCGTGCTGGCGGATGTCGATAACCGCATGCGCGTGGCGCAGGAAGAGATCTTCGGGCCGGTGGCCTGCCTGCTGCCGTTTAAGGACGAAGCGGAAGGGCTGCGCCTGGCGAACGACGTGGAGTATGGCCTGGCGTCGTACATCTGGACCCAGGACGTCAGCAAAGTGCTGCGTCTGGCGCGCAACATCGAAGCGGGCATGGTGTTCGTCAACACCCAGAACGTGCGCGACCTGCGCCAGCCGTTTGGCGGCGTGAAGGCCTCCGGCACCGGCCGCGAGGGGGGCGAGTACAGCTTCGAGGTCTTCGCGGAGATGAAGAACGTCTGCATCTCCATGGGCGACCATCCGATTCCAAAGTGGGGGATCTGAAAATGGGCAAATTAGCGTTAGCGGCAAAAATCACCCACGTGCCGTCGATGTATCTCTCCGAACTGCCGGGCAAAAACCACGGCTGCCGCCAGGGCGCCATCGATGGGCATAAAGAAATTAGCAAGCGCTGCCGGGAGCTGGGCGTCGACACCATTATCGTCTTCGACACCCACTGGCTGGTGAACAGCGCGTATCACATCAACTGTGCGGACCATTTCTCAGGCGTCTACACCAGCAACGAGCTGCCGCATTTTATTCGCGACATGACCTACGACTACGACGGCAACCCGGAACTCGGCCAGCTGATTGCCGACGAAGCGGTGAAGCTTGGCGTTCGCGCCAAGGCGCACAACATCCCGAGCCTCAAGCTGGAGTACGGCACGCTGGTGCCGATGCGCTACATGAACGCGGATAAGCACTTCAAAGTGGTCTCCATCTCGGCGTTCTGCACGGTTCACGACTTCGCCGACAGCCGCAGGCTGGGCGAGGCCATCATCAGCGCCATCGAAAAATACGACGGCACCGTGGCGGTGCTCGCCAGCGGCTCGCTGTCGCACCGCTTTATCGACGACCAGCGCGCGGAGGAAGGGATGAACAGCTACACCCGCGAGTTTGATCGCCAGATGGACGAGCGCGTGGTGAAGCTGTGGCGCGAGGGGCAGTTCAAGGAGTTTTGCAGCATGCTGCCGGAGTACGCCGACTACTGCTACGGCGAGGGCAACATGCACGACACGGTGATGCTGCTGGGGATGCTCGGCTGGGACAAATACGACGGTAAGGTGGAGTTTCTCACCGAGCTGTTCGCCAGCTCCGGCACCGGCCAGGTCAACGCCGTTTTCCCGCTGCCCGCCTAAGGAGTCGTTATGCCGCACTTTATTGCTGAATGTACCAACAACATCTGCGAGCAGGCCGACCTGCCGGGTCTGTTCGCCAAAGTGAACGAGGCGCTCGCCGCCACGGGGATCTTCCCGCTCGGCGGTATCCGCAGCCGCGCCCACTGGCTGGATACCTGGCAGATGGCCGACGGTAAGCACGATTACGCCTTTGTGCATATGACGCTGAAGATCGGCGCGGGGCGCAGCCTGGAAAGCCGGGAAGAGGTCGGTGAAATGCTGTTTGCGCTGATCAAAACGCACTTCGCAGAGCTAATGGCGGGCCGATATCTGGCGCTCTCGTTCGAGCTGGACGAGCTGCACCCGACGCTTAATTACAAGCAAAACAACGTGCACGCGTTGTTTAAATAACACCGCACGGTCTGTCCCCTCTCCCACAGGGAGAGGGAGAAAACAAATAAAAACAGGATATCGCCATGCTCGACAAACACACCCATACCCTGATCGCCCACCGTCTGCATCAGGCGGAACAATCCCGGGAGCAGATCCGCGCGATCTCGCTGGAGTACCCGGAGATCACCATTGAAGACGCCTACGCCGTCCAGCGCGAATGGGTGAGCCTGAAAATTGCCGAAGGCCGCGTGCTGAAAGGCCACAAGATCGGCCTTACCTCCAAAGCGATGCAGGCCAGCTCGCAGATCAGCGAGCCGGACTACGGTGCGCTGCTGGACGATATGTTCTTCCACGACGGCAGCGACATCCCCGTGGATCGCTTTATCGTCCCGCGCATCGAAGTGGAGCTGGCCTTCGTGCTGGCAAAACCGCTGCGCGGCCCGAACTGCACGATCTTCGACGTCTACAACGCCACGGATTACGTCATCCCCGCCCTGGAGCTGATCGACGCCCGCTGCCATAACGTTGACCCGGAAACCCAGCGCCCGCGCAAGGTGTTCGACACCATCTCCGATAACGCCGCCAACGCGGGCGTGATCCTCGGCGGCCGCCCGATTAAACCCGACGAGCTGGATCTGCGCTGGATCTCCGCCCTGCTTTACCGCAACGGCGTGATCGAAGAGACCGGGGTCGCCGCAGGCGTGCTTAACCACCCGGCGAACGGCGTGGCGTGGCTGGCGAACAAACTCGCGCCATACGACGTGCAGCTTGAGCCAGGGCAAATCATCCTCGGCGGCTCGTTTACCCGCCCGGTTGCCGCCAGCAGAGGCGACACCTTCCACGTCGACTACGGCAACATGGGCTCCATCAGCTGCCGCTTTGTGTAAGGAGATGACCATGCAAAACGCATTCAAAGCGGCGCTGAAGGCGGGCCGTCCGCAAATCGGGTTATGGCTGGGGCTGACCAGCAGCTACAGCGCTGAGCTACTGGCCGGGGCCGGTTTTGACTGGCTGCTGATCGACGGAGAGCACGCGCCGAACAGCGTGCAAACCATCCTGACTCAGCTACAGGCCATCGCCCCTTATCCCAGCCAGCCGGTGGTGCGCCCGTCGTGGAACGATCCGGTGCAGATCAAGCAGCTGCTGGACGTGGGGGCGCAAACCCTGCTGGTGCCGATGGTGCAAAACGCCGACGAAGCCCGTCTGGCTGTCAGCGCCACCCGCTACCCGCCTGCCGGTATTCGCGGCGTCGGCAGCGCGCTGGCGCGGGCGTCGCGCTGGAACCGCATCCCGGAGTATCTGCATCAGGCTAACGACACCATGTGCGTGCTGGTGCAAATCGAAACTCGCGAGGCGCTGAAAAACCTGCCGCAGATCCTGGACGTGGAAGGGGTGGACGGCGTGTTTATCGGCCCTGCGGATCTGAGCGCCGACATGGGCTTCGCCGGTAATCCGCAGCACCCGGAGGTGCAGGCCGCCATAGAGCAGGCGATCGCCCAAATCCTCAGCGCGGGCAAAGCGCCCGGCATCCTGATGGCGAACGAGCAACTGGCAAAACGTTATCTTGAACTCGGCGCGCTGTTTGTCGCGGTCGGCGTGGATACCACCCTGCTCGCCCGCAGCGCCGAAGCGCTGGCGGCCCGCTTTACCGATGTCACCACAGCAGTTGATAACAATAAATCCGTCTACTAAACGTACGATGTGGAGCGCACCATGACGACCTCAACCCTGCATAATAAAGCTGTTGAACATCGCGTTATTAATAAGCTGTTCCGTCGTTTGATCGTGTTTCTTTTTATCCTGTTTGTCTTCTCGTTTCTCGATCGCATCAACATCGGCTTTGCCGGGCTGACGATGGGCAAAGATCTGGGCCTCACGTCGACCATGTTTGGCCTGGCCGCGACGCTGTTTTACGTGACCTACGTGCTGTGCGGGATCCCCAGCAACATCATGCTGGCGAAGATCGGCGCCCGCCGCTGGATCGCCGGGATCATGGTGGTGTGGGGCATCGCCTCTACCTGCACCATGTTCGCCACCAGCCCCGAAACGCTCTACGTCCTGCGCATGCTGGTGGGCATTGCCGAAGCCGGTTTCCTGCCGGGCATTCTGGTCTATCTCACCTGGTGGTTCCCGGCGTATCACCGCGCCCGCGCCAACGCGTTGTTTATGATCGCCATGCCGGTGACCATGATGCTCGGTTCGATCCTCTCCGGGTACATTCTGGCGATGGACGGACTGTGGAACCTTAAGGGCTGGCAGTGGCTGTTCCTGCTGGAGGGGCTGCCGTCGGTGGTGCTCGGCGTGGTGACCTGGTTCTACCTTAACGACACCCCGGATCAGGCCACCTGGCTGGATGATGACGAAAAGCAGGCACTCAAAACGATGATCGCCCGCGAGCAGGAGCTGGCCATTGCGCATGCCGCCACGCCGCGATCGACGCTGCGCGAGGTGCTGACGCCCGCCGTGCTGCTCTACACGCTGGCCTACTTCTGCCTGACGAATACGCTGAGCGCGATCAACATCTGGACGCCGCAGATCCTGCAAAGCTTCAACACCGGCAGCAGCAATATCGTGATTGGCCTGCTGGCGGCGATCCCGCAGTTTTGCACCATCCTCGGGATGATCTGGTGGAGCCGCCGCTCCGACAGGCTGAAAGAGCGAAAAAAGCACACTATCCTGCCGTATCTTTTTGCAGCGGCGGGATGGATGCTGGCCTCGGCGACCGATCACAGTCTGATCCAGCTGCTTGGCATCATCATGGCCTCAACCGGATCGTTTACCGCCATGGCGATATTCTGGACCACGCCGGATCAGGTTATTAGCCTGCAATCCCGCGCGGTGGCGCTGGCGGTAATCAACGCCATCGGCAACGTCGGGTCTGCCGTCAGCCCATTGCTGATAGGTATTTTGCGCGACGCGACCGGCAGCTTCAGCTCGGGACTGTGGTTCGTGGCAGGTCTGCTGGTGGTGGGCGCGCTGGTGCTGACGCGCATTCCGATGACGCGCCGGGAAAGCCTTGAGCGTGAGCCGGACATCGCGGCGCAAAAGATCCACTGAGGAGCCGCTATGTGTCAGAGCCCCATCACCAACATCGATATCAGCAAGGAGTACGACGAAAGTCTGGGCACCAACGATGTGCACTACCAGTCGTTCGCCCGCATGGCGGCCTTTTTTGGCCGCGACATGCAGGCGCACCGCCACGACCAGTATTTTCAGATGCATTTTCTCGACACCGGGCAGATTGAGCTCCAGCTCGACGACCACCGTTACTCGGTGCAGGCGCCGCTGTTCGTGCTGACGCCACCGTCGGTGCCGCACGCGTTTATCACCGAATCCGACAGCGACGGCCACGTGCTGACGGTGCGCGAGGATCTCATCTGGCCGCTGTTAGAAGTGCTCTACCCGGGCACGCGGGAAGCGTTCGGCCTGCCGGGGATCTGCCTGTCGCTTGCCGACAAGCCTGATGAGCTGGCGGCGCTGAAGCACTACTGGCAGCTGATTGCCCGGGAATCCACGGAACAGCTGCCCGGTCGCGAGCATACGCTGGTCCTGCTGGCGCAGGCCGTTTTTACCCTGCTGCTGCGCAACGCGAAGCTCGACGACCACGCGTCAGGCGGCATGCGCGGTGAGCTGAAGCTGTTTCAGCGCTTTAACCAGCTGACAGATGCTCATTACCACGAGCACTGGACGGTGCCGGAATACGCCAGCGAACTGCATCTCACCGAATCCCGCCTGACCGATATCTGTCGCCGCTTCGCCAACCGCTCGCCGAAACGGCTGATCTTCGACCGCCAGCTGCGGGAAGCCAGACGCCTGCTGCTGTTTTCCGACAGCACAGTGAGCGAAATTGCCTGGCAGCTGGGTTTTAAAGATCCGGCCTATTTCGCCCGTTTTTTTAACCGACTGACGGGGTGCTCACCCAGCGCGTACCGGGCGCAGAAAGTACCGGTGTCGCCTGTTCCCCTCATCCCTGCCCTCTCCCAGATGGAGAGAGAGTAACCGTCCCCTCTCCCTCTGGGAGAGGGTTAGGGTGAGGGAAATCACACTCTGTGATCTCTCGCGAAAAGTACCTGCCGTTGTCCCAATCGTCCCTTCACGTTCCGCCCCTCTCACGCTTCAATTAAACAACAAAAACAAAACATAAATTTAACAACCATCTTCCGATACGAGGTCCCTATGAAGCCTGAAGATTTCCGCGCTGATGCCAAACGTCCGTTAACCGGTGAAGAGTATTTAAAAAGCCTGCAAGATGGCCGTGAGATTTATATCTACGGCGAGCGCGTTAAGGACGTCACTACCCACCCGGCATTTCGCAATGCGGCGGCGTCCATCGCCCAGATGTACGATGCCCTGCACAAGCCAGACATGCAGGATACCCTCTGCTGGGGCACGGACACCGGCAGCGGCGGCTACACCCATAAATTCTTCCGCGTGGCAAAAAGCGCCGACGATCTGCGCCAGCAGCGTGACGCCATCGCCGAGTGGTCGCGCCTGAGCTACGGCTGGATGGGGCGTACGCCGGACTACAAAGCCGCGTTCGGCTGCGCGCTGGGGGCGAACCCTGCCTTCTACGGTCAGTTCGAGCAGAACGCCCGCAACTGGTACACACGTATTCAGGAAACCGGCCTGTACTTTAACCACGCCATCGTCAACCCGCCGATCGACCGCCATAAACCGGCAGACGAGGTGAAAGACGTTTACATCAAGCTGGAGAAAGAGACCGACGCCGGGATCATCGTCAGCGGCGCGAAAGTGGTGGCCACCAACTCCGCCCTGACCCATTACAACATGATCGGCTTCGGCTCTGCGCAGGTGATGGGCGAAAACCCGGACTTCGCGCTGATGTTCGTCGCGCCGATGGATGCCGAAGGGGTGAAGCTGATCTCCCGCGCCTCTTACGAGATGGTGGCAGGGGCGACCGGTTCCCCGTACGACTACCCGCTCTCCAGCCGTTTTGACGAGAACGACGCCATTCTGGTGATGGATCATGTGCTGATCCCGTGGGAAAACGTGCTGATCTACCGCGATTTCGACCGCTGCCGTCGCTGGACGATGGAAGGTGGCTTCGCCCGCATGTACCCGCTTCAGGCCTGCGTGCGTCTGGCTGTGAAGCTCGACTTCATCACCGCTCTGCTGAAGAAGTCGCTGGAGTGTACCGGCACCCTCGAGTTCCGCGGCGTGCAGGCGGATCTCGGCGAAGTGGTGGCGTGGCGCAACATGTTCTGGGCGCTAAGCGACTCCATGTGCTCCGAAGCCACGCCGTGGGTAAACGGCGCGTATCTGCCTGACCACGCGGCGTTACAGACCTACCGCGTGATGGCGCCAATGGCCTATGCGAAGATCAAGAACATCATCGAACGTAACGTGACCTCCGGGCTGATCTACCTGCCGTCCAGCGCGCGGGACCTGAACAATCCGCAGATCGACCAGTATCTGGCGAAGTACGTGCGCGGCTCCAACGGGATGGATCATGTCGAACGCATCAAGATTCTGAAACTGATGTGGGATGCCATCGGCAGCGAGTTTGGCGGACGTCACGAGCTGTACGAAATCAACTACTCCGGTAGCCAGGATGAGATCCGCCTGCAATGCCTGCGTCAGGCGCAAAGCTCCGGCAACATGGACAAGATGATGGCGATGGTTGACCGCTGCATGTCCGAGTACGACCAGCACGGCTGGACCGTACCACACCTGCACAACAACACTGATATCAACATGCTGGATAAGCTGCTGAAATAACGCAGCGGGAGGTTTCAATGCAATCTGAAGAACGCCTGCGTTTTCGCGACGCGATGGCCAGCCTGTCGGCGGCGGTGAATGTGGTCACCACCGAGGGCGATGCGGGTCGCTGCGGCATTACCGCCACCGCCGTCTGTTCGGTCACGGACACCCCGCCTTCGGTCATGGTCTGCATCAACGCCAACAGCGCCATGAACCCGGTCTTCCAGGGCAACGGCAAACTGTGTGTCAACGTGCTGAACCACGAGCAGGAGATCATGGCCCGCCACTTTGCCGGGATGACCGGCATGGCAATGGAGGAGCGCTTTGCTCTCTCCTGCTGGCAGAAAGGACCGCTGGCGCAGCCGGTGCTGAAAGGCGCTCTGGCAAGCCTGGAAGGCGAGATAACCCAGGTGCAAACCATCGGTACCCATCTGGTCTACCTTGTGGAGATTAAGAACATCATCCTCAGCAGCGAGGGGCACGGCCTGATCTACTTCAAACGCCGTTTCCACCCGGTGATGATGGAGATGGAAGCCGCGGTTTGATCCCGTTGCACAAAAAAACGCTAAGGTTTCCGCAAAGGTGCGCCGTTAACTATCCATAAGATAAATTTTCCGGGGCGGCTGGCGACGTCGTCAGGCGCCCCCTTAACGCTGGAAAGTCTTATGGCCCCTTCACCCCGAAGCCGCTCGGCTGAACGTCTGGTTGACATCATTATTGCCCTGCACCGCAACGGAAGCGTTAATCGCCGCGATCTGATGCAAAAATTTGGCATTACCGAACGCACGGTGTACCGCGATTTGCAGGCGCTTTCCCCGATTATTGAACACGACGGCAAAGGGCGCTATCAGCTGCTGCCTGCGTATCAGACCTGCCGCTGCGTGCACTGCCCTGAAGCGAACGACGAAACCCCGCAGGGGTAGATTATTCTCAGTGATCTCAATCACATATTTTCTTCCACCGTGGGTGAGCCTTAACCACTCACCCTCGCTTTTGACCGCTCACGCATCGCTTTCAACCACTCACCTATTTACCGTGCTTTATACGCGCGAGGATCTGGCACGATCGCTCCAGCATTAATCAATACCTCCTCACAACGAACCCTGACCCTTTTTTCTTTACATAAAAAACCAGGTCTTACTATGGATACTAAAAAACTACTTAAGCACGTGCCCTGGGCCATCCTCGGGATCATCGGTGCTTTCTGTCTGGCGGTTGTCGCATTACGCCGGGGCGAGCACGTCAGCGCCCTGTGGATCGTGGTCGCGTCAGTTTCCGTCTATCTTGTGGCTTATCGCTACTACAGCTTGTACATCGCGCAGAAGGTCATGAAGCTCGACCCGACGCGCGCCACCCCGGCGGTCATTAACAATGACGGCCTGAACTACGTGCCAACCAACCGTTACGTGCTGTTTGGTCACCACTTCGCCGCCATTGCAGGCGCGGGTCCGCTGGTCGGTCCGGTGCTGGCTGCGCAGATGGGCTACCTGCCGGGTACGCTCTGGCTGCTGGCGGGCGTGGTGCTGGCGGGGGCGGTGCAGGACTTTATGGTGCTGTTTATCTCCTCGCGCCGTAACGGTTCGTCGCTGGGTGAGATGATCAAAGAGGAGATGGGCCGCGTTCCAGGCACCATCGCCCTGTTCGGCTGCTTCCTGATCATGATCATCATCCTGGCGGTGCTGGCCCTGATCGTGGTGAAAGCGCTGGCCGAAAGTCCGTGGGGCGTCTTCACCGTCTGCTCTACCGTACCGATTGCGCTGTTCATGGGCATCTACATGCGCTTCCTGCGCCCTGGCCGCGTTGGCGAGGTGTCGGTCATCGGTATCGTGCTGCTGGTCGCCTCCATCTACTTCGGCGGCGTGATTGCGCACGACCCGTACTGGGGCCCGGCGCTGACCTTTAAAGACACCACCATCACCTTCGCGCTGATCGGTTACGCGTTCATCTCAGCGCTGTTGCCGGTGTGGCTGATTCTGGCTCCGCGCGACTACCTGGCGACCTTCCTGAAAATCGGCGTGATCGTCGGGCTGGCAATCGGGATTGTGATCATCAATCCTGAGCTGAAAATGCCAGCGGTGACGCAGTACATTGACGGTACCGGTCCGCTGTGGAAAGGCGCTCTGTTCCCGTTCCTGTTTATCACCATCGCCTGCGGTGCCGTGTCTGGCTTCCACGCGCTGATCGCCTCGGGCACCACGCCGAAGCTGATGGCCAACGAAACCGACGCGCGCTTCATCGGTTACGGCGCGATGCTGATGGAGTCCTTCGTGGCGATCATGGCGCTGGTTGCAGCGTCGATTATCGAGCCAGGTCTGTACTTTGCGATGAACACCCCACCAGCGGGTCTCGGCATCACCATGCCAAACCTGCATGAGATGGGCGGCGAAAATACCGCGCTGATCCTGGCGCAGCTGAAAGACGCCAGCGCACACGCGGCGGCGACCGTCAGCTCCTGGGGCTTCGTAATTTCGCCTGAGCAGATCATGCAGACCGCGAAAGACATCGGCGAACCGTCCGTGCTGAACCGCGCAGGTGGCGCGCCAACGCTGGCGGTGGGTATCGCACACGTGTTCCACAAAGTGCTGCCGTGGGCGGACATGGGCTTCTGGTACCACTTCGGTATTCTGTTTGAAGCGCTGTTCATCCTCACCGCGCTGGATGCCGGTACGCGTGCAGGCCGCTTCATGTTGCAGGATCTGCTGGGTAACTTCGTGCCATTCCTGAAGAAAACCGACTCTCTGGTGGCCGGTGTTCTGGGTACCGCGGGCTGCGTAGGCCTGTGGGGTTATCTGCTGTATCAGGGCGTTGTTGACCCGCTGGGCGGCGTTAAGAGCCTGTGGCCGCTGTTCGGCATCTCTAACCAGATGCTGGCGGCTGTGGCCCTGGTGCTGGGTACCGTTGTCCTGGTGAAGATGAAACGCACCAAATACATCTGGGTCACCGTGGTGCCTGCGCTGTGGCTGCTGCTCTGCACTACCTGGGCGCTGGGTCTGAAACTGTTCAGCACCAACCCGCAGCTGGAAGGCTTCTTCTTCATGGCTAACCAGTACAAAGAGAAGATTGCCGCAGGCGGCGCGGATCTGACCGCGCAGCAGATTGCCAACATGAACCATATCGTGGTGAACAACTACACCAACGCGGGTCTGAGCATTCTGTTCCTGGTGGTGGTGTACAGCATTATCTTCTACGGCATCAAAACCTGGATGAAAGTGCGTAACGTTGAGGGCCGTACGGACAAAGAAACCCCGTACGTGCCGGTGCCGGAAGGCGGCGTGAAGACCTCATCACACCATTAATTAAGCATGTTACTGTAGGCCCGGATCGCTGCGCGCCTCCGGGCTTCTTCTATCTGGAACCCTCAATGTTTGGTAACTTAGGCGAAGCAAAAAAATACCTCGGTCAGGCGGCGAAAATGCTGATTGGCATTCCGGACTATGACAACTACGTTGAGCATATGAAGACCAACCATCCGGATAAGCCGTACATGACCTACACTGAATTCTTCCGCGAGCGTCAGGAAGCGCGCTACGGCGGAAGTGGAGAAGGCGGCGTCCGCTGCTGCTAAAGGAGAAACCATGACCCCGATTGCCGTTACCCTGCTGACCGGTTTTCTCGGCGCCGGTAAAACCACCCTGCTGCGCCACATTCTGAACGAGCAGCACGGCTTCAAAATCGCCGTCATCGAAAACGAATTTGGCGAAGTCTCCGTTGACGATCAGCTGATTGGCGACCGCGCCACCCAGATCAAAACCCTGACCAACGGCTGCATCTGCTGCACCCGCTCTAACGAATTAGAAGACGCCCTGCTGGACCTGCTCGACAGCCGCGATCGCGGTGACATCGTCTTCGACCGTCTGGTGATCGAGTGCACCGGCATGGCCGACCCCGGCCCGATTATTCAGACCTTTTTCTCCCACGAGATCCTCTGCCAGCGCTACCTGCTGGACGGTGTTATCGCTCTGGTGGATGCGGTACACGCCGACGAGCAGATGAACCAGTTCACCATCGCCCAGTCTCAGATGGGCTACGCCGACCGCATCCTGCTGACCAAAACCGACGTGGCAGGTGAAAGCGAAAAACTGCGCGAGCGCCTGACGCGCATCAACTCGCGTGCGCCCATTTACACGGTGACGCATGGCGATATCGATCTCGCTCAGCTGTTCAACACCAACGGCTTTATGCTGGAAGAGAACGTTACCGCGAAACCGCGCTTTCACTTTATGTCCGACAAGCAAAACGACGTGGCGTCGATTGTGGTGGAGCTGGACTACCCGGTAGACATCAGCGAGGTCTCCCGCGTGATGGAAAACCTGCTGCTGTCGTTTGCCGACAAGCTGCTGCGCTATAAAGGGATGCTGTGGATCGACGGCGAGCCGAACCGCCTGCTGTTCCAGGGGGTGCAGCGCCTGTACAGCGCCGACTGGGATCGCCCGTGGGGCGATGAAACGCCGCACAGCGTGATGGTGTTTATTGGAATACAGCTGCCGGAAGAAGAAATTCGGGCAGCGTTTGCGGGGCTGAAAAAGTAAATCGTCGCTCCCTTTTAAACAGTAAAAGGGGCTTATTTCATTAAGGCAAAATGCGGGTTTCGCCCTTTCTGTTTGCAATATTGTCTGTTAATGTTCTTATCATGAATGAAATCATGCTTTGATTAATATTGTTTACAATATTAATTAATTGGATTTATATAATTTTCATGAATTGGTAGGCGTAATATGGCAATCATTATTCCCACGGTTAGCAGCTGTAGCGAGAAAATTACGGCAGGAGAAAAAAGACTGGCAAGGCTTCTGGAGGGTGGGCTCAGCGAACAATGTACCTGCTGGTATGATACCCGAATGGGAGACAAAGACGATCATCCTGATTTTGTGATTCTGGCCCCCGATAAAGGGCTGCTGTTTATAGAAGTGAAAGACTGGTATATCACAAAAATAAAATCGGCTAATAAAACCCATATTAATTATGAAACCAAAAACGGCATAGAGCCGTTGAAGAACCCACTCGAACAAGTTCGACAATATACCTTTCATATCATCAATAGCCTGAAAAAAGATCCCCTGCTTCGCCAGAAACAGGGAGATCATGAGGGCGGTTTTATTATGCCGTATGGATACGGCGTTTATTTGAGCAACATCACTCGGGCACAGCTGGAAAAGAGTTTTACACCTGAGGAGTTGAATGAAATATTGCCCGCCAGCCAGGTGATATGCAAAGACGAACTCAACGAGTTTATGACTCGAGAACAAATCTCTGGCCGGCTCGAATCCCTTCTCAAACATCACTTTGTTCATAACACAACACCACAGCAGCTCGACCGCATCCGGTGGCATCTTTATCCCGATGTCCGCATTAACCCATCCGTTACGCGGGTTGGCCTGGATAATTTTAGTTTCCACACCCCTGATGTGGTATGCATGATGGACAGGAACCAGGAACAACTCGCCAGAAGTATGGGGGCGGGACACAGGGTAATTCATGGCGTGGCAGGTTCGGGCAAAACGCTCATTTTGCACCACCGATGTATTGAGCTTGCCAACAACATTGAAAACACCAAACCGATACTGGTGATTTGCTACAACATTACGCTGGCTAAAAAACTCAAAGCGCAGCTCGAACAGCATAGCCTCAGACTTCCCGTCGAAGTTATCCATTTCCACGCCTGGTGTTATCAGCAATTAAACGCGCATCGACGTCTTCCCCCCAGGAGCAAAAACTTTATTGAGCAGATGGAAAATGCGCTGACGGTGGCATTTGAAGAGGGAGCAATCAAACCGGAGCAGTACAGCGCCGTTTTGATAGATGAAGGACACGATTTTAAACCGGAATGGCTAAGAATCCTCGCCAAAATGCCGGACAATAAAGATAGCTCCCTGCTGTTCCTGTACGATGACGCTCAGTCAATTTATCAGAAAAAGAAAGCTCTCGATTTTACCCTGTCCAGCGTCGATATAAAGGCTCAGGGCCGTACAACTATTTTGGATACCAATTATCGCAACACCCGGCAAATACTCCATTTTGCCAGCAGCGTAGCATTTAATTATCTCAATAATCACATAGAAGCTTCTCTCAAATACCAGCAGCCTGCCGCAGGTGGCCTGTCCGGGAAGTATCCCGCGCTGGCCAGCTTTGATAATCAGGACGAGGAGATTACACGCGTCCTCGATTGGGTCACAGAGCAGCGACAGGAAGGTGTTGCGTGGTCAGAAATCGCCATACTGTGCCCCTCAACCTACAGCATTTCAGGCATGCTCGCGCCAAGGCTTGAAGCCCGCAAGATCCCATACCAGATGATTGTCTCCAGCGATGATAAAAAGCACTGGTCCCCGCAGAATGATTACCTCTGCGTCATGCCGCTGCCCAGCAGTAAGGGGCTTGAGTTTAATTCGGTCGCCATTATGGATGCGGCAAAGGAAAGAGACAGTGAAGATCTGAGTGACGATATCAAGCGCCTTTACGTCGGCATTACCCGCGCACGACAGAATCTTCTGGTGACAATGCACGGAACCGGAAGCCTGCGAGATCATCTGGTCGAGACCTGGGAAAAGAGCGTTAAGTCGATCTAACTATTCCGCGTTGAAAAGTATCTGCACCGAACAATCCCCTCTCCCCCGCGGGGAGAGGGTTAGGGTGAGGGGGAAACTTATTTCAACGCCTCCGGCAGCGTCACAATCCACAGCTCGCTGTCGGACTCCGGCTTCTTCAGCGGCTTCACGCTGAGCGTGGTTTCCACCGGTTTATCATCCAGCGTCAGCTTGCCTTCCGCGTTCACCCGGTAATCCTTGAGCTTCTTGCCCTCGGCCGGGTTGTGCATCGCCACCTTCACGCCAAAGTCGTTATCGTTCGCCACCGCCAGCGTTTTGCTGTCAATCAGCGCCAGTCCTTCGGCCTTTTCCTGCTGCCAGCCCAGCGCACGCAGATCGACCACCTGCGTTTTTTCAGCAAGTGTAATGCCGCGCTGCGCCAGCGTTTTCTCATCGTCAAACTCCGGGTATTCGCCCGGCTTGTCGAAGGCGGCCAGATCGCTCGCCTTGCTCAGATCCACCCTGTAGATGAGGTTACGCATTGCGTCATTTTTATCCTCACCCTGTTCAATCAGCAGGATGGTGTGGTTATCCAGCGCCACTATGTCGCCGATTTTGGCGTCGCTGTTTTTGCTGTAGGCCGTGCTGTCGACAGGGTAGCCGTACATCGCGGTTTTCCCGGTCGCCGGATCGAAGCTCACCAGACGGGTAAACAGCGCCTGTTTTTTGTTCTTCCCGTCGATATCCAGTGTGCTTTGCACGGCGGCAATAATCCGTCCGTCCGGCATGCGGGTCAGGCCTTCAAAGCCCCGGTTTGCCTGACGCCATTTGATAACGTTTGGCAGACCGCCCGCGATGGATTTCTCCCCTTGCGTCGCCTGCGGACCGTGGATCGCGAGGATTTTCCCTTTACTGTCGACGTTAATCAGGAACGGGCCATACTCATCGCACAGCCAGTAGCCGCCCTTCCCGTCCGGCGTGATGCCTTCCGTATCCAGCCCGCGGTTATCGCCTTTCAGTACTTTTAAGGTGTCGCTGAACGCCACTTCATTGGTGGAACCAATCACACCGCTTTGCAGTGGCAGGCCGTTGATCTCGCCTTTATCGTCATGCAGCGGTCGCGCGTCCACGGCCTCCGCTTTACCGTTTTGCACGCGGATCGTCATCAGCAGCGGGTCGAAATCCGGGGTAACAAAGATTTTGGCATCGTTTTTCCCCATTTTTGGCGAATCCGCGTTAGGACCGCGATCGGTCACGGTCGCAAACGTCAGCGCATCGCCCTGCTTGCCCGTAAACAGCAGGCCAGAACCCATCCCCACCGGGAGCCCGTTCGGGAACGCATCGGCAAACGCGCCGCTGTATTTCACATGGGAGCCGTCAGGGAAGCTGACGATATAGCGCTCAGCGGTAGGCTGCGCAGCCAGGCCAGAGAAAGAGAGCGCACAACCGATAAGCACAGGAATAATTTTTCTTTTCATATTGTTAGCATCCAGTAAGTGAAGCCAACAACGTAATGAAGAAACGTGTCAGAAAAATGACATGAAAAGACAGCGGATCGGCAAAGAAATACGTATAGCAATCACCAGAAATGTAAACCTCTGTCTTGATCTGTGACAGCCGAAATACTTTTGGAAATTATTAGAAACTTAATTAATTCACCTCAAACGGCTTTCTTCGCCTCGTTCATTAAACGTTTAGCCAAAAATATAAACTTTCCCTAAACACGAATGGATTGAGGATTGACGATCTGCCATAAAAACATCTCATCAACATTTAAGATTAAAAAACCCAACAAAAACAGCATAAAACTGAGATACTCATCACATTTGCAGTCATAAACATCCCTTGTTAAGGTGCCCTCAGATTAATTTGATGACGAGGAAACACGCATGAAAAAGCTTAACGTTCTCATCCTTTCCGCTCTCACCGCCGTATCGGGCTCCGCACTGGCAATGGGCGGCAGCATTGAGCAGGGTAAAAACTTTACCAATCTGAATGTGGAAATGGGCAAATCAACCTCCGGTCTTTACACCGAAGGTAATTGGCTGAAAAACACCGACGACGGCACCACGACCGGTGGCGTGGGCGCAGGCTACAATTTCGAAGTCGGCCCGGTAATGCTGAACGCAGGCGCTAAGGCCCTCTACGTTGGCCCGAAGAAAGGTGATAACGGCGTGGCGTTCCCGGTCGGCGGCGGTGTGAACGTTGCCCTGACCGACAGCATCAGGGTATTCGGTGAAGGCTACGTTGCGCCAGACGGACTGAACAACAGCGTGAAGAACTACGTTGAAGCTAACGGCGGCGTAAGCTGGACCCCGGTCAAACCGGTTACGCTGAAAGTGGGCTACCGCCACGTGAGCGTTGATGGCAAAGACGGTCGCCCAAACCACACGCTGGTAGACGGCGCTTACTTCGGCGGCGGCGTGAGCTTCTAAGCCACCTGATAGATAAAAAAACCTGCCCTTCGGCAGGTTTTTTATTACTACGTCACTTACGCACCACCACCAGCTTCTGGTTCACAAACTCTTTGATCCCCAGATCCGACAGCTCGCGTCCGTAACCCGAACGTTTTACGCCGCCGAACGGCAGTTCTGCCGCCGTATCGGTGAGCCAGTTGATGTACACCATCCCGGTCTCAATGCGCGACGCCATTTTCTTCGCGCGCTCGATGTTCTGGCTGAACACCGCTCCGCCCAGACCGTAGTGGGAGTCGTTCGCCAGGGCAACCGCCTCGTCGTCGTTTTTCACCACATAAATCTGCGCTACCGGACCAAAGAACTCTTCGAAATACGCCGGGTTATCGCGCGAGATATTGGTCAGGATGGTCGGCTCAAAGAAGCTCCCGTCACGCTGCACCGGCTTGCCGCCATGGTGCAGCTTCGCGCCGTTTTTCACCGCCTCGTTAACCTGTTTAGTTAGCGTCTCCAGCGCGTCTTTGGATGACAAAGGCCCCAGCGTGGTACTTTCGTCCAGCGGATCGCCAATCTTCACCTGCTTAAACGCCTCGGTGAATTTGCTCAGGAAGGCGTCTGCAATCTTTTCATGCAGGATAAAGCGCTTCGCCGCGGTACAGACCTGCCCGGCGTTATTAAGCCGCGCGTTAACGCCGATCTTCACGGCTTTCTCCAGCTCCGCATCGTCCAGCACCACGAAGACGTCGTTCCCGCCCAGTTCAAGGGTCGATTTTTTGATGTGTTTCGCAGCCTGTGCCGCAACCACGCTACCCGCTTTTTCTGAACCGGTCAGCGCCGCCCCCTGTACGCGATCGTCGGCGATGATGTTCGCCACCTGTTCGGACGAGATAAACAGGTTGGTCCACGCCCCTTCCGGCGCGCCCGCTTCACGTACCAGCTGTGCAAAGGTTTCTGCACAGTGCGGCACGATGCTGGCATGCTTGGCGATCACCGGGTTGCCCGCTGCCAGGTTTGGCGCCAGAACGCGCATCAGCTGATAGTATGGGAAGTTCCATGGTTCGACGGCCATCAGCACGCCGATGGGGTGATGCTCAACCCATGCTTCCCCGAGTTCAGAGTCATACTTCACCGGGGCCAGGAACTGCTTCGCGTTGTCAGCATAGTAGCGGGCGATTTGCGCGCATAGCTTCACTTCACCGCGGCTTTGTTCGATGAGCTTACCCATCTCCTGACTGGCGATTTTCGCCAGATCCTCCACGCGTTCGTCGATCAGGTCCGCCAGCTTATGCAGCACCGGCAGGCGCTGGCTTATGTCGCCTTTCGCCCATTCGGAGTGATAGAGCGCATCGGCTGCCTTCAGCGCCGCTTCAACGTCTGCGTCAGTGTGAGAGGGATATTCTTTGATGAGCTGGTTCGTGGCAGGATTTACTGTCTGGTAAGCCATATCGAATCTCCTTGTTTTACCGCTTAGGGTATTAAGGGTAGTCAATGTGACTGGCTATGAAGGTAAAGTTGGGTATATACGGAAGGTTTTTAATGAAGCGCTGCCAGACGGTTCGCTGACGTGGTATAAAAAACGTCCAGAAGGAGTTCATATGACCGATACCCGACACATCCGGCAGACTTTTCACCGCGCCTCAGGCCTTGAGCTGCGCAGCACGTGGCAGAGCACGCAGGCCTATAAGCGTCATTGTCACCCGCAGCTCTCCATCGGCGCGATTGTGGAAGGCCAGACCTGCTGCGTCAGTCATGGGAGAGAGTCTATCCTGAACCCCGGCGATCTCATTGTCATCCCGGCTTACGCGCCGCACAGCTGCAATCCCGTCAACGGGCAACCGCGCAGCTACCATATGCTCTATATCGACACCGCTCTTCCTCTGGCGTTCCAGGTGATTCGCGACCCTGCGCTCTTTAAGCGCTACCTTGATGTTGTTGAGACGATGTCACCTGCCTCCGTGGACACGCTACTTTCTGCCCTTCCCCGCAGCGTGGAAAACGCAGACGCGCTTCGCTCTACCAGTCAGCACCTTCAGCAGGCATTTCTTGCCGACCTGGCCGCACCACCTTCGCTTGACGAACTTGCGCAACGATTCTCGCTGCGCAAGGAGACGCTGATCCGCACCTTCCGGCAGGACACCGGCCTGACGCCGGTTAGCTTTCTCAACGTCTCCCGCGTGGAGTACGCCAAAGCGCGGCTGCGTGCCGGAGACGACATTGCCGACGTCGGCTACCAGAGCGGGTTTGCCGACCAGAGCCATTTTCATAAGACCTTTGTGCGCTACACCGCCGCCACACCGCGCCAGTACGCTACGGGCCGATCAATAACAGACAATAAATAGGTTCTGTGTTTTCGTAGTCTGGCCCCAGTTTTGCATTCTGAGGTCGCTATGGAACTATTCTTCCCTTCCGCTTTTCTCGCCCTGGCGCTGGCGCATTTTGTTGCCCTGTTAAGCCCTGGCCCGGATTTCTTCCTGCTGATGGGCTACGCCGCCCGCTACCGACTGCGCGGCAGCGCCGGATTGTGCATCGGGATAGCGGCAGGAAACGGGCTTTACATTTTGCTGGTCATTATAGGATGGAGCGCGCTGCGTCAGTTCGCGTGGCTGTTCACGTTGATTGAATTATCCGGTGCACTGTATTTGCTCTGGATCGGCTCGCATCTTGTACGCAGCCGACCGCAGACGCTGGCGCTAAATGAAACAGATGAGCGCTGCCCTTCGCTGCGTAAGCAGATCCTGCTGGGGCTGGGTTCGGCGTTGTTAAATCCCAAAAACGCGTTGTTCTACCTGGCGCTAATGACGGCGTTACTCGGGCCGCACGTCACGCTGCTTCAGCAGGCGACCTGCGGCGTCTGGATGGTGATGGTAGTACTGGTATGGGATTTTGCGCTGGTATCGCTGATGGGGTTACCGGCGGTTCAGCGAAAGCTCAGCCGTTCGCTCTGGCTGATAGAGCGCACGGCGGGGGTGGTATTGATGGGGTTTGGTGGGTGGGTGCTGTGGCGGTTTTTGCACTTTTCCCCCGTATCCCTCTATCCTTAACCCATGGAAAAGCATACCGAACTCAAACGCGCCAAGCTTCTCGCGCTGTCGCTGCTGCTGATTGCCGTCGCAGCGTTTATCACCACCCTGTTCATGCCGCAAACCTTCTGGGTGCGCGGCGTAAAGGCCATTGCCGAGGCGGCGATGGTTGGCGCGCTGGCGGACTGGTTTGCCGTTGTCGCGCTGTTCCGCCGGGTGCCCATTCCCTTTATCTCGCGCCATACGGCGATTATCCCGCGCAATAAAGACCGCATCGGCGACAATCTCGGCCAGTTCGTGCAGGAAAAGTTTCTCGATACGCAATCCCTTGTCGATCTTATCCGTCGCTACGAGCCCGCACAGATGATTGGGACCTGGTTCAGCCAGCCCGATAACGCCCGGCGCGTGGGGCAGCATCTGGTGCAGGTGATGGGCGGTTTTCTGGAACTTACCGACGATGGGCGCATCCAGCGCCTGCTCAAACGCGCGGTGCATAAGGCTATCGACAAGGTCGATTTAACCGAGACCAGCGCCGTCATGCTGGAAAGCATGACCAAAAACAACCGTCACCAGGTGCTGCTGGACGCCATCATAAACCGCCTGATTACCCTGATTCAGCGGGAAAGCACGCGGGAATTTATTGCTGACCAGATCGTTCACTGGCTTAAGACCGAGCATCCGCGCAAGGCCATGGTGCTGCCCACCGAGTGGCTGGGCGATCAAAGCGCGGAGATGGTGTCGAACGCGGTGAACACGCTGCTGGACGATATCAGCCACGACCGTACGCACCAGATCCGTCAGGCGTTTGACCGCGCCACGATCAAGTTCATCGACAATCTGAAAAACGATCCGGAGATGACGGCGAAAGCCGAGAATATCAAACACTACCTCAAGAATGATGAGGCCTTTAACCGCTATCTGGGGGAAATGTGGGCTGACCTGCGCCAGTGGCTGAAAAATGACATGCAGAGCGATGATTCCCGCGTGAAGCAGCGTATCGCCAACGCCGGGCTGTGGTTTGGCGAAACGCTGACCAACGACGCCAGCCTGCGGGCGTCGCTGAATGAGCATCTGGAGCAGGCCGCGCACCGCGTGGCGCCGGATTTCGCCGCGTTCCTGACGCGCCATATCAGCGACACGGTGAAAAGCTGGGATGCCAAAGACATGTCACGCCAGATAGAACTCAATATCGGTAAAGATCTTCAGTTCATTCGCGTTAACGGTACCCTGGTGGGCGGTACGATTGGCCTGATCCTGTTTCTGCTCTCGCAGCTACCCGCCGTGCTGGGGCATTAATCCGCTTTTGGCGGCGCGATAACGTAGCGCGTCGCCTCGAAGCGATTCAGGATCAGGTGCACCAGAAAGACCATCGTCAGCGTGACCACCAGCGCGAAGGTAACGGAGGTGATGCGGTACAGATCGCTGAACACCAGGTCGCTGTCCGGGTGCATGTTCTGCCCGAACATAATGCCGATGGTGGTGATACTGGCGAAGCCTACCCCGGCGCCGACCTTCTCCATTACGTGCAGACGCGCGCCAAACGCCAGGCCAAGGCCAATCAGCGGCATCATCAGCAGCATATGGCTGCTGTGATCGTAGAGGATAAGCTGGACGACAAGGATATAGAGGCACCCCAGCACCACGCCAACCACGCGCCAGATGGAGCTGATAACCGAGCCGCGATAGTGCATCGGGAACAGGATCAAAATCCCCGCCATCAGCGCCGAAAGCGAATCGCTTAAGTCGCTAATCTGAAACACCACGAAAATCAGCGTCGCCACGGTGCCGGATAGCAGCGACTCGTGGCGCACGCGGGCGTCGTCTTTCTCAATCAGCGGCGGCGGCTTGCGCGGCTCCACGTCCGGCAGCAGGTAGTTCATCAGCGCGCTCAGGCACACCGCCATCACGCTCGCTTCGATGTTAGAGAATAAAAGCGTGTGCCAGTTGGTGGTGGGGTAGCTCATAAAGTTGAGCATCACGCTCTGGCAAACCACACCCATCGAGCCGAACAGGAACAGCGGCCCCTTACTCATAAAGCGAAAACGCATCACGTACAGGGCAAACACCACCAGCGTCATGATGACCGGCCACTGCGACAGATAGCCGATAATCAACACCATTTCGACGCAGTTCAGCGAGGCGCTGAAGATAAACTGCTTCGCCACGTGGCGATTAAACACTGGTACCAGAGACAGCAGCATGATCGGGTAGACCACAAAAAACACGCCGTAGCTGGTGTTGTAGAAACTCGAAATGCTGAGCGCAATCATCCCGGCAAAGACGATACGCAGGGTCTGGCGAAAGTCGTTTGCCGTATAGACGATGTTGCCGTGCGGGGTAAATACCCGTGCCAGGGTGCTAATAGACATAGTGAAGCAGGCTCACCAGATGGATTTGCATCCCGGAGAAGAATCGCGCAAACGGCCCTTCGCTGTTGTAGAGCTGCACGGTGGCGCGCGCGCCGGTCGGCAGCGGCTTCGGTAAGGCTTCGTCCAGCGCTACGTGAATGCGCATACGCTGGGCATCACGCACCCAGCGGTTGGAGGTTTCCGGTTCAGAAAGTTGACCGTTTACGGCCTCCTGTCCGGCGAGGATCCCCGCGTCGCTGCTGGTAACGTGGGCACGGAAAACGTGCCCCGGGAAGGCGTCAAACACCACGGCAGCGTCGGTCCCCTGATGGGTATGACGCAGGCTCTTCTCGCGGAAATCCGCTACGATATCGATCCGGGTGTTCACCAGCGCCAGCGCAGCCGAACCGGATGAGGCGTAAAAACCGGGGCTTAATTGCAGGTTACTGACCGTGCCGTCCGCCTCGGCGTAGACCTTCGTCCAGCCAAGATTCAGCTCCGCTTCATCCAGCGCGTTACGGTATTTTTGCAGCGTCACGTTACGGTGCTCATCCCGCTCGCCGCGCTGAATGCGCAGGTTATGAATATTCGCCTGGATCGAGCTGACGGACTGCTCGCTGCTCTGCCAGGTGGTACGGACCTTATCCAGATCCGCCTGCGATACGTTCTGCAAGGTGCTCAGTTTCTGGTAGCGGTCGAATGTCACTTTGTCGTTACGCGCGGTCAGCACGGCGGTTTTCAGGCTGGCCTGCGCTGCGGCAATCTGCGCATCCAGCTGATCGTTAGACAGACGCGCCTGTTCCAGCGCGATCTGCGCCGCCTCGACCTTATTGCGAAACGGCGTGGCGTCGAGCTCAAACAGCAGATCGCCTTTCTTAACCTGGCTATTGTTATGGACATGTACCGCCGCCACATACCCGGAGACGCGGGCAGACACCGGGGTCACCACGCGCATCACGGTGGAGTCCGGCGTCAGCGGGATCCAGATATCCGCGACGATAAAGTAAACAAACATCAGCAGGAAAGAGGCAATACTCACCCTTACCCAGCGGGCAAACTTTTGTTCAGGAGTCATTATTTTTCGGTCTTATTATCTTCTTCGCGGATTGTCCGCAAATTGCAGGCGATTTGATTGAGAGTAGCGCTGAAAATATCGATATGTTCCGGCGCGATGTTTTGCGATACGCGCGCCTGGAACGTCTCAATCACCTGAGAGAGCCTTTCAAGAATGGCTTTTCCCTCAGGCGTCAGCGTCAGCAGCCGGATACGCTTGTCATACGGCGAGACGGTGCGCAGCAGGTAGCCCTGCTTTTCCAGCTGTGTCAGCGTGCGCATTAGGGGAGGCAGTTCAATGCCCTGCACTTCCGCCAGCTCGCTGACCGAGACGTTATCCCCGAGTTGATGAAGCTGCATCATCACCGTCCAGCTCGACTGGGTTAACCCGGTGTCGAGAATGGCGTCGTCGATGACTGCGCGCCACTGACGCACGATCATCGCCATCCGCATGCCCATCGGCCTGCGGCTAAACAGATCTTCTTCACTCATGGGGAGCCCTCTCGTAGTACGCCATCACGATAATAGTTATCAGGATAAGTATCAAGAAACGAGAAGTTAAAGCGCAGGAATTGCGAAACGATGTTCTCCCTCTCCCTGTGGGAGAGGGTCGGGGTGAGGGCATCAGCCCGCAGCGGCGTTTAGCGGCTAAAATGCTTCCTGACGGCACTTTTCCCCGAAGCCGTCACCACCACCTCCCGATAACCCGCCACCCGCTGGATCCAGCCTTTGCTTTCCATGTGGATAAGCAGCGCAGCGCCCGCCTCACCGCCAAGATGAAACCGCCGCTCACTCCAGTCCAGGCAGGCGCAGCAGGCCTTCCGACGCGGATGAGCGCTTAACGGAATACCGAGTGCCAGGAACTGCTCCCGACCATACAGGGTCAATGCGGAACCGTCAGCCTCCAGCCAGCCTTCCGCCTGCATGAAATCATAGATCTGCACCGCCACCGCGCCTGCGAGATGGTCGTAGCAGGTCCGGGCTTCACGCATGGCTTTCGGCGCGCTGGTTTCCGGCGGGGTAATGCGGCTCCACGAAAGCCCCATCATCTGTTCCACCAGCGCCGCCACGTCGTGCCCGGCAAGACGATAAAAACGATGCCGCCCTTGCGACAGGCAGGTAATTAGCTGCCCTTCAACCAGCCGGGCAAGATGCCCGCTGGCGGTCGACGGCGCAACGTCTGCCGCCGCACTCAGTTCAGTGGCCGTCCACGCACGCCCGTCCATTAGCGCACAAAGCATCTTCACGCGCGACGGATCGGCCATTGCAGCCGCCACCGCGGCAATCGCCTTTTCCAGCATCGCGCTGTTATCAGAGGGTAAGCTCGTCTTTAACATTCGTCGCCCAGGGTGTGGTGATCTCAGCGGCCAGCTTATCATCATCCGTCAGCAGAATAAGGTGATTCGCATGGTCACTGTACTGAGTCAGGATAGACACGCCGCGTGCCGCCAGCGCCGCCGCTATCTCGCCCAGCTCGCCAGGACGCTCCTGCTTAAGCTTTCTGATCACCGGCTTTCGCAGCGCCTGCACGGTAAACCCGGCGTCGAGCAGCACACGGCGGGCTTTTTCCCCGTCCTCCACCAGGAAATGGGCATCGGTACCGAATACGCCGCCACCCTCAAGCCCCACGCCGTTGCGCCCCAACAGCTGTCCAAAGCGCGCCAGCTCGCCGGGCCCGTCGCGGAAAATCACGTGAACGTCATACATCCGCGTGCCCTCCGGTTTCGGAACTGTATTCCCGCACCAGCTGCGCCACGCGAATACGGTAGAAAGAGAAAATCGACGCCCGTCCTTCGGCCTGCGCCGCCTGATGGAAGACGTTCTGCTTCCAGCGGCGGACGGCCTCTTCATCCCGCCACCAGGAAAGGGAGAGGATTTTGCCGTCGGTCGTCAGGCTCTGGAACCGTTCGATATCGATAAAGCCGTCGATGTCGGCCAGCAAAGGCTTAAGCTCTGCGGCAAGTTGGAGGTAGCGCGCCTGATGGGCAGGCGCGGCTTTGGCTTCGAAAAGGACTGCGATCATGATGGTCTCTCCGCTGTGATGTTGAGGAGAGAATGCAGGATGGAAAAGCACAATGCTTCGGTAAAGAGCGAAGCTTTAGCCCAGAACCGACCTCGGCTCCATAAACGCGCGGATCCCCCACTCGCCCATCTCGCGCCCCACGCCGGAGTGCTTAAACCCGCCAAACGGCGCTTTCGGTTCATGAGCCAGGGTGTTCACCAGCACGCGACCGGAAACAATCTGCTGTGCCACGCGTCGCGCGCGGTCCACATCGCCGCCCAGCACCATCGAGCTCAGGCCGTACTCGGTATCGTTGGCAATGGCAATCGCCTCCGCCTCGTCCTGATAAGGGATTACGCACAGCACCGGGCCGAAAATCTCGTCGCGGGCAATGGTCATCCGATTGTTCACGCCGGCAAACAGCGTCGGACGCACAAACCAGCCGTCCCGCGTGCCTTCCGGTCGCCCTTCGCCGCCCGCCAGCAGGCGCGCCCCTTCTTCGATTCCTTTGCGGATATAGCCCTGCACCCGCAGCCACTGCTTTTCGCTGACCATCGGGCCGACGTCTGTCGTGCTGTTGCGCGGGTCGCCGGATTTCATCGCCGCCACGGCCTGCGCCAGCGCGGTTTCGATCTCCGCTTTGCGCGAGTAAGGCACCAGAATGCGCGTCCCGGCCACGCACGCCTGCCCGCTGTTCATAAACCCGGCCTGGATCACCAGCGGGATCGCCTGCGCCAGATCCACATCATCCAGCAGGATCGTCGGTGATTTACCGCCCAACTCCAGCGTCACGCGCTTAAAGCTTTCCGCCGCGTTGCGCAGGATCGCCTTGCCGGTATTCGTGGAACCGGTGAACGAGATTTTCGCGACGTCCGGATGGCGGCTGATTGTGTCACCGACCGTCTCACCCCGTCCGGTGACGATGTTAAACACGCCCGGCGGTAGCGCAGCGTCGCGCAGCGCTTCGGTGACAATCTGCGTTTGCAGTGCGCTCATTTCACTCGGCTTGATGACCGCCGTGCAGCCCGCCGCCAGCGCGGCCGCCAGTTTGCCGCAGATAAACCCCGCATCGCTGTTCCACGGCGTAATCAGCCCGGCCACGCCGAGCGGCGTCATCTGCACCGTTGCGGCACCTGCGGAGGTGACAAACTCAAATGCCTCCAGCGCCTCGATGGCCTGAGCAATCACCTCTGCCGGATAGCTTGCCATCCACGCCGAGCGCGAGGCGGGCGCGCCGTACTCTTCAATGACCGCTTCCAGCAGAGCGTCGTGACGAGCGGCCACGGCGGCGTGCATGCGCTTCAGCGCGGCGATGCGTTCCTGCTTTGTGGTCTGCGACCACGCCGGAAACGCCGCTTTCGCCGCCGCGATAGCGCGTTCAGCGTCAACCTCATCCGCCAGGCGAACCTGGCCGATGACCTGCGCCGTCGCCGGATTGTACAAATCAAACCGTTCGGTACCGTGCGGGGTAACAAACTCGCCGTTAATAAAGATCTGTTCGATGGTGTGCATATAAACCTCCTCAGGCTGTGTGAGCCCAGTCTGTCACGGCTTCTCCGTTGCGATAATCCACGCTATGCTGCAAGGGTTGTTTCGATTTTCAGGATAATCTATGCATCGTTCAGGTCTGACAGAGCTGGAAGTGGTGATGGCGGTGGTGCGGCGCGGCAGCTTTCGCGGCGCGGCGCAGGAACTGGGGATGTCCGCCACGGCGGTCAGCAACGCCATCGCCGGGCTGGAGAGCCGCCTTGAGACGCGGCTTTTCAACCGCACCACCCGCAGCGTGGCGCTCACCGACGCCGGACAGCGCTACGTGGCGCGTATCGGCCCGGCGCTACAGGAGATCCGCCTCGCCGGGGAGGAGATCCACAGCGACACCGGGGAACCCGCCGGAACGCTGCGCCTCAACGTGCCGAACCATATCGGCACCCTGTTTCTGGACCAGCTGCTGATCGATTTCATGATCCGCTACCCGAAAATGCGCGTGGAAACGGTGAGCGAAGCGAGGATGATCGACATCGTAGCGGAAGGCTATGACGCGGGGATCCGCCTCGAAGAGTCCGTTCCGCAGGACATGATCGCCGTGCCGCTGACCGGTGAGATCCGCCAGCTCGTCACCGCCACGCCGGACTATTTCGCCCGTCACGGCATACCCGAGACGCCGGACGATCTGCTTTCGCATCAGGGGATCGGCATGCGTATGGCCCACGGCGGGATCTACCGCTGGGAGCTGGCCCGTCGGGGGGAAACGTACGCCCTTGCCGTGCCGCCGCGCTTTGCGACGTCCGATCTTTTTGCCTCGATCCGCGCCGTAAAAGCGGGGTTAGGGGTGGGATTTTTACCGGAAATCTATATTCAGGACGAACTGAAAAGCGGGGAGCTGGTGAGCGTCTTAAACGACTGGGCGCAGCCGTTTGCCGGGCTGCGCCTGTACTACCCCGGCCATCGCCACGTCCCGCCGGGGTTGCGGGCGCTGGTGGCGATGATCCGCGAGCGCGGGATTATTCCAGGTTAGCCTTGTTCAGCCCGTACGCCGCATCCAGCGAGCCCGGCTCCATGCGGGAGGTAATGCCCAGGCGGTTCCAGGCGTTGATCGCCACGATGGCGAAGTTCAGCTCTGAAATCTCCACGTCCGAGAAGTGCTCCGCCACGCTGCGGTACAGCGCATCGCTCACGCCGTGAACGCCGATTTGGGTCAGCGCTTCGGTGAAGGCCAGCGCCGCTTTTTCACGGGCGCTGAACAGCGGGGACTCGCGCCAGGCCGCCAGATGGTACAGGCGCAGCTCGCGCTCGCCGGCAATTTTCGCCTCTTTTGAGTGCATATCGAGACAGAACGTACAGCCGTTCAGCTGCGACACGCGAATGTCGATCAGGTGCTTCAGCGCCGGATCAATAGAGGTTTTCGCCACTTCCATGCTCAGGGCGGAAAGCGCGTTGGTGAGTGCAGGGGTGGCTTTGTGGTGGTTTACGCGAGTGCTCATTGTCTTTCCTCTTTTTTGTGCGGCATGTGTCATGCGATGAAGCAAATCTACGCCGTTCATGACATAGTAAAAAGATACAAAAAGCGTGAAATGAGGTAGGACATGAAGCCGGGCTATCACGAGATTTATTCCCGCTATCGCGACAACATCATGCGCGGCGTGCTGAAGCCGGGCGACAGGGTACCTGCCATCCGCCTGCTGGCGGAAGAGCTGAAGGTGGCGCGCAAAACCGTCGAGACGGCGTATGCCATTCTGACGGGCGAAGGGTATCTGGTGAGCCAGGGCGCGCGCGGGACGCGGGTGAATCCGGATCTTCTGCTGCCCGCGCAAAACGCCCCCACAGAACAAGCGACCGGCACGCTGCCGGCGTCGTTGATTAGCCAACGCGAACGAGCCGGTTTTCTGCGCCCCGGCATTCCCGCGCTCGACAGCTTCCCCTATAAAAAATGGCTGCTGCTGGCGGGCCAGGCGACGCGCGCCATGCGTCAGGATGAAATGCTCAACCCGCCCGTTCTGGGCTGGTATCCGCTGCGCGAGGCGATAGCCCGCTATCTCAATATCTCGCGCGGGTTATCCTGCACTGCGGAACAGGTAATGATCACCAGCGGCTACAGCGGCAGCCTGCGCCTGATCCTCGACACGCTCGCCAGCCGCAGCGATAAGGTGGTATTTGAGGATCCAGGCTACTTTATGGGCCAGCAGTTGCTCAAGCGCATTGTGCCCCGCCTGCACACCGTGCCGGTCGATCGCGCAGGGATGGATACGGACTACCTGCTGCGTAATCACCACGATGCCCGCTTCGCCATCGTTACTCCGTCGCACCAGAGCCCGCTGGCGGTGACGCTCTCCCTGCCGCGCAAGCAGCAGTTGCTCGACTGGGCGTCACAAAACGAGGCGTGGATTATCGAAGATGATTATGACGGCGAATTTCACTACACCCGCAAAGTGCTGCCGTCGCTGAAAAGCCTCGACCAGCATGACAGGGTGATCTTTATGGGCACCTTCAGCAAAACCATCATGCCATCGCTGCGCATGGGGTACGTGGTGATGCCCGCCAGCACCGTCGGCGCGTTTACCGACAGCGCGGACATCCTCACCAGCGGCCAGCCGGTGCTGACGCAAAAGATCCTCACCGCGTTTCTCAACGAAGGGCATTTTTTCCGTCATCTGAAAAAGATGCGCGCGCTCTATCAGACCCGCCGCGACTGGATGATTGCCGCCCTGCGTGAGGTCTATGGCGATCTGTTTTTCACCGAGCAAAACGACGGCGGGATGCATATTGTCGCGTTCCTCGCAAAGGGAAGCGCTGACCGGGAGATCGCCCGCTGCTGGCAGGAACAGCAATTGCAGGTCAATGCGCTTTCGGCGTGGTATCACGGATCAGGAAAACGCTACGGGCTGGTGATGGGCTATAACAACGTGCGGTCGTATCAGGAGGCGCTGGATTTGCTGGAAAGGCCGAAACGGCAGACGCTAGAACTGTTGAGCTGAAAACCACCGGGTGGCGGCTGCGCCTTCCCCGGCCTACGGTCTCCTGTAGGCCCGGTAAGCGTAGCGCCACCAGGCAACCCTATGCTCACACATCATATCGCGATAACCCGACGTCCTTGAGCTGCTCGTCGCTCATCTGGCTCAGAATACGGCGGGTACGGTTGATGCGATACCAGTTACGCAGCGTTTTCGCTACCCAGACAAACGCGATAAACGGACGTTTTGAACGATTCTCGTAGAATTCCATGATGCTCTCCTCGCTGTGCCAGTGGGGTTATCATCCAGGAAATCGACCTGCGCAATACAGATGCAAAAACAACTTTTTTTTAACATACAGATCCGCTAAAACGGTATCTGCATGCCGTTTTTTGCGGCAATCTGTACTGGTTTAATAATCTGTATGGTGAAAATAAAGGATACAGCATGACGCGCTATCAACATCTGGCCAACCTCCTGGCGGAACGCATTGAACAAGGGCTGTATCGCAGCGGCGAACGTCTGCCGTCGGTACGCACGCTGAGCCAGGAGCACGGCGTGAGCATCAGCACCATACAGCAGGCCTACCAGATCCTCGAAAACCTCCAGCTGATCACGCCTCAGCCGCGCTCCGGCTATTTCGTCTCGAAACGCAAAGCCCAGCCGCCCGTCCCGGCGATGACCCGTCCGGTACAGCGCCCGGTGGACGTTACCCAGTGGGATGAGGTGATGATGCTGCTGGACGCCCGCGCCGACAAAGAGATGATCTCTTTTGGCGGCGGCTCGCCGGATATTAACCAGCCGAGCCTGAAGCCCCTGTGGCGCGAGATGAGCCGCATCGCGCAGCATAACCCCGGCGAGATGCTGAGCTATGACGTGCTCGACGGGCGCCTGGAGCTGCGCGAGCAAATCGCCCGCCTGATGCTGGACGGCGGCTCCACCGTCGCGGCAAACGAAATTGTCATTACCAACGGCTGCCACGGCGCGCTGTCGATCGCCCTGCTCTCGGTGTGCAAACCGGGGGATATCGTGGCGGTGGAATCGCCGTCGTTTCACGGCACCATGCAGATGCTGCGCGGCTTTGACATCAAGGCCATTGAAATTCCCACCGATCCTGAAACCGGGATCAGCATCGAAGCGTTGGAGCTGGCGCTGGAGCAGTGGCCGATCAAGGCGGTGATCCTGGTGCCAAACTGCAATAACCCGCTCGGGTTTATCATGCCGGAGGCGCGGAAGAAGCAGGTCTTAGCCCTGGCACAGCGGCACGATATCGTGATTGTTGAGGATGATATCTACGGCGAGCTGGCGGCGGAGTATCCGCGTCCGCGCACCATTCATTCTATGGATATTGATGGTCGCGTGCTGTTATGCAGTTCGTTTACCAAGACCGTGGCGCCGGGCCTGCGCGTCGGCTGGATTGTGCCGGGGCGCTATTACGATCGAGTGATGCACATGAAGTACGCCGCGGGCGGGTTTAACGTGCCGGGCACGCAGATGGCGGTGGCGGCGTTTATCCGCGACGGCCATTACCATCGCCACGTGCGGCGTATGCGCCAGATTTATCAGCAGAATATGGAGACCTACACCTGCTGGGTGCGGCAGTATTTTCCGGCAGAGATATGCGTCACCCGCCCGCAGGGCAGCTTCCTGCTGTGGGTTGAGCTGCCGGAGACGGTCGATATGGTGTGCGTCAGCAAGCAGCTGTGCCGGCTGAAGATCCAGGCCGCGGCCGGGTCGCTGTTTTCCGCCTCCGGGAAGTACCGCAACTGCCTGCGGATCAACGTAGCGCTGCCGCCGACAGACAAAAATCGCGAGGCATTGAAAAAGATGGGTGAAGCGATTGTGATTGCGATGGAGGAGTAGTGCGGCATTTTGCCCTCACCCCGCCCCTCTCCCACAGGGAGAGGGAGAAAACCGCTCCCGCCCCCCGGCAAAATCAACAACTCAGAACTTCCACGAAACGCTGCCCACAATGCTGCGTTCTGCACCGAAGTAGCAGTAAGAGAGAGAGTTACAGGCCGCGACGTAGCTTCTGTCCGTCAGGTTATTGACGTTCAACTGCGCGCTCACGCCCGTGAGCCCCACTTTCGACAGGTCATACCCCACGGTCATATCCACCAGCGTGTACGACGGAAGCGTATGGGTATTCTGGCGATCGCTGGCGATCCCGTTGACATAGCGCACGCCGGAGCCGACGGTCAGGCCGTCCAGCGGGCCGGTTTTGACGTCGTAGCTCAGCCAGGCGCTGGCCATGTTACGCGGGGCATAAACGGCGCGCTTGCCCTCCTCTTCCGGGCTGCTCTTCTTGTAGCGAATATCCGTGTAGGTGTACGCCGCCTGCATACGCAGGCTGTCGGTCAGCTGACCAATCGCCTCCAGCTCAACGCCTTCGGATTCGATTTCACCAATGGAACGGTACGGATCGGTCGGCTCCTCTTTAGTGGCAATGTTCTTCTGGTTGATGCGGAACACCGAGGCGCTGAACTGGCTGTTCATCCCCTCTGGCTCATACTTTACGCCCGCTTCCCACTGCTTGCCCTTCATCGGATCCAGGATATTGCCCTGCTCGTCGGCAAAGCTGGTCGGCGTAAAGGCGGTAGAGTAACTGACGTACGGCGCAACGCCGTTATCAAACAGATACAGCAGCGCCGCGCGGCTGCTGAAGTTGTTTTTATCCAGATCGCTGCGGGTGTGGTTAAAGTTGTCGACGTTCGACACGCTCACCTGGTCGTAACGCCCGCCCAGCGTCAGGCGCCAGCGGTCAATGGACATCTGATCCTGTAGGTAGTAGCCGGTCTGGCGCAGCTTGTGTTTTTCCCTGCTGTACTGGGTGATGTAGTCCGGCTTCGCGCCGTAAACAGGATGGAAAGCGTCAATCGGCGGGAAGCCGCCGTAGTAGCCGGTGACGTTGTTGGTGCGGTCCTGATAGTCCATGCCGATCAGCACGCGGTGGTTCACCTCCCCGGTGTCGAAGCTGCCGTCGACCTGGTTATCCAGGGTGATGGCGTTCATCTTCTCGTCAGAGCCGGAATAGCCGCGATTCAGCTCGGTGTCATTCAGCCAGCCTGCGGCATACACCTGGTTCAGCTCGACTTTGGTGTGCAGGTAGCGCAGCTTCTGGCGCACAGACCAGCCGCTGTCAAACAGGTGCTCGATGTTATAGCCGACCATGTTTTCCCGACGATCGTACTTGTCGTAATCGTCCTCGCCCTCGAAGAAGGTGTTGGAGATTTTCTTACCGCTGTGCGGTACAACGGTGCCCTCATATGGCAGGCCGGAGTGGCTGCCGCCTTCCGGATCGCGGTGCAGGTAGGCCATCAGATCCAGACGGGTGTTGTCGGTGATACGCCAGGTCAGGCTCGGCATCAGGGCGTAACGCTCTTCTTTGAGCGGATCGAACTGGGAATCAGCATAGCGGGTCATCCCGCTGAGGCGCACCGCCACGCGGTCGTTATCATCAACCGGGCCGGTCACGTCGAACATCGCCCCACGCTGGTTATTGTTACCGGCGAAGAGCTTAATCTCCCCGCCAGGATCGAACGATGGCTTACGGGAGGTGAGCGCCACAATCCCGCCCGGCGATGAGCGGCCATAGAGCACGGAGGCCGGACCGCGCACGACTTCGATACTGTCCAGGAACCACGGGTCAACCACCAGCGAGCTGTGGGAATTGGTGTCGCCCATCATCTTCAGGCCGTCGAGGTAGACGTTGTCCAGACTGCCGTCCGAGAAGCCGCGCAGCACCATGTAGTCAAAGCGGTTTGACGCCCCGATCTGGTTGCTGTAGACCCCCGGCGTGTAGCTCACGGCCTGACGCACGCTGGTTGCGCCCTGCTCTTCGAACTGCTCGCGCGTGACGATAGAGACCGACTGCGGGGTTTCAATATCCGGTGTTTCAAGCTTGGTGGCCGCAGACTGCATCTGCGAGGTCACCACCACGGTGTCAGTTTTTTGGGCATCCTGCGCCAGTAAAGGAAAAGCGACGCTACCGGTAACCCATCCCACCAGCAGTGCCAGACGCGATTTAGCAAACATAACCCTCTCCAGAGATATTTCTTATTGTTAATAAGAATTATTACCTTTTTGAGAGTGCAAACGGCTATGCGTACAGCCAGGTTACGTATGCGCGATGCTAAACCGCACGGGATGCATTCGCGCGACAGGAGAAATTACGTTAGCGGAGTTTGCGCACGTCACCCGGTGAAATCCCGTAATGACGACGAAACGCGGTGGCGAAGTTGGTGGCATGCTGATACCCGCACATCCACGCCGCCTGCTGCACGCTGTGGCCTTCCAGCAGATAGCGGCGCGCCAGCGCAAGGCGACAGTTGCGGAGATAGTCGAAGAGGGTGCAGCCATAGCGCTGACGGAACTTGCTACGCAGGCTGCTTGGGCTCATTGCAGCCAGGGCTGCCAGCTGCGCGAGAGTATGATCCCGTTCAGGAGACTGTTCCAGCAGGCTCCGCACGCGTTCAAGACGCGCATGCTCAGGGCGGCTTGGGCAAGGCTGCTGGCGCTGGTTGAGGCCATGGCCGAGCAGCTGATACATCAGCCCCTCAAGCAACAGCTTGCGTGAGAGCACGCTTCCCCCCTGCCGCTGCGCATGCAGAATACCTGACATCACAAACTCGGGAACCTGCCAGACAAACGCGGGTGCATTCAGGCTTTGCCATTCCAGAAGCAATGACTCAAGCAAGGCTTCACGTCCGGCATCGTGCGGGTACACGCCAAACGAGAGCGTTTTCAGCGTGCTGTCGGCATCGTGACGCGCGCTCATTACCTGATCTTCACTCAGACGTGAGCTGAACGCCATGCCCGGGCGGACGGGATAATTGATACCATTGAGCGTGAGCGTCACGCACCCTTCCAGCACCACCAGCATATAGAGCGGGCTGCTGTGGCGAGAGGTGGTTTCATAGGGCTGTAATACACGTACGTCGGAATGGGTCAGCGAAATGCCGGACGAGAGCATCATCTCTTCAACATTCCCCTGCAACACGGGGCTACCGCTGACCTGAGCCTCTTTTAACTGGGGGAAACGGTAGTCGATGCCATAGCGCTCGCCGAATACCTGAAAATCTTCAACAAAAAATATGCGTTTCGCTGATTTATTTTCACTCTGGAGCATCATTCGGGGCCTGCATCGGGAAAGGACAGGCAAAACAGTACCATCCATTTGCAATGGCAGCAATCACCGGGCGCAGACACTATTACGCTCCGGACGAAGCCGGAGCGAAGGCATATATTTCCTTGCGAGAGATATATTTATGCTTCCTGCCACTCAGCAAAAACCTCTTTATGGTTTTTGGTCAGGACAACTTTATTATCTTCGACTTTATCAACCCAGCCGAGAGGAATAAAATGGTGCTTGCCGCCCGATTCCGGATCGCTCTTCGCAAGCTTGATACGCTCACCATCAAGATGGTCCACAACCCCGACGTGCGTTCCGCAGCTGGCGACAACCTGAGTGTGATCCTTAATTGCGCTTTTATCTACCATAATTATTCTCCTGTTTCGGTTATTTGCCTGTTGCACGAAATTAACTGTAGCGCATAAATTAAGGCTTAAACGCTCTATTAGCATTTTGAAACATCATTGACAGAACCGAATATTCATTCTACTTAACGCCGAAATGAAAAAATAAGAATGAGATGAATTATTACTGACTGATTATTTCCCGTTCATAATTAACTTATCGCAACCAACGAGGAGGTATTTATGACGATTCGCAACAATCGGACAGAAATTTCGCTGGCTCTTGGTGAAGCGGTCCTGGACATCGTGCAAAAAGGCCATGAATTATCGCGAGAGAATCTCGCCCAGGCGATGAAAATCAAAGCGGAGAAAGAGCGCGACGACGAGCGGCTTTTGAACTACTGGAAGGCGTGTAATATGCTGGTTTGAACGTAGCGGCGTTTAGGCTGACTAAACGCCGCCTCATGTTACTCGTCGAAGTACCAGTACCCCTGGTTAATCAGCCCGGTGAGTTCGTCCACAAACGCCGGATTATTCAGTGCGTCACCCAGCTCGGCCTGGCCGAGCTCGGTGTAGCGGCACAGCGCGTCTGCCCCGTTCACATCCGCCGTTTCCAGCTGTTCACTGTTGATAAAGAAGCTGCCGTTAACGTTCAGCACGCGCAGGCCGCTCAGGCGCGACAGCGTTTCGCCGCCCTGAAGCGCGTCCAGCACCTCTTCTGCGGAATACGGCGGCTCGGCGGCGGCAATATCCAGTTCGTGACGTGGCGTGGAAACGAAGCTGCCAAACCATTTCGTGAAATCATCCGGCTTGCTAATCATGTCGATCATCATCTCGCGAATGCGATCAAGCTCGTACTGCTCCACGCGGCCCGGGTGTTCGCGGCAGGTCAGATCCGGATCGCTGTAGTGTTCGCCGCCCAGATCGTTCTCCAGCGCATAGTCGGCAAAGCTGCTGATCAGATCGCGACCGTTCGGCCCGCGAAAACCGACAGAGTAGTTGAGCGCGGTTTCATGGGTGAAGCCGTCATGCGGGAATCCAGGCGGAATGTAGAGGATATCGCCCGGCGCCAGATCTTCGTCGATGATCGGCTCAAACGGATCGACATGTAGCAGAGCCGGATGCGGGCAGAACTGACGCATCGGCAGCTTGTCACCCACGCGCCAGCGGCGGCTGCCCATCCCCTGGATGATAAACACATCGTACTGATCGATATGCGGCCCAACGCCGCCGCCCGGGACAGAAAAGGAGATCATCAGGTCATCGAGACGCCAGTCCGGCAGGACGCGGAACGGACGCACCAGCTCTGCGGCGGGCATATGCCAGTGGTTCACCGCCTGCGCCAGCAGGGACCAGCCGGTTTCACCGAGGTTATCGAAATGCTCAAACGGGCCATTGCTCGCCTGCCACTTGCCGTTAGCATGGCTTACCAGGCGGCTATCGACTTCCGGCTCCATCGCCAGACCCGCCAGTTCATCAGGGGTAATGGGGTCGACAAAATTCGGGAAGGCATTTTTCAGTACAACGGGTTGTTTTTGCCAGTATTTTTCAAGAAATTCCGGCCAGTTCAGGTTCAGTTGATACGCCATGGTTAGCACCAGTGAGAGGGTAAACAGGCGCGATTATAGGTAAGAAAGCAGAGGGGGAACTTGTCATGGGTCAATCGAGCGCGTGTAGGTCGGGTAAGGCGAAGCCGTCACCCGACGCACACGCAGGCTAAAACTTAATCCAGGTTCAGCTCGTCATAATGGGTGATCAGTTTGCCCACGATGCCGTAGTCCAGCGCTTCCGCCGGTGACATCCAGAAGTTACGGTCGGTGTCTTTCTTCACTTTCTCCAGCGGCTGGCCGGTGGCGTCGGCAATCAGCTTGTTCACGCGTTCCAGCATGCGGATGATCTCCCGCGCTTCGATCTCAATATCCGTTGCCTGACCGCGCACGCCGCCCAGCGGCTGGTGGATCATAAAGCGGGTATTTGGCAGCGAGTAGCGGTGCTCTTTTTTCGCCGCCAGGAAGATGGTGATCCCGGCGCTTGCCACCCAGCCGGTGCCAATAACGTGTACTTCCGGACGGATAAACTTAATGAAGTCGTGGATGGTATCGCCCGCTTCTACATGGCCGCCCTGGCTGTTGATGTACAGCTTGATCGGATCGTTACTGACGCTTTGCAGCAGGATCATCTGAGTGATGACTTTCTGGGCCAGCTCCTGGTTGATTTCACCGGAGATGACAATCGAACGGGATTCCAGCAGTTTTTGCTGTAGAGCGCCCGCGCCGTTTGTTCCTTCCGCTTTTTCTTTATCGTCACTGCTTTTCAGTGTGTAGTGCATCGTTATGTCCTCAGCTTGTCGCGCTCAAAATCAGAGTGTAGCCTGTTTTACCCGTCGGCGTCCTCACACAAAACATCGCGTGTCGTGCGCTGGCTCCGCCCCCGGAAAGGTCACTAAAAACAGCGCTCCACTCCTAACTAATTCGCCACATTTTTATTACACTTTCATATCATCTTCATATTGGTAAATGATAATAATAATTAATGTGTTAGTATGAATGAGGATAGCAAACAGTCGCTTACGTTCAAAAAGGCGCTATTTTATTGTCGATGATTTACTGATCACACACCGGGGCGGTGAATGGAACACATTGTTTATGTGGTTGATGACGATGACACAGTCAGACAGTCCGTTGTCAGGCTGCTGGAATCCGCGGATATGCACGCCCTTGGCTTTTCCTCAGCAGAAGCCTTTCTCAGCCATCCCTTTGAGGATCTGCCCTCCTGCGTGATCCTCGATATGCAGATGCCCACGATAACCGGATTTGATGTCGCAGATGCGCTGAAAGCCAGCGGGCGGGAAATACCGATCATCTTTCTCACCGGTCACGGCACCATCCCTATGTCCGTCCGGGCGATCAAAGGCGGAGCCTACGAATTTCTCACTAAGCCCGTTGAATCCAGCGCGCTCATCGGCTCCATCGAATCCGCGCTCAGACTGGCACAGCACAACGCCGCCCGCGTCAAAGAGCACTACGCCCTGAAGCAGCGCCACATGTCCCTCACGCCGCGCGAGCATGAGGTGCTTGAGCTGGCCATCAGCGGCAAGCTCAACAAGCAGATCGCCGCCGAGCTGGGCGTCAGTGAGATCACGGTGAAAGTGCACCGCCGCCGGGTAATGGAGAAAATGCAGGTCCGCTCCGTGGCCGAACTGGTCAGGGCCGTCGAGCGCCTGACCAAACATCAACCAGTGGAATAACCGTTACTCCTCCTGTCCGGCAAGCGGCAACGCGAAGGTAAATACCGTGCCGTACGGCTCTCTGCGGCGCGCGCTCAGTTTCCCCCGGTGCCGTTCAATGATGCTGGCGCTGATGGTCAGCCCCATCCCCATTCCCTGCGCTTTGGTCGAATAGAACGAGTCAAAGATCCGCTCGGTGAGCTCCGGCTCAATGCCGCTGCCGGTATCGGCGATCTCAAAGATCACCTTCCCCTCGCCGCAGTTCGCGGTGGAGATCGTGATGCTGCACGGGCGATCCGTCACTTCCGCCATCGCTTCCATCGCATTCATCACCAGGTTAAGCAGCACCTGCTGGATCTGCACGCTGTCGCCGATGATAAAGCTGTCGTCAGCGTTCAGAAGATAATCAACGCTTATGTGTCGCAGCTCAAGTTCGCTGCGTGAAAGCATAATGATGTGGTGGATCAGGAAGTGCAGATCAATACGCGTAAACGTGGGGTCCTGCTTGCGCGTCAGAGACTGAATGCTGCGAATGATCTCCCCTGCCCGCTCGCCCTCGGCGGCGATCTCCTCCAGCCCCTCGCGCACTTTGTCCAGCCGCGCCGGATCGCGGTTGAGCCAGCGCAGGCTCGCGCCGGCGTTCGAGACAATCGACATCAGCGGCTGGTTGATCTCGTGCGCGATCGAGGAGGTCAGTTGCCCGACGGTGGTGACCCGTGAGACTCGCGCCAGATCCGCCTGCGCCACCCGCATCGCATCTTCCGCCGCCCGCTGGCTGGTGATGTCGGTAATGATGCCGTAATACTCATTCACTTCGCTGCCGACGCCGACCGGATCGCCAATCCCGAGGATGTAGCGAACGGAGCCGTCGGTGCGGATAATGCGAAACTCCGCGCGCATCGACAGCCCGTCGCGCACGCTCTGGTTAACGAGGGTGCTGATCCGGCCATAATCGTCCTCATGCACGAAGGTTAAAAACTCCGCCATTGAGATCATCTTTTGCTGCTCCGGCAGGCCAAGGATACGGGCGTACTCTTCAGACATAAACATCAGATCCTGCACCAGCTCCCAGCGCCAGCTGCCGGTATGGCTGATCTGCTCGCCCAGCATCAGTGAGGTCTGGCTGGCGCGCAGCTCTTTCTCCACCCGTCGGCGCTGGATGTTTTCCGCCAGCAGCTCGGCGTAAAGCCGCGCCGTCTCCAGCGAAACCGCCGCCTGCGCGCCCAGCAGGCTGACCACGCGCGAATGTTCGGCGGTAAACACTTCCGGCATCAGGCGGTTTTCCAGATACAGCACCCCCACCAGCCGCGCCTGTTTGAACATCGGGACACACATCACGGCGGCGCCGGACGTCACCAGATACGGATCCTGGCTGAACGGGTGGAACTCCTCCGGTTTGCCGGTGCGGATCTCCTGCCCGGTGCGGATCACTGCGGCCAGCACCGACAGCGGCATGTCCGTCGCCATCGGTGACGCCTTCAGGATGCGCACCCGCACCCCGTCGGTACTGGTCCAGGCACTGGCCTCGATCTCCGGGATGTGATTATCGCTAACGCGCAGCAGCAGGCCACGCTGCGCCCCGGCCCGTTCAAGCAGCAGCGTCATCAGGTTTTCAATTAAACGCTCGAGGTTAATTTCTTCGGACAAGGCGCGTGAGGCTTTGATGACGCTCTGTAAATCGCGGATCACCTCGTTCTGGGCGAAGGCCGCCGTGTCATACGCGCGGCTCTGCCCGGAGGCCAGCAGATGCGGGAAATCCTGCTCCAGCTGGCGCACCTTGGCCTGCGCCCCGGCGCGCCCCCAGGCAGCAATCGCGCCGCGGAAATGGGCGTCGGAGGCGGTCGGGTAGCCGCAGGCCAGCGAGAAACGCCCTGCCAGCTCGTGCGCCAGGGCATTGATCGGGTTAAAGCCACCCTCCCGCGAGAGCCGCACCGCTTTTTCATACTGCTCCAGCGCGATGCTGTTCATGCCGTCCAGACGGACGATTTCGGCGTAAATCAGCGCTTCTTTATCGGCAAACGTGCCCGAATTGATCCGCGCCCAGAGGGCAATTTTGTCGTAATGGTGATGAATACTGCGGCGATAATCCGCCGAGAAGGTCTCCGGCGTGAGCTGACGGGAGAGCGCCAGCGCGCTGTAAAAATGGTAATCCAGCAGATGAATATGACCCGGCGCGGACCACGCATACCAGCCCGCCCTCTCTAAATCCGCCTGCGCGTCGGCGTATTCGCCGCAGGAAAAGTGCGCCATCCCGCGATAGAGCCAGTACCAGAACAGCATGGTCGAGGTCTGCTCGGGCGCCTGCTCCGGCGGCGCGGGCAGCAGATCGTCAGGCAGCGCCTGGGCGGCGCTCCATGGGCCCGTCACCGGCGTGCGTAAAAACTCCACGTAGCGGCGCTGAATGTGCAGAACGGTTTCAATGTCCTGGTAATCCGTTTTGCGCACAAAGGCCAGACCGCGATCGATGCTGGTCAGCACGCCATCCAGATGATCGCCCCGGGAGAGGAAGTTAATGATCTGATGACAGGCCGCGAAACAGGCCATCGTCATGTCGCCGTGGGTCACCGCCGAGGTAAAGCAGGCCTTTGCGCACTCGATAGTGTACGACAGCGGCTGGGTCCAGACGCTGAGCTGGTCGAGCGGCAGCAGAGTTTTGGCTTCATAGGCATCATAGCCGTGGCGGTTCACCAGCTCACGAGCCAGCGTGCCGTACTCAAATCCGAGACGGTATTCGGCGTAGCGGTGACCAATCAGCACGCCAAACCAGGCCATCGCCGTGGTGGAGGCGCCGGTGATGCCGTGATCGAGCGTGAGGTGCATCATCCGGCACAGGAGTAAAAAGTGCAGGCGCGGGCAGGTAAAGCTGGCGAAAATACTGGCGCTGTAAAGCAGGTTCATCACCGCTTCGGTCTCTGCGTTCTCCATCAGCTTAAGCTGAGAAAACGGGTTCAGCGGCGCGTCGGCGGTGCGTTGACAGAACTGCTGCCAGGCCTCGTCACATTCGGCATTTTCCGGGTAGCGGCTGATCTGGATCCCGAACACGCCCAGCCAGCATAACGACGCCTCCAGCGCCAGGCGGATCTCCGACTGGCGCATATACACTTCCGCCAGCAGGTTGGCGGCCAGCGCTTTCTCCGTCAGCCCGCCCGGTGAACCGAGGATCGCATCGCACAGCGCACGCGTACGCTCCAGGTGCCCGAGCGCAAACTCACAGCCCGCCTCTTCGATATCCAGCATAAAGTCCGAGACCGGGCCCGCATTACCCAGCGCTCTGGCGGTCTGGATATAGCTTAAGGCGGAAAGGTAATCGCCGGTACGCTTCGCACGCCGCGCGGCCTGAAGGCTCAGCTCCCGGAATCGCTGCCGCTGGGGTGCAGGCTGGATGCAGTCCAGCGCGGCGCTGACGTGGTGAACCGCGCGGAACAGCAGTTCGTTGCCCGCCGTCTGCCGTGCGGCATCCGCCAGCAGGCTGGCGGTGGTCAGGTGCAGATGGCTTTTCTCGCCCTCATCCAGCAGGGCAAAGGCGGCTTCCTGCACCCGATCGTGAGTAAAAGCGTACTCTTTCTCCGTCAGCACAATCAGCTGAGCAGTAACCGCCGGGTGAAGCGCGTAGCGGATTTCCGCCGCCGACCGCCCCACCACGCGGCACAGCATCTCCAGCTCGCCCGTGCAGCCGAGGCAGGCGATGCTGCCCAGCAGGCGGCGCGTCTCGTCGGGCATCTCCTTGAGCTGTTCAAGTACCAGCGTCACCACGTTTTCGGTGTAGTGCCGGGCGCGGATGGTCTGGAGATCGTAATGCCATTTCCCCTGATATTTGTTGTGCACCACCAGTCCGTCATCGACGATGCGGCGGAAAAATTCCTGCACAAACAGCGGGTTGCCGCCGGTTTTTTCATGGATCAGCGTGGCAAGATCGGCGGTGCCGCTACTGCGGGCATGAAAAATTCCCCCGAGCCAGCGCGCCACGGCCTTCACCGACAGCGGCTGCGGCACAATCGTCGTGGCGTATTGCGCCGCCTCCGGCAGGCTCGCCAGCGCGGTCTGCAAGGTGGGATCAGAAAGCGAACTGAGATCGCGGTGCGCCACCACCACCAGCAGCGGGATGGCGCCGCAGGCGCGCAGCAGGTGATCGAGCGTTTGCAGGCTGGCGGCGTCGATCCACTGCACATCATCCAGCAGCAGCACCAGCGGCGCGCCCTGGGTGGCGAAAGTTTTCACCAGCGCCAGCACCATATGGCCGAAGCGCGCCCGCGCGTCGATGGAAAAGGTATCCGCGGAGAAACGCGGTTTGTTCTCAAGGAGTAAATTCAGCTCCGGCACCAGGCTGACGGCCAGCTCTTCATAGCCTTCCAGCGCGCGCGACAGACGGATTTTCCACGTCGCCACCTCCCCGGCTGGCAGCCCGAGCAGGTGCAGCGTGAGCGTCCGAAACGCCGAACTCAGCACGCCGTAGGGCAGCGTGGGAGAATATTGATCGACCTTGCCCACCGCCAGCAGCACCTTGCGCTGTTGCAGCGATTTCAGCGTGGTGGCGATCACGGAAGATTTGCCGATCCCCGAAGGTCCCCCAATCGTCACCAGTTCCGGCGCACCGCTCTGGCTGACCCGCTCAAACGCGGCGATGACGTCGCTGGCCTGCGGATGCGCAGAGAAAAGCGAATCGGCCAGATGGATCGCCGGAGAGCGATCCTGCTGGCCGGGAATAAAGTCGACAATTTCGCCTTCAACGGTCAGCGTCGCCTGGCAGCGCCTGAGGTCGGCAATCAGCCCGTCGACGGTCTGATAGCGATTCTCCGGATTCTTCTCCAGCAGCTTAAGGATAATGGTCGACAACATGCCGGGTACGTCCGGGCGCACCCGACCCGGCGCAAGCGGTTCAGAGGCAATGTGATAATGCGCCCAGTTGGTCTGGTCATCAGCGCTCAGTTCAAACGGCAATCGCCCGGTCAGAAGTTCATAAAGCACGATCCCCAGACTGTAGAGATCGCTCCGGCTGTCAACGGCGCGCCGGGTACGCGTGGTGTGTTCCGGTGACATGTAGGCGGGCGTGCCGCCAGACGCGGCAAGCCGGGACTGGGAGAAGGCGTCGGAGGTGCCGCAGGAAAGACCGAAGCTGCACAGACGGCAGGTGGCGTCGTGATGAACGAAGATCGCCCCGGGTTTGATATCGCCGTGGATCAGGTTGTGCTGATGCATCTGGCGCAGGGGACCGCAGATGCGGATCGCCATCTCGATAAAGCGGGCGATCCCGGAAATCGCCTTACCTGCCCGGCACGCCAGCAGTTCAAAGCAGAACGGCGCGTAGACCAGCGCAAAACGTCCGCGGTACTGGGTTGAAGCGACGGGCCGGATAGCCCAGCCGTCATGAAGGCGATCGCGCAGGGCAAACTCGTTTTTCAGCAGCCGCGTTGCCCGCTCCTCTTCTTCATCGCTGACCGCGGTGGCAATAATAAACGAACCGCCGGACTGGGGATGCCGCCCGTTCATCCAGGAGATGCCGCCCTCCTGCGCCAGCACGGTAAAAATGACATCCTCTTTCAGAACAAAAGCCCGCCCTTCATGGAGACTACCCCGGGCGGGCCAAAATGCAGGCGACGTATGTTCGTTCATCCGCGATCCTTATTGTCGGCGGGTCAGCTCCCGCTGAATATGATCCAGCAGAATATCGATGTTAATCGGCTTACGCAAAAATGCAGCGGCGCCCAGACTGAGTGCATACCGCTGCATATTTTCATCAGCATGGCCGGAGATAAAGAGTATTGGCGGTGGCGGCATGGCCAGCAACCGCAGCTTCTCAAACAGCTCGATGCCGTTCATGCCGCGCAGCTTGATGTCGGCGATCACCAGCGACGCGCCGGACAGGGCGAGAGGGTGGCTCAAGAACACCTCTGCCGAATCGAAGGTATCGGTAGCATACCCTTCCGATTGCAGCAGGTTACTGAGCCCGCTGCGAACAGAGCGTTCGTCATCAATGATGGCAATGCGCCACGGCAGCGTCATGCTGTCTTTCCTCAAACAAATCGTTACGCGTCGCGGCTTTCCTTCGCGGGCGCTGGGGGCGCGGTACCACTGATCTTCGGTACGCATTCATGACGAAACCAGGCCAGGGTCAGCGGTTCGCGGCTCACCAGACGCCGTCCGATGGGGATCAGCTGTTCACCCACCAGCATGCCGAACAGGCCAAGCAGCGCGACGACCGGCGGCGCCGGGGAATGTACGTCGAGCAGGGCGTAAAGTACCCCAGCCGCGACCCCGCACACCAGCGAAATAATCCAGGCCTTCATGATGATGCTCCGGTCAGGTGCTGAACGTGGGGAACCGTCACCTGCACGCCGGCGGGATTATCGCGGGGTAAAAGATGGCGCATCGCCTGTTCACCCGCCAGCATCCCCAGCAGGCCAATCAGCGCCAGCGCGGGCGGCGCGGGGGAGCGCACCTTCAGCACGGCATACATCAGGCCAATCAATACGCCTGCCGCAAGGGATATCAGCCCAGTACTCATTGTGAACTCCAGAGAAAGAGGCAGCGGCGAGCCGGATGAGGGACCAGCCCGCCGACGGGACTTAGCGAGCCGGAACCGGCGCTAAGGTGCGGTGCTCGCTCTTCTGGCGAGACGGCGCTTTGTGCACCATGGTGTAGGCGTAATCCACGCCCATGCCGTAGGCGCCGGAGTGCTCGCGCACGATATCCATCACCGCGGTGTAGGTCTCTTTGCGCGCCCAGTCACGCTGCCACTCCAGCATCACCTGCTGCCAGGTCACCGGGATCACGCCCGCCTGGATCATGCGCTGCATCGCAAAGTCGTGGGCTTCTTTGGAGGTGCCGCCGGAGGCGTCCGCCACCATATAAATTTCGTAGTCGCCTTCCAGCATCGCGCACAGGGCAAAGCTGTTGTTGCACACTTCGGTCCACAGGCCGGCAACCACCACCTTCTTCTTGCCGTTGGCCTTCAGCGCGTCGCGCACCTTTTGGTCGTCCCAGGAGTTCATGGAGGTACGCTCCAGAATGTCCTGGCCCGGGAACACGTCCAGCAGTTCCGGATAGGTATTGCCGGAGAAGCTTTCGGTCTCAACGGTGGTGATGATGGTTGGGATGTTGAACACCTTAGCCGCTTTCGCCAGCGCCACGGTGTTGTTTTTCAGCACCTGGCGGTCAATAGACTGCACGCCAAACGCCATCTGTGGCTGGTGGTCGATGAAAATGATCTGACAGTTGGCAGGGGTTAAGACTTCGAGCTTAGAAGTGGTCATAAGATTATCCAGTGAGGTTAAAGGTTAAAATCGCCGCGAACAGCACGCCGATAAAATCGCGTTCATCCTATGACCCACAGCGCTGTGGTGTAATTATCTCTTCGTATAGTTAACCTTAGGTATAGTTATACTTTGGTATACCTATCCTATTGTATAACTGGATCTTTGCCGAAACCGGTTCCCATAATCCTGACCATTCCCCTCTTAGTCTGGAGCTCTTATGGTTACCCTCGGTAAAGCCGATCTCATTCTGGTTAACGGCCAGTTTCACACCGTCGATCGCGAGAATCCTCTCGCAGAAGCCGTTGCCGTGCGCGACGGAAAATTTCTGGAAGTGGGTACCGTCGCCGAGGTGATGCAGCACCACGGCGACGGCACCAAAGTGGTCGATCTGAAAGGCCATACCGCCATCCCCGGCCTGAACGACTCGCACCTGCACCTGATCCGCGGCGGGCTGAACTACAACCTTGAGCTGCGCTGGGAAGGCGTGCCGTCGCTCGCCGACGCCCTGCGGATGCTGAAAGAGCAGGCGCTGCGCACGCCGTCGCCCCAGTGGGTGCGCGTGGTGGGCGGCTGGAGCGAGTTCCAGTTTGCCGAGCGCCGCATGCCAACCCTGGACGAAATTAACGACGCCGCGCCGGACACCCCGGTCTTCATCCTGCACCTGTACGACCGCGCCCTGCTCAACCGCGCCGCGCTGAAGGTGGTCGGCTACACCAAAGAGACGCCAAACCCGCCGGGCGGCGAGATCCAGCGCGACGCCAACGGTAACCCGACCGGGATGCTGATTGCCCGTCCGAACGCCATGATCCTCTACGCCACGCTGGCCAAAGGGCCGAAGCTGCCGCTGGAGCAGCAGGTGAACTCCACCCGCCAGTTCATGCGTGAGCTGAACCGTCTGGGGCTGACCAGCGCCATCGACGCGGGCGGCGGCTTCCAGAACTACCCGGAAGATTACGAGGTGATCGCCGAGCTGCACGAGAAAAAGCAGATGACCATCCGCATCGCCTACAACCTGTTTACCCAGCGTCCGGGCCACGAGCTGGAAGACTTTGAAAAATGGACCGACATGCTCACGCCGGGCCAGGGCAGCGATTTCTTCCGCCACAACGGCGCGGGCGAGATGCTGGTCTTCTCCGCCGCCGATTTTGAAGACTTCCTCGAGCCGCGCCCGGACCTCGCGCCGGGCATGGAGGACGAGCTGGAGCGCGTGGTGCGCCATCTGGTGGAGCACCGCTGGCCGTTCCGCCTGCACGCCACCTACAACGAATCCATCAGCTGCATGCTGGACGTCTTCGAGAAGGTGAACCGCGACATTCCGTTCAACGGCCTGCACTGGTTCTTCGACCATGCGGAAACCGTTACCCAGGCCAACATCGACCGCATCAAAGAACTGGGCGGCGGCATTGCCGTCCAGCACCGCATGGCCTTCCAGGGCGAATACTTTGCCGAGCGCTACGGCATCGAAGCCACCCGCCACACGCCGCCGGTAGCGAAAATGCTCGAGACCGGCGTGCCGGTGGGCTTAGGGACGGACGCCACCCGCGTGGCGAGCTACAACCCGTGGACCGCGCTCTACTGGCTGGTCTCCGGCCGCACCGTCGGCGGGATGCAGATGTACGACCACAGCGCCCGACTGGATCGCGATACCGCCCTGATGCTCTGGACCCAGGGCAGCGCGTGGTTCTCCAGCGAGCAGAACCAGAAGGGGCAGATCAAGGTCGGCCAGCTCGCCGACCTGGCGGTGCTCAGCAAAGATTACTTCCGCGTGCCGGAGGAGGAGATCAAGGGCATCGAGTCCGTCCTCACCGTGGTGAACGGCGATATCGTCTACGCCGCTGGCAGCTTTGGCCCGCTCGCGCCGCCGGCCATCCCGGTTCTGCCCGAGTGGTCCCCGGTGGTGAAGGTGCCGGGCCACTACCGCAGCGCGCCGCCGCAGGCCGCACGCGTGGGTATGAGTGTGGTTCACCACTGTAGCGGCCCGTGCGGGGTTCACAGCCACCAGCATGACTTTGCCCGCACGTCAGCGATGCCGGTATCCGACGATAACGCTTTCTGGGGGGCGCTGGGTTGCAGCTGCTTTGCATTCTGATGAAACAAAATGACGCTTCGTCCCGGATCGATCCGGGGCTGTTCTTTCTGCGCCTGACCGGCAGCCTGCTGCTGCTTTACGTGCACGGCCTGCCGAAGGTGCTGCACTTCAGCGAAGAGCTGACGCGCATCGAAGATCCGTTTGGTTTCGGGCCGTATGCCAGTCTGATCCCGGCGATCGTCGCCGAGGTGATCTGCCCGCTGTTTATCATTGCGGGGGTTTACACCCGCCTGGCGTGCCTGCCGATTATCGCCGTGCTGCTGGTGGCGATGCTGGCGGTTCATCCGAACTGGTCGATTGCCGAAGGGCAGTTTGGCTGGCTGCTGCTGATTATCTTCACCACCCTTGCCCTCACCGGGCCGGGCCAGTGGCGAGTGCAGCGTAAAGCAACGGAGAGGTTCGCATGACCCAGGTAAACGACGTTCGCGACGCACACGTCGAGACGACGCCCGCCCCGGCGGTTTCACCCTGGCAGCCGCTGAGCCAGCCGGTGTTCCGCATGCTGTGGATCGCCACGGTGGTCTCTAACGTCGGCTCATGGATGAGCGACGTCGGCATCAACTGGAGCATGCTGACGCTCAGCGCCGATCCGCTGGATATCGCGCTGGTGCAGGCGGCGAGCAGCCTGCCGATGTTCCTTTTCGCCCTGCCGTCCGGGGTGATGGCGGACATCGTTGACCGACGTAAATACCTGCTCTTCTCCCAGCTGTGGGTGTTCATCGCCGCCGCCGGGCTGACGCTGCTCTCTTTTACCGGACACGTCACCCCTACCGTTCTGCTGGTGGCGACGTTCCTGCTGAGCGTGGGCGCGGCGATGAGCTCGCCGCCGTTCCAGGCCGTGGTGCCCGATCTGGTGAGCAAGCCGGAGCTGGGCGCCGCCGTGGCGCTGAACTCGCTCGGGGTGAACATCAGCCGGGCGATTGGCCCTGCGCTGGGCGGTTTTCTGCTCTCGCTCGCCGGGCCGTGGATGGTGTTTGCCCTGAACGCGCTCTCCGTGGTCGGCGTGGCGTGGGTGCTGTGGCGCTGGCGTCCTGCGCCGTCCGTGCAGCGCCTGCCGCCGGAGCACTTCTTCTCCGCGGTGCGCTCCGGCATTCGCTACGTGCACGCCGCGCCGGTGCTGCGCAACGTGCTGGTGCGCACCGTGGCGTTCTTCGTTTTCGGCAGCGCGGGCTGGGCACTGCTGCCGCTGGTGGCGCGCCGCGAGCTGGGCCTGGGCCCGGCAGGCTACGGCGTGATGCTGGCGTGCATTGGCCTGGGGGCGATTGCCGGGGCCATTCTGCTGCCGCGCCTGCGCCAGCGGCTGAACGCCGACCGGCTGATGGTAGCCGCGAGCCTGGTTTTTGCCCTCACCATGCTGGCGCTGGCGTTCGTGCGCCACGTCTGGCTGCTCAACCTGTTTGAGTTCTTCACCGGCTTCGCGTGGATTGCGGTGCTCTCGACGCTGAACCTCGGCGCGCAGCGCAGCGCCGCCCGCTGGGTGAAAGCCCGCGCGCTGGCGGTTTATCTGACGGTGTTCTTCGGCTCGATGACCGCAGGCAGCGCCCTCTGGGGACAGATCGCGTCGCAGTTTGGCACCCCGACCTCGCTGGTGGTCGCCACGCTGGGGATGGTGCTGGCAAGCGCAACGGTGTTCCGCTGGAAGCTGGAGAAAGATCCTGATTTAAACCTCGACCTGAGCGGCCAGCCGCTGGACGGCGTGGAGATTGAGCTGCCGAACGAGCGCGGCCCGGTGCTGGTGTCGCACGAGTACATCATCGACCCGCAGAACGCGAAAGCCTTCCTGGAGGCGGTACACGAGCTGCGCCGGGTGCGCCGCCGCGCCGGGGCGATGAGCTGGGCGGTGTACGAGGATATTGAGCGCCCCGGTCTGTTTATCGAGACCTTCCTGATGGGCTCCTGGATTGAGCATCTGCGCCAGCAGGAGCGCCACACCATGAATGACCTCCTGCTGCAGAGCCGCGTTCTGGCTTTTCATCAGGGCACAACATCACCGGCAATTCGCTATCTGGTCGCGCCGGTATAACCATAACCATCACCTGTACAGGAACACACTATGGCAACGTTTAAGGCAAAAGACGGCACGCAGATTTACTACAAAGACTGCGGCGCGGGCAAACCGGTTCTCTTCAGCCACGGCTGGCCGCTGGACGGCGACATGTGGGACAGCCAGCTGAACTACCTGGCCGAACGCGGCTTCCGCGCCATCGCCTTTGACCGTCGCGGCTTTGGCCGCTCGGATCAGCCGTGGAACGGCTACGACTACGATACCTTTGCGTCCGACATTAACGACCTGATCACCACCCTGGACCTCCAGGACGTGACGCTGGTGGGCTTCTCCATGGGCGGCGGCGACGTGACCCGCTACATCAACAACTACGGCAGCGCGCGCGTGGCCGGTCTGGCGCTGCTGGGCGCGGTCACGCCAATCTTTGGCAAATCCGACTCCTTCCCGCAGGGTGTGGATCAGAGCGTGTTCGACGGCATTCGCGACGGGCTGCGTAAAGATCGCGCCCAGTTCATCAGCGACTTCGCCACCCCGTTCTACGGTATCAATGCCGGGCAGACCGTCTCTGCCGGCGCGCTGACCCAGACGCTGAACATCGCCCTGTTGGCGTCCCTGAAGGGCACCATCGACTGCGTGACCGCGTTCGGCGAAACCGACTTCCGCCCGGATATGGCGAAAATCGACGTGCCGACGCTGGTGATCCACGGCAGCAACGACCAGATCGTGCCGTTTGAAACGACCGGCAAGCTGGCGGCAGAGATGATCAAAAACGCCACGCTGAAGGTGTACGACAACGCGCCGCACGGCTTCGCGCTGACCCACCAGGATCAGCTCAACGAAGATCTGCTGGCGTTTGTGAAGTCGCTGTAAGTCATTACGCGAAGCCTGATGGCGCTTCGCTTATCAGGCCTACAAGGGCTGGTCCTGTAGGCCGGGTAAGGCGCAGCCGCCACCCGGCGCTTTCGCAGACGCATTCCGCTCCGCCAGCAGCCGACAAATCTCCGCATGCTTCTCTTCGGTAAAGGTAAAGCGCGACATAAACCCCATTCGGATCAGCGAGCCTATCGCCGGTAACAAACAAATGCCGAAGAACAGCCCCGCCAGCACGCTATCGCTCTGGGCCTGCGCCTGCGGCACGTAGCCAATCATCGTCAGAAACACGCCGATTAACCCGCCGCCTACCGCCACCGACATCTTGCCGGTGAAGGTCTGCCCGGAGAAAGTGATCGCCGCGCAGCGCTTGTTAGTGTGGTACTCCGCGTACTCGATGGTGTCGGCAATCATCGACGAGGTGAGGATGTTGGTCATCATCACGAACAGCGTGCTCAGGCCGAGCAGAATAAACAGCATCGTCACCTGCTGATACCCGACAAACCACATCACCACGCGCACCGCCACGTCCAGCCCGCAGAGGATCATAAACAGCTTCCGCTTCTGCATCCGGCGCGTCAGCATCGGGGCGACCAGGCACAGCACCGCCGCCACAATGCCCATCACGCCAATCGCCATTTGCAGGCTGCCGTCGCCCATATTGTTGATAAAGAAGTAGATATAAAGACCGCCCGCCACGTTGTGGAACACGCAGAAAAAGAACGACAGCAGGACGATAAACAGCGGCTTGTTCTGGCGCAGGTTGTGGAAGGTGTCGCGAATGGTCACCTTTTCCGGACTCGGCGGCACGCGCTCTTTGATCTGCATAAAACCGTTGAGCATCAGCGGCAGCCCCACCAGCATCATCACCAGCGCCGCCATAAAGTAGCCTTTATCGTTGCTGTACTGGGCGAAGAACGCCGCCAGCTTCGGGAAGAAGATGTTGGCGCAAGCGATCCCGGCGTTCACCCCGAGCATTGCCGCCGTCACCGCGCGGGTGCGCTGGGCGGAGTCGTTGGTCATCACCGACGACATCGACCAGAACGGGATATCGGAGATGGCGTACAGCGTTCCCCACAGGATATACGTCACACCGGCGTAGAGGATTTTGGTGGTCATATCCGCTTCGATTTTATAGAACGACAGCAGCGTGACGCCGGTGATCAGCAGCGGAGCGATCAGTAAAAAGTGGCGAAACTTGCCGAACCGGCTGTTAATGGTGTCCATAATGCTGGCAAACAGCGGATCGTGAACTGCGTCCCATGCACGGGCAATCAGGAAGATGGTGCTCGCCGCCAGCGCCGAGATCCCCAGCACGTCGGTGTAAAAATAGTTAATAAACGAACCCACTAAACCAAAGCTAAAACACTGACCTAAACCATAGCCAAAGTAGGACCATAACTCGCGAGACGGTATTTTCATTGTCGTTGCCATAGTGCGTACCTGGTTGCCCGGCGACAGCGCGCCGGGTCGTTATTATTAGCCCTGCGGATCCGGGGCGATTTTGCGCAGCTTCTTCATCAGCGCGATTTCAGCGCATGAAAACGGGATACCGTTCTCCTCGAACACGTCGTGGAACCAGAGGCGGCAGTAGTCCGTGGACTCCTTCATCACCACCGGCCACGGCAGCCAGGTCTGGGTTTTACCGCGCACCAGCCCCCACTGATACGGCGCGACCTTTGCCATGTACATCAGCGGGAGCTGCTCTTCGATGGTGCCGCCCACGTGACGCGCCAGCCATTCGGTGCAGAAGATTGGGCGGCCCAGCGCCTGAAGTTGCTGGATAATCGCCGTCATGCGCCCGGTATTGGTGTAGGCGTGATAGCTCACCACGTCCGAGAGCGCCAGCGCGGTCTGGTCCAGCGGATGCTGGAAGAACGTCTCGCCCTCCTCTTCCGGCGGCAGGCGCCAGGCGCAGACGGTGAGCGGCTGGGTTGGGTCTTCTTCACGCACCCACTGGAATGCGAGCTTCATCAGCGCGTGGGCGCAGGTCTCCAGCTTCGCGTCGTACTGCACCTCCTGCGTGCCGGTCGCGAAAATGCCGCGGTTGCCCGGCTCGTTATACAGATCCCAGAGCAGCACGCGCTTATCCTCGCGGAACTGGCGCACAACGTCGCGGATATAGCGTTCAATGTCTGCCCAGCAGTCCGGATCGCACACCTTATCGCGCCCCGGGCTCGCCGCCGCCTGGCTGTTGTGCTTGCCCGGCACGGGCGGCTTTTGCGGGCCGAGATACGGCTCGTCGCCGGAGAAACCGCAGTCGTCCATCAGGGTCAGCATGGTGCTGAACCCGTGGTCGTCGGCAATCGTTAAAAACCGGTCGATGCGGGCCATCAGCCCGTCGCGGTCGTGCTCCCAGACGATAAACGGCAGGTTGATGCGCAGGGTGTTGTAGCCCGCGTCCGCCGCCCAGCCCAGCTCGCGCTCGATGGTAGCGGCATCAAAGGTCTCTGCCTGCCAGATATCGGTCCAGTTCACCGCCGTTGACGGCAGATAGTTAAACCCGCACAGCCAGCCTTTTTGCTGATACCACGCCTGTGCCTGCTCCCTGCTCCACTGCTCTTTCATTACGCGTCCTCTTACTGATAATATTTAGCTAATAAATATTAGCTGCGGGATAAATGCGCAAATCACGGCGTTGAGAAAAGCGATGCCCCTCACAAAGTTCACGCTTCGATGATTGAGAAACGTGATCGACGGCGCTAAAGCGTGCGGTTAGGGTATGATGCGAATTCGCGAAAGGGAGAGGACGGATGAAGCAAAAAACGAAAGTGACGATGAACGATATTGCGCGGGCGGCAGGGGTGTCGCAGGCGACGGTATCGCTGGTGCTTAACCAGTCCCGCAACATCAAGCTCAGCGACGACACTCGCCAGCGGGTCATCGGCGTCGCTACCGAGCTCGGCTACGACCGCCTCCCCGCCGTACACGCCCCGCGCAACCAGGAAGAGATCGCCCTGCTGGTGAGCTCCATGCAGAGTTTCGACCCGTTTATCGACGCCATCAGCCAGGCGCGGGAGGCCGCGTGGCGCAACGAGACCCTGCTCACCGTCTACGACTACGGCGACGACATCGAGCTGGCGCTGAACATCATCCGCCAGCTGGAGAAGCGCAACTGCATCGGGATTGTCCTCGCCTCACCGGTCACCACGCTGGTCGACATGACGGCCTTCCAGGACTGCACCCGCATCCCGCTGGTGCTGCTCAACCAGCGCGACCCCGGCTCGCCGCTGCTGCCGTCGTTTATCCCGGACGACTACGCCAACGCCTTCCAGGTGACGAAACACCTCATCGCCTGCGGGGCCACGCGCATCGCCCACATCACCGGCGAGAGCTGGATGGAAGCCTCGCGCCAGCGTCTGGCGGGCTACCAGGCCGCGCTGCAGCAGGCCGGACTCGCGTGCGACGACGGTCTGGTGCGCCAGACCAACTGGCAGTTCAGCGAGTCCTTTACCGCCACCACCTCCCTGCTGGAACTGGCCGAGCGCCCGGACGCCATCTTCTGCGCCAGCGACTGGCTGGCGATTGGCTGCTATCAGGCGCTGGCGGTGAACGGCGTGCGCATCCCGCAGGACATGCTGCTGGCGGGCTACGACGACCAGAAGATTTCCGAGCAGCTCACCCCGCCGCTGACCAGTATCCAGCTGCCCTACAGCGAGCTGGGACGGCTGGCGGTGGAGTACCTGTGCAATCAGGAAGATGCCGCCACGCACGTGACGCTGGCGGGCAGGCTGAAGGTACGCGCCTCAAGCCTCGTCTGAGGCAAACACCATGCCCGAATAGGGCTTCTCGCGACACGCCGCCAGCCGCGCGGCGAGGCTGCCCACGTGCAGCTCCAGCTTGTGCCCGTCCGGGTCGAGAAAATAGAACGACGCCCCCTCGCTTTTGTTCTGCTTCCAGACGGTGACGCCCGCCTGCTCCAGCCTGTGCGAGAACGGTTCAAAATCTTCTTCCGCCACGGTAAATGCGTAGTGGGTGTAGTCGCTCTCCTGCGGCGGCACGTACCGGCGCGCCTCGTCGTACGACAGGCAGACCCACAGTTCGCCGCAGGTGAGATAGGCCCCGGTATTCCAGCGGGCATGCAGCGCTAGTCCCAGCAGCTCGTGCCAGAAGGTGACGCTTTTTTGCAGGTCGCTGACCGCGAGGGTCAGGTGGTTGAGTGATTGCAGCATGACGTGCCCTTTTGTTTTTCGCGCCGGACGTGGTACGGTAAAGAGATGAACATAAACCACGCCGTGCTCACCGTAAACCGCTGGTGGCTGCCTTTTTAAAGGCGGCACGGAGTAGTTTTCCCCATTTTCAGATAGCCGCCGAAAGGCGGCTTTCACACATTTAAGACCCCTTTCGGCAACTGCCCATTAAGGAGTCTTTATGAACGCACCCACCATCCTCACCGGCGACCGCCCAACCGGCCCGCTGCACCTCGGCCACTTTGTCGGATCGCTGCGCCAGCGCGTGGCGCTCCAGCAGACGCACAACCAGTTTGTGCTGATTGCCGACCTTCAGGGGCTGACCGACAACGGCAGCAACCCGCAGAAGATCCGCGACAACATCCCCGAAGTGCTGGCCGACTACCTCGCCGCCGGCATCGACCCGAACCTGACTACGATCTGCCTGCAATCCGCCCTGCCCGCCCTCGCCGAGCTGACGATGCTGTATATGAACATCGTCACCGTCGCCCGCGTGGAGCGTAACCCGACGGTGAAAAACGAGATTGCGCAGAAGGGCTTCGCCCGCTCGCTGCCGGTCGGGTTTATGGCCTACCCCATCAGCCAGGCGGCGGACATCACCGCGTTTAAGGCCGAGTGCGTGCCCGTCGGCGACGACCAGCTGCCGATGATTGAGCAGACCAACGAGATTGTGCACAAGATGAACAGCCTGCTGCCCGCCCCGGTGCTGCGCCACTGCAAGGCGATGCTGAGCGACACCAGCCGCCTGCCCGGCATCGACGGCAGCGCCAAGATGTCGAAATCGCTGGGCAACACGCTGCACCTTTCGGCCAGCGAAGAGACCATTCACCGTGCGGTCAGCGCCATGTACACCGACCCGAACCACCTGAAGGTGAGCGACCCGGGGCAGATTGAGGGGAACGTAGTGTTTACGTATCTCGATGCGTTTCACCCGGACAAGGACAAAGTGGCGGCGATGAAGGCGCACTATCAGGCGGGCGGGCTGGGCGACCGGGCGTGTAAGAACGAGCTTGAAGCGTGCCTGCAGGAGTTGATTGCGCCGATGCGGGAGCGGAGGGCGATGTATTTGCGGGATAAGGGGGAATTGATGGCGATGCTGAAGCGCGGGACGGAACGGGCGCAAGGGGTGACGCAAGGGACGTTGAGGGAGGTGAAGGTTGGGCTGGGGGTGCCGGTGTTTAGTTAAAGTCGATTTAGCGGTGGAGTGCGGGGGATTGGCATGAAGCCGCTAACTTGATTATTGCGGAAATAAGCGAGGAGCAAAAATTCTTAAATGCATTATTAGTCAATGTCGTTTGTCATTCTGTTAAGAGCGCTATATTCATAGACTCTTAATATTTTAAACGCCACGGCAACTGCTATGAGTAAGTTTATTATTTCCATGCTGAATACGTTACTTTGTGTATTTGTGATTGTGCTATGCCTCATATGCGTGGGCGTCACTGATAACTGGAAAGAATGCACTATAGCTATAATCATCACTTTAGGATGCGCACATTTCATGGCCGTTTTACTGAATCGTGTATTGCCTCATAAGTTATCTATCTTAGAAGGAATACTGGAATTATTGGGAGGGCCGCTATTAGTTATAGGCGCAATGGTGTGCTTTGATGTATTCGAACCCTGGCCGCTAAAAATCATTGGGATGTTTGCGTGGATTGTTTTGATTTTCTTTGTACCTTCAATAATAAGCCACAGGCGTTAACTCGGTCTATTAATCAATGTCCACGTCATTTCTTCACCCACGGAATCCAACATAATGTACCCCACTCTTTCGCAGGTCATTGAGGTTGTACGTCAGTCCTCGGGACATCATCGCAAGCACACTGATGAGAACACCCTAATCGAAGCCGACCTTGATATATGCGGCATGGATGGCGATGCCCTGATTGATGACTGCGAGGCAGCGTTTGGCGTTACGCTTGTCACTGAAGAAGATGGCTATGAGAAAACTTTTTCCCTCGCTGAAAACGAGTTTCTTTTTAGCACCGAGGGCATAGATTACTTTGGTATCTGCCGCTTGATTCGCAGGATACGTGGCATACCTGAACCTGTGATACGCGATTTAACCGTTGGCGAACTCCATGCTGTACTTGTTAAGGCTGTCAGAGAACAAAGACATGATGTTTGAGTTATTTTTAGCGTAGTGCGGGCATGTCCTCACATGCCCGTGCAGACTGGCTTGAAGTTTAAACAGCCTTCCCACTCCCACGCTTAATCACCGGCATATCACCCGTATCATTCAGCGCTCCCGGAAACGTCTTCAACCACTGCGCGACTTTCTGTTTATTGATATTCACCACACTCATACCTTCCAGGCATCCCCATAATTCTCTTGTATGTTGTGGCGTAATCACAATGCAGTCTTTCATTGCGCGGATTTTTACCGGCATGCCGTCGATAAAGCCCGCACGGGTTAACCACTCGCCGCCCAGAAGAAGGTATTTAATATCTATGCGGGAATAAAGTTCGCAGCAGGCGGCACTGTCCTGCGGCGTCTCCGCGCGGGGATGGACGGGGGCCGCGTTGAGCTGGTTGCCGTGCAGACGGCGGGCGCTGTTTTTGCGTACCAGCTCGCGGTTTTCAATCACGCCGGTGAAAGCGTCTGATTCTGTTTTGCAAACAGTAAACTCTGGCTTAAAATTCGTCGCAGCCATTTTCAACTCCTTTTCAGTTGCTGGTGGTTAGCGGTATGGGGGTGTTGCAGCACCTTCATATCGCGAATTCTTCTTTATATATTCTTTGATACTTCCTTTGCCGTTCGGCGTAATTTCTGGTGACCATTATACAGGGCTGAATATAAATACAGCGGTTTTGGGTGGGGGAAATTTGGAATTTGCGAGGGGGATTCAGGAAATAGCGTAGTGTGCGGTAAGGTCATGTTTTTGTTGACTGCGGGTTGATTGGTCCGGGTTTTGCGAGCATCATCGCAATTATTTACCTTCTTCCGTAACGCGATGGCTTCCAGCAAAACTCTCGAACAGGCAATTGCCGACATCACCATCTGGCGCAAAGGCGAACAACGCGCGCCGCATAAGCCTTTATTGCTTCTGTACGTGCTGGCGAACTATCAGCAGGGGCATGCGCGACTGTTTGATTACGGAACCGAGGTCCACGAGCAGTTGCTTAGCCTATTAGAACGCTTTGGCCCACAGAGGAAGGCGCATTATCCGAATATGCCCTTCTGGCGGCTCAGAGGGGATGGATTCTGGGATCTGAAGAATACTGAGTTCTGTTCAACTACTGGCAATAAGCAACCGCCTGTTAAAGAACTTGTGGAACATAATGTCGCAGGTGGGTTTGATGAAGAACACTTTGCATTGCTGAGTAAGAACAAAAACCTGATCGGCTCGCTGGCGCAGCAGATCCTTGAAGCGCACTTTCCTGAAAGCATTCAGGAAGAGATCGCGGATGAGATGGGCTTTAATATTCAGCAGATCCGTAAGGTTCGCGATCCGCTTTTCCGCAAGCAAGTGTTGCGGGCTTATAACTATGAGTGCGCAATCTGCGGGTTTAACATGCGACATGATAACGCCTCTGTAGGACTTGAAGCCGCGCATATAAAATGGAAGCAGTTTGGCGGGCCATGCGAGATCCCGAACGGACTGGCGCTATGTGCGATTCATCATAAGGCGTTTGATAAGGGATCGATTGGACTAGATGAGAGTATGCGGGTACTGGTGTCTGAGGCGGTGAATGGGGGCGGGATTGTTGGGCGGCTGTTCTGGGATTTTGCAGGGAAGCAGATTGCTTTGCCGATGGTCAAAGGGAATTATCCAAGGGAGGGGTTTGTGGAGTGGCATTGGAGGGAGGTGTTTAAGGATGAGTGCGAAGGCCGGACTCGCCTTTTCGTTTAATTCATTGAAAATTAATGGGTTGTTAGATTCTACTTTGGGGATTTGCCCCCAGAATGGGACATAAAAATGAATACTGTGTGGAAGATCACAAAGTTGCATGATTATTTTCCAGGACTGAAACGCATTCCAGAGTAAGGCTTCTCCCAACATTGTGCCAGTCGAGATGATAAATCTCCCACATGTAGCTCCAGCTTGTGGCCATCCTGGTCAAGAAAATAGAAAGATTGCCCTTCGCTTTTATTGTCTTTCCAGACCGTCGTCCATACAAAATACTGACAGCGATAGAATAAGTGGGAAGCGGATTTATATCTTCCCATGCTATTTACTCCCTAATTTGCTGGTAACAAACCGAGGCAGTATTTAGCATGGGCATTCTATAGGTAAAACCCACATGAACAATCGCCACCTCCATCGGAGGTGAGACTGATAATTAAAAAAGCCACTGATGCGTTTTTTTGTGCACTATGTTTAGTTTTCCATTTTCCATGCTTAGTTCAGCCTTGCTGTAATGTTCGCTTAGCTCAAAGCTGCCTATCATATCTGCTTAAAAACAGGCTTAGTGTAGGATATTCTCCGTTTTCCAAGCAGTCCCTTTAAAGATCTCCTACCGACCCACGGCCGTTTTGGTACTGCCACCATGCTGGGTAATGCGAGGACGGCACTTGATCTTCACAGCGCCCCGGGTGAATGAGTCGTCCGAGGCCTTGCTCGACCATACATAGGCTTCGCCGGTTCCAAGATGGCTCATCTTGTCGGAGGTCAGCTCACCAAGAGCGGCATTCGCCTTCTGGATGTGTTTCAACCATGCGGGTGAGTTGAATTTATGCATGATGATCTGTGAAGACAACTCGATCAGAGAGATCGGGACTGATGGAGGGTCCTGAGAGGCGACCATAATGCTTGTTCCCTTGTGCCGCATCTCACGGACAACCTCGACAAGGCCAGAAACCAAGTCATCATTTTCGATATATTTGTGAGCTTCATCGAAAACCACCAGCTTATTGAAGGCGCTCCCCTGGTAAGTTGCTTCTGAGAAAACCTGCAGCATCACCACGAACAAACCGAGCGCCTCGTCCTTTTCGATGTATTCATCTCGCAGATCTACGATGATCAACCGGCCTGGACGAATCAGATCCTGGAGACGCTGGTTATCATCGATATATTCGCTTGCAAATAGTAGGCGCGTCTGGGCCAGCTCCTTTAGATGATCGGATAAACCAGAGTTATCGATACCTGCTCGCAGAGAATCCAAGGTCAGGTTATCCCGCAGCCCCCTCATGATGAGATTGATTTGGCGCATATACATGCTCTGGCTACCAATCGCTCCCATTAGGAATTTCCAGTGTGCCGCCTTGAGTTCAGAGGCAGAAAAAGCAATCGGCTTAACCTCGATATCCGGGTACTCGGCCCTACGCTCGTCTACCTTGTTGGCAGGGGTTAGAATCAAGACATCGTTCAGGGCTTCCGGGTTGGCCTTGTAACGCTCTCGAAGGATACAGATCTCATCCTCTACCGAGTTGGCATTGATCATCGAGGTAAACTCCGGCGCATAATCCTGCGTCGGGCTATAATGGAAAATGACTGTGGCGAGCGGGCTTGGCAGCACATTGATGTGCTGAATCGGCATGGAGGCCATCTCAATGGCTGTTCCAAGGGTGTAGCTCTTTCCGCCACCCTGAACCCCAAAGAGACTGATCGTGTGGGTATGATTGAGGTCCAGCGCGATTTTTCGGCCGGAAACCTCTCCGAGCAATCCGTACTGCGGTGAATCACCATTAACGCCCAGCATGATGTCGTAGCTGACTTCAGCTTGAGGCTCGGGTGTCAGATGCTTCTGCACTTCAAGCTCGAGTTGAACACCTTGTTCCAGTTCCACATCAACGGCGGCGAATTGTTCGTCGTCTTTTTCTTGTTTGGGCGCGATGGTGGTAGGTTTAGGTGCTTGCTCGACGGGTTTCGCCCGTTCTTCCTTTTGAACAAGCGCCGTGGTTTCCTCTGAGACAGGAGGTGTTAGCTGGGTGACTGGAGTCTCCGGCTCATCGACCAAGAGCTCATCCACCGTCCAAGATGTAGAGCGGACTCTATTAGGGGCGATGAAAGCGGCAGTCTCGAGCTTCGGCACATTCAGAATGAACTGTTCGCTCAGAGTAGGAGAGGTCAGTACTTCCTCACTCTCAACAGACACAGGCTTGCGGCAGTTCTCCAGCAAAGCATGAATGAGATCCTTTCCGATGCGATGGAATTCGATGCCTACCTCGTTGTCCGGAGATTCTGTCCCAGACTTGTCAAAGTCGAAAATCAAAGCGCACCGCCTGAATTGAAGCGAGTAGCCCTGCTCAATGGATTCTAGTAGTCCTCTCGCTTCCTGCGCGGCGGTCTCTTCAAAGATCCCATAACGCAGTGAGCGTTCCAGATAGAACCTAAGAATCTGAGCCAACTCCCGGCTCTTGAGCAACCTATCCGGCCGATCCGGTTTTTTCAGAGCCGGGTCAAAGTGACGCTGGAGGATGCGCTCACTCTGATTTATCTGGGCGGAGATCCGTTCCTTCAGTTGGTTGAAAGCTGCAAAGGCACCAACCTGCGAATAACACTTCACCTCAACCAGATTGCAGGTGATCGTCCTGGTGTTTAAATCTAAATCAAACAAACCCAAGTCGGTACGTTGTAGGCTGATAGCATCGTTAACATCGTCTGACTCACCGCTTGAGCGGTAGAGGTCCGTGTGTGCGTCTAATGGCACAATGATCTGATTGTTTAACGCGCCTTGATATTCGAGATAGAGCCTCGCCAGAGCCAGACCAAGAGCCTCCGCCTGTTGTGTACGTGCGGAAATCAGTTTCAGGGCAAGCTGACCAGAAAGCGAGCGCAGGTTCGCGAGTATCTGAACCGACTGCTCACCGTCGGCGGACAAATCGTGCTCAAGCAGCACCGGCTTCAGCATGGCCTCCAACTCATCGTTCGAGCGCGAGGAGATCATCAGATTATGTGTCGCCTGGGAGCTGGCTCCTGGCACATAGTCAATCAGATAATCCGGTCTGTTCTTCCGACCGCCATGGTCGAAAAACTCAATCCCCATATTTCGGTCGATAGTGAACACCCAATCGCTGATCTGGTGAACCTCGTAGATCAGTTCTCGTTGGGCCACATCGAGGCCAAGGGTTACAACGGGTACGGCCTTGAAACTAGCGCCAGAAGTAGCAACCGCTGAGGTTGCAAAACAGAGGTGACGGCTCAGCGACGACAGCAAGTCGAAACACGCAGCGTGGTTGTTCGCACCGAAGGAGCGCCCTATAATCGGCCGCTTATTCCAGAAGGTACCCGAATCGTCGTCAACAAATTCGGTGTCAAAACCCTGTATCAACCCATACAACGGAGTCACCCCCATCGGCCTCTCGGAAATGGAAAGCTCCTCGGCGGGGAACACATCCAAAAGAACGCTGATGTGCGCTGGAAAATCCTTGGAATTTGCATGGAATTCCTTCAGCGCGTGCTTGGCCAAGTTCAGCTTGGAAAACAGATGATTGCCAGTTGATGCCGCAAACGCGTCTGCAGCCTCATTCACCGTCGCTCCGGGACGAGCTATGGATTCAAGCGCTTCACCCAAAACCGGCGAGTCAGGCTCGGAGGTAAAGAGCCGTATGTCGTAGCGCAAATCGACATACTCACGTTTCTGTTGAAGCGCTATCAGAGCCTCAGCTATTAACGAACCAGATCCGGGGTTAAAGATATTCAGCGATAGCTCTCTCACATAAGGATGCTGAGAGAGATAGCGCTCAATCTTATCCGCAATGACCTTTCCGGAAATATCAGTTCCCGCCGTAGAAGGCTCGACCAAGCCAAGTGCCGAACAGATCTCCGCCATCAGGCCACGAGAATTATCCTCGGTTGTTGGAGCGTATAGCGCCCAAAACGCATTTAGATTGTCCACCGGCGTGAAGATACGACCATCTTCTACGGGAATGCCAACAGGATAGGCAGAGGGCACAAGGCCATCTAATAGGGCGGAACGGACGTGAGGAATGTATTCTTTCCCACCTGACTTGATCTTCCCGATCCAATCCTTACCTAGAGTGACCCAACTGTTCAGCCACAAGGCTCGGAGCGGATGGGTTGGGGAGACTAAAACAGCCTCACGATGCCGACCACGGAAGTCGGTCAGGATGACATGGATTGAATCAACGGCCAGTACGTTTCTTAGCGATTGCAGGTGTTGCTGGCGCTCGACACCAGAAGTCATCTCAGCCTGGCGGATAAGACTCCTGATCAAGTCAAGATAGCTTTCAGCATACGCGAGGCATTCCTCTTCAGAGTCCTGAAACAACAGCCCCTGCATGATTAGTTCAGCAGTGTCTTTACGCACCGCTGCAAAAAATTCTTCACGGGCAGCCAGGAAAGATGCCATCGCTGCAGAAGAGGGCAGCATGAGTCCAGCCTCGGAGGGCGGCTCAGCGGTATCCATGTTGATCTGCATTCGCCAGCCTGACGGGTGCTTAGGCTTTGCTAAGATGCGTTGCTCAATGATTTTGAGCGTACGTGATAGCGGAATCTGAACAGCCCCCTCACGACCGAATTTTGCGTGCAAGGTTTCTAGGCGGGAGGTCTTCTTGGTACGACCGCCCTCGGACCAGACGACACCACTGATAGCTATATCATCGGGATCACGTTCATCGCCCAGGGCTGTCAATTGCAGTCGGAAAAGTGCATGTTCCAGGCTCTGCTCAATAGGAATGGCACGTTGGGGGGGCTCTTCTTCAATGTTGCCACCGGGCAGGACGTAGAAAGGCTCGCTCTCGTAAGAGCGCTTAGCACCCTCGGAGGCGGAATCCGCTTCCAGCGGAATCGGGTCGCCATCAGCAGTCCAAGGCATTACACGGATGAAATGCCATCCTTCCTCGAATTCGATTTTATTGAGTTTAGCCAGACTGGTAGTACATTGCAGGCGGTTCGGCGTCCATACTTTTACCTTTTTAGACTTTCCTACCGGGCCGTCATTCTGTGAAATGATTTGCACCATAAAATGGTCAAGCCCACTGACCTTACCGGGGTGAGGATTAACCTCAAACACCACGTTCATTTTACGACGGTCATTCGGTACCAGAACCTGTTGCCCGATGAGGCCACTGAGTTGATCGTCGGTCTCATCATCCGCAACGACCGGCAAGTCGGTTTCCAACACAGTCAGAAGAACCTTGTCCAGTGATAGCTCTTCTTTGAACGTCCATTTATCGAAAGAAATGCTCCACCAACTCTTGTCTGTCGCAATGGGTGGCGTCCAGGATTCTGACTCATGGACATCGTGTTTTTCAAAATAGGTGAATAGACGCGACTCCAATGCCTTATCACTGAGCCCAAGATCAGCAATACGACCACGAACCGACTTGTGCGAGGTTATCAAACTGCGGACGCTAACAAGATTACGGAGAATTTTTCCAATGACCATGCCCGGATCGGCAAAGAGCTTGAAGTCCGGAATCAACGCCAATTCATACAGACTGGCCCCAAGCGTTTCGCCATCAATCCCATTTTCGAGCGCGGTAAGTAGATACCTCACGCGAGAAACATCGTCTGCAAACAGCCATTCCTCCTCGGTGAGAATACCCAAAAGATCGCGAACATAGCTAGCCAGCGTTGCCGGGAGCCGGTCAAACAGCGATTCGATCAGATCCTCGTAGATATCGGTGAAGGTAAGTTCCTCAAAGGTCGCCACGCCAAAAGAATCCTCAGCACTAGTACGGAGCGAGGTCGGTATGAACACTAGCAAAGGCTGGCGCAGCTCGCCGTTCGCGTCAGGATTACGCAGTTCCACCAACTTGGTGGAAGTTACTCGGAAAGGCATGCCTTCTTGGTCATGACTGCCGAGTATAAATATGTTCCCGTCAGACCAGATTCGCCTAAGTTCCCAGCATACTGACTCCATAACTTCGTCATCAAGGTCAGTGACCCGCACACAGTGGCCTGGGCCACGATCACTCAGGATCGCTTCGATACGAGGACACAGCACTCCAGCCAACGCCGCATTCAATTTATCCTGTGGAAGCTTTATGAACGCGCTACTCATGTGTGTCTCCCATTCTTATCAGTTCTATCAAATCTTTCAATTGCATATCGGGGCGATACTTTTTGGGTTACATAAGCATCCGACAAGTCCTGGTAGAACCCAGTTTCACGAAGGCGGCGCTTGAAGGCTTCGAGATTAAGACGCAGGGCACGTTTGTCTAGTATGCTGCTGTTAGCTATGGTTCCTTCTGGTAACTGGTCGATGTAAAGACCGTAGCGGTTCCTTAAAAAGGCTAACAATTCTTCGATGCGAACCTCGTGGGTCACAAAACGCCCGCCGTCTTGGGTAAGTACAGCTACCTGGAGGAGCACTTCGAGCAGCTTGCTTCCTAACACAAATCGACGTGGGCTTCCCTTAGTCCGGGCCTGAGCCAAAAGCCCACTTTCTTTATTCTTCAGCAGAAGAGAATCCAGGCACTCAGTGATGTATTGGCGGTGATATTTACCTCGATAGGCCATCAGTATTTCAATGAAGGAATCGAATTCACCCAAGCCCATGGCGGTGACGTCCCTGATCTCTGGGTCTAAATCCTCATTCCTGGAGGCCGATTCTTCAATTAGGCTCGCCAAGCGGAATTTGAAGTAGGCTTGACGCTCGGTGTCGTGTTCGGGCTTCAGCAGGGATATCAGATCACTAACAGTGAACACACCGCCTCCGGGAGGAGCCAATTTACCAGTTTTTTTGCTCAGGTATTCCGCCATTTCATCGAGTTTCTTGACGACAAAATTGGCCTGCACAAAAGCAGGTATCTGACGATAGAGCCGGTCAGTGGATTTTCGAGCTAACTCAACCATGTGCGGATTGTTGACGTCCCCCATATCTACTATCAACGCCAAGCGGTAAGGGCAACCTTCCAGAGCATTGTCGAGACCCGGGTTGATCGGGCATTCCCTGGCGGTGCAGAGATCGTTACCTGAGCGCTGTTTCACCAGCTTGGGCAGCATTTGCAGTAGTTTGAGGTGATATAGTGCCAGATGGAAAGCCATCAAAGTTTTGAGATAGTCAACCAACACCGAGCGCGGGATATAAGGCTCATAGGCGAGTAAACGCAGAATATCGTCTGCCAAAATATCGGCCTGCCCGATACACAGAGGTTGGAAACGTGCGGGCTCCTTGGAATCCTTCATATCCTGCGTAACCTGTTGGTCTAATCGCAAGATGGCCTGCGTTTCCACATCCACGGAAGCGTTGGGATCGTAACGGTCCGTCACCAGGTCGATCCCCGGGAAGAAGAAACGCTTCAAGGCATCTCGCGCCGCTTGGCCCTTACCTTTGCGGGCATAGAAGAGCATCCAGTAGATTTGCTCTGCAGCGCCGTAATCTCGGGTATGCTTCGCGTTACGAAACTTATAGGTATTGCCATGCAAAGGCCGTGGTGCAGCTAGAGCCTGGTTGCTTTTACCTCTATTCACTAGATCCATAAGATCTGTTTCAATCCAGGCTCGAACAATGTCAGGGTTTTGATCGAAACCAGCAAACCACTCGGGATGTTCAAGGAAATCTTCGAGAAACTCCTCAACTGAAAGATCGCCACCGCGAGGAGGTCTGCGACTACCATAACCATCGTATTTCAATCGTGGAAACAACATGGTGAGTACGCGATCCATCTCAATATGTTTAAAATCGAGATAAGAAACTTTCGGGATTCGAAATTCTTTGTCACGGCCTTTAATTGACATTGTATTCGGCCCCCTTTTCAGATGCTTCCATTACTAGCCGTCCATCTTGTTCTCGACGGATCTCGTAAAATTTGTGGCCAGCCTTGGTTAACAATACTTCGTTGTAAGGTACAGAAGCCAACAAATTCTTGAAGACGGACAAACTCAACAAAAAGCCTTCTTGCTCTTCTACACTTGGTCGGTAACCGTCGTTAAGACGCATCAGCATTTCATATATATCGAGATTGATTCGCAGGCTGGCCTTGTGCCCTTCGCCGGAGTCATAAAGGAGGACCAGCGCCTGAGACAGGCACTCGAGGAAAGGATGAGACGCGGTCTCCTGTTCGGTACGAAGCGAAAAATGGATACCGTCGAAAAGCCGGTAACTGCGAATGGTACCTTTATCCACTTGGCGAACACGCAGTGCCAACTGGTTACCTAACCTCGCTGGGTCGCTTAAACCTTCGCCTCGGTTGATTGCGCGGAGAATTGCGGTCACCTCATCGTTGCTTTTTGTACCTGCCCGCTGCGTGAAGACCAAGAAGGGATCGATGCTTTCATATGGAAGCATCTCCTTCCACCCCATATCCCTTCGTTCGAAGAAATGGCGACGTCGCATATGTGAGAGGTAATTCCGATGTCTGGAGATCAATCGGGCACGATTTTTCGATGAGTAATCACGAGGCAGACTGTCAAACAGCGCTTCAACCAGTTCATTATCATATCCAGCTCGTTCTGCAAACGAAAAACGACTCATAGCCTTAGCCCTGGGATGGAGGAAGCCTAACTCGCGGTCCAGATCAGGGTTGCTGACTTCAGCAATGTCGATCTCGCGCAGCAGAGCAATAAGTCGGTCATTGGAGCCTTTTTCCCCACCAAGCCACGAGTTGAAATAGAATCCATCCAGGATGCGGTTTTGGGCCTCTTCACCACCGGTATGATAAAGCTGGTGAATACCGTCACAATCTTGGGTGCCCACTAACATGAAGGCTAACGCCGACCGTAGGTCGCGCATAGTGATATGCAACCTCCCGCGAAGGTGAGTAATGGTATAGAGCATCTTCAGACGTTCGATCACCTTGGGACCGGCAACCGGATCCTGGAAAGTCCGGGCATTATGGTAAGCAAAACACTTGCCCTTGATGTCACACTTCTCGCAGGCTTGCCAGTATTCCTGTTGTGTCATGCGGGCAATCAGCCTCTCCAAAATCGAAGACTGACTTTCTTCGGGGTCAGCAACTACCGAGCGCAAATTAAGGTTGATGATCGCTATACCGCCTTCCGGAACGGCCCCGACCAAACCCTGTTGGATCTGCCTGGCGAGCAACGGATATTCCTCTTCATGCTCTAGGAAAAAATCGACTAGTCGCCCCTCGTTAATGGCTATTAGGCGAGTCTGATTCTCGGGCCAACTAGAGGCATCCTTACCCGCGAAGGGAGCAAAGAATTTCCGCAACACAGCATCGTTTCGCTCATCGCCTTCATCCTGGCTACCGTCATAGTTACTCAGGTAGGTATGCCCCTTGATCTGGAACACAGCTCCATTTGCGCCACGTTGCATCTGCGCGCCCTTGCTCTCGGCAAAGGACTCAACCTGCTGAATAAAGGCGGTCTTGCCATCACCTGCGTTACCGCTAATGATCACGAGCTTAAACTCGCCTTTGAGCAAGGCGGGCTTAAGCTTTTCGTCCAGATATGTCGGCACGTAGGTGGCCTTACCAACTTCGTCGAGGCCACGGGTTCCCGCGTTGGATACTTGGCTCTGGCTGTAGAGGGTCAGCAGATGGGTGACAAAGGGGTTGCTATTGGGCTTGGTCAGCTCGAAGCCCAGCCTAGATACCACCTTGGGGCCGGCTCCAATCTCGCCGGTGGTCAGCACCGAGCGCAGACGCTTGACCTCAGCCATGGCAGTCAAGAACTCATCGACTGAAGTGAAGCGCTCCTTGCGCTCCGGCGCGATCATCTTCACCAGAATGTTCACCAATGACGAGCTGAGGTCGGCACAGCCTTTGAACTGCTTGGGGTCCTTGGGTTGAGCCTTGATCGGCGGCGTGGGATCGTCGAACGGATACTTGCTGGTCAGGCACTCGTAGAAGGTGATACCCAACGCATAGATGTCGCGATCTACCCGACCAGAAGCATCCGGCTCGGAATTGTAATCATAATCCGGCGGCAGGTAGCGGCGAGTGCCACCACCTCCCTGAGCCTCGTCACTTTCGGATACCGCGACATTGAAATCAATGATACGAACACCCTTATCAGTCCATAGCAAATTAGAGGGTTTAACGTCCTGATGATAAATACCATGTTTATGGAGATGCGCTAAACCTTCGGCTGCTTCGCGTACAATACGAACAGCATCATCCAACGCCAAGGCTTCAGTATCGATCAGATCGGACACGTCCAAGCCTTCCACATACTCAAAGACGATATAAGGAGTTTGATTTGAATCAGCCATTCGATCGGCCCAAATAACCTTAACGACATGTGGATGATCTGGCAGACTGGTGAGTGTCTTATATTCGCGGCGCAGGCGCTCATAAACGCTACGACGGTCTTTAGTCACAAGTTTGATAACACGAACTACATCGCCTAAAGCATCAAATACTTTATAGACCACCCCAAAGCCACCGCTGCCGAGTTTCCTTTGCACGCTGAAACGCTCAGCTAATACAAAATCGACAGGCAGGTTGGTTAGGTCATCAGGAATGTCAAAAGCTGGTGCATAAGGTTTTTTTTCACTTTGTTCATTTTTACCTTCGGGCAATATCAGCTCTTCAAATTGCCTTTTAGCTATAGCAGCACTGGTAAAACGATCTTCAGGATCGAACTCACAAAAGGTTTGCAACCACGCGTCAATCCCCTTGGATAAATCAGGTTTGTGCTCCGAGGGTTTGATGGGGAATTTGCCATCGGCTTCGATCATTTGATCAATATTCTCGTAAGGCAACTCACCAGTCAGCAGCTCGTAAAATACCAAGCCCGCAGAAAATAAATCAGAAGCGATAGAGGCCTCTTTCGGCTCAGACTTTTGCTCGGATATCACTAATTCGGGAGCGCGATAAGCCGAATCGAGATCTTCGGTAATTTGGTTAGCAATCGTTTCTGACGTCGATCGGTTTTTACCTACCCGAGCAAAGTCGAAATCGGTGATGCGAGCTATACCCCCTTTCGTGATGAGAATCGCATCTGGTGTGAGGTTTCGATGAATGACCTGATGTTGATGTGCGTGATCCAATGCAGAAAGCACACCTTTGATCACTTGGTATTTTTGATCTGTTGTGAGCGCAAAAGTAGGCTTTTTTAAGTGCTGACGCAGCGCTTGACCTGAAATATCATCGGTCACCAAAGTAATTTCATTACCATCGTCAGATTGAATCAGATCACGAACAGCCAATACATTCGAATGGGCACTCATGTGCTGGACAGCCACAAAAGCATTACTGATTTTTTTTAGTTCTTCTTTGCGGGCGGCTTCCTCTAAATAGGGGTCTGCGCGATAAACTCTTAGGCGGACCTGACCTGCCTTCGTACCCAATAAATTGTGCTTTGCCCGATACTCGGTGTAACGGTCTGTGCCACCAAGTTTTTCTATAACCAGCCAACTTCCAAACACAGGTGGAGCTGATTTTGGTTTGGCTCTGCCTTGAATGGCTTTATCAATATGTGAGTGATAAGAACGAATATCAGAAAGACGGTGGCTCGGGATTTTGCTCTTGTCAGTAAAGAATTTTAAGCAGCGCTTGTAGTCAGTCACATCCGGGCTATCGATGCCAGCAGGATCATACAGTTGGGCATCATCTGCTGTAAGTAATACAACCGCATGTACATGCACTTTACGTAACTCGATTATTCCTTTATTGCTATCAGCCAGTAAGGTGCTCATCACCTTGGCGTGGTTGCGCAGCTTTGCCAGAGGAGAGTGAAATTTTTGCCTCCCCTCGGGATACCACTTGGAGCCATACACATCGATGTTGCCCCGCGTCCCTTTGACATCCACCAGATACACCGCGTGAGGCGCTAGGATGGCGATGTCGATTTCGAACACCACCTCCCCTTGACGCATCTCGAAGTTGTGGAAGATCAACCAGCCATCGGGCAGATGATCCCGAAGGAAACCGATGGCCTGGCGTTCAGATTCGTTTGCGGGTTGCCCGATGGGTATGACCTTCGCCATTAGCGACCTCCCTCCTCAATGATGCGCTCGACAAGGGAACGTGCTTCATCTTCCAACCTTATGGCTTCATCACGTACTCGGTAAGCCTCAATGACCAGCTCGTGACACCTTCTACGAACTGCTTGTTCTGGATACGGTATTGGTAGAGACGGTAAAACTGCATAATGAAAGTCTTGAAGTTTGCTTCCTGTCGAAGAGGACCGCAGCATTCTAAATGCCATTTCTGAGCGCATAAAGGCGAATAGTGCACCTCGCTCCATTTTTGTCTCGTCAGCAATAACTCGCAAAAAATGCTCAGAATATGCTCTATCAAGAGAGTCTCCAGTAATAAACTCTGCTCGACAGAATAATTCTCCTTCTCCTAGTGTACCTTGAGCCGCTACCAGAATCGTTTCGTCCGGGACAATAACCTCATCTCTGGCAGAAGCTTTTGAAATCCAACGACCTTCTGGTCGAAGCCAAAAAATTTGTTTTTGACCAATCAACTGGTAAGCATGTTCGGGATCAGCGTCAATCCGCTTGAAGATGTTGCCTCGCCGCAATGTCCCCTCGGAGCATATATCTCCAAGCAACTTGTATGGGCCTTTTTTGATTTGGGAACAAAGACGGTCAAAACGGGGATTGAAATTCAATGCCCTCAATGACTTAACGTTGGCTGAGGTGGTAAAGCCAAGGTCACTTCCCCAAGAATGCCAGTCAGTTGGCGAAATATCTGATAATCCAACAGCATCGAAATAGAGCTGGGTAGCTTCGTTCAACTTTGATTGACTTGCACTCAAAAGAGCCCCAGCTCTCTGTATTAACTGGTCGGCGACAGATTCTATCTCTCCCAATCTTGGCACAGGTAAATTGCTGACATGGTGTGGCTCAATGCTTTGAATTATTGAGCCATACGTGCCAGACACTACCAATGGAATACCAAATCGAGATGATAGATAAGCAAATATGTAGCCTTCCGGTACTTTGTTAGCATCTGGAACTATTCGCATAACGTGTTCAGAGCATGCCATACCGTCCATGCTCTCACGAGCAAAAGCCATTCTACCTGTGGTTCCTGAGCGAGTAATCAGCGTCCAACCTTTCCGTATAGTGAACTGAGGATTCCTGCTCACTTGTCTCTTAGACAGCAGCGGCTGATAGGATAGATCAAAGGCCAAAATATCTGTGCTGCCCATAAAGGGAACACCATGTTTAGCATCCAATACATATTGCCTTCCCTCCCGTCCAGCATGAAATATGTCAGTGGTAAGACTCTCAAGCGGCTCCGCACTAAACTGTTTCATTAGTTCAGCTGCCTCTATCGCGCCAGACATGTAAGGTCCGCAGTCTAGACGACGTCCATTGTTTTCCAACCAGGAGCTTGGAATTGCCTTTACTTGAAATTTTCTGCTCACAATATCACCTCGCCGGTTATGCGGAATTCCTTGTATTTATCAGCTACCAGCGGCAGCTCGTCATGAATGCGGCGGTTGCGACGCGTGACCCTACGGATTTCCACTTCGCCGCCTTCACGAACCCGCTCGTTCACATCTTCATCAAAAACCAGCTCTTCACCATCGGGGGCCTTTTGGAACAGGAGATTCCCCCGGGCATCAACCCCGGCTCGCTCCACCACGGCCATGAACACTCTATATTCCGGATGTTCAGTATTGATCAGCTCCTCCTGACTACGGCGGCGGAGGATCAATAAACTCGGTAGTGCGGGTGATAGACCATATTCCTTCACCGTGACTTTAAAAGGCTCCACCGGCAGGTCAACCGAGGCCAAGACCTCGCAGTGGTGCAAAATCCACCAGCGCACGTATTCATCGCTAGGGTTGCCCAACAAGCCGTCAGGCAACAGGATGCCCACACGGCCAGTGCCGGGTTTCACCCACTGTAGGGCGCGCTCGATAAACAGCACCTCGGGAGGAACGCCACCGCTGTTAAGATTACCGGTGTTGCGGAATCCACCTTCTTCATCTCGCTCCCAGTTGTTGCCTAAGTCATAGCGCGCCAGAATAGAGGGGTCGCTCACCATGTCTTGAGTTGAGAACCAAGGATTAAGTAGAACCATATCCATGCTACCTAACGGTATAGCTGAGCTGGCGGCTTCAATACCATCCAGATCGCCGTCTGGGAAGGTACGGGCATCTATACGAAACACACGGCCGGGATTGCCAGTTGTGAATAGCAAGTTCATGCGGCTGGCCACAGCCAGAAAAGGATCAATGTCGCAGCCCAAGGCATTGCTGGCGGCCCAAGCGGCGGTTTCGTTTTGTGCCTGACGGAGCTGTTCGCTAGTCGCTTCTGCAGGAGTAGTACCCATAGCCGCTAATTGCTTCTTGAAGATATGTACGGCGATCATGGCCAAGAAAGTGCCAGTGCCGCTGGAGCAATCCATAACGCGTTCGCTGGGTTTCGGGTCGAGCATCTCCACTGCCATTTCGGCCACGTTTAGGGGCGTGGGATAGCGGCCCTCGCGGCCATCCATCACACTGCGTACGACCGCTCGAAAGGCTCCGGTGCGGTGACGGGGCTGGGTTTCGCTTAAGTTATAGCGAGCTAACTCCATTACCACGCGGGCTATTTCATGAGGTTCCAGAGTTAGATCCCAACCACGAGCCAGCAGGTTCGGCTGCCAAGTCTTAGCGGCGGCAACGGATTCGCTGATGCGCAGGGCAACAGCCTGTTGACCAGCCTCGGTGAAAGGCTCGTCACCCTTGATCCAGAATTTACGCTCGCCAGCAGACAGGGTCTCATCAAAGATCTTGGCCAACATCAGCACGGCCAACTGCTTAAAGGAATCTTTGTGATCGAGCCCCAAGTTACGGTTCAGATACTGACGGCAACGCAGCAGAGCATCTTCTAGGTCTTCCGCTTCGGCACTGACCTGAATGACACCTCCGGTGCGGTCGAGATCGGCAGTACGTTCTCCCGGCACCGGCCAGACACCTAACGGCTTGGCACGGACTTCAAACCGGGTGCGTTCGACCTGGAACAGGAACTCTTCCTGACCATTGGTCCACATGCCCAGCGTCGCGCTAGGGATCAGTTCCAGCAGCTCCTTAAGCTCACGCAGGTCGGTGTCGGCCTCGGTAATGGAACGGAGCTTGTCACGTTTCTTCTGAGTTTTGCAGACGATAATCCGTTGCAAATTATCGTTGTTGTGCTCAGCATCGGGGTGGAAAACAGCGATGTCGATGCGCTTGCGCCCTTGGCCGGGGATCTGGGGGTTATAGTTCACCTCCAGATCATCCCGGTCGAACCCGTAGCTTTCAATAAACTGACGTAAAACTTTCTGTACCAATAGCTTCTTGACGGAGGCACTCTCTTTGTTGCCGGTCAGGATATTGATGAAAAAATTATTCGAGCCACTATCTTCGGCAGCATCCTGCGAGGTTTCAAGAATGTCATCTTGATCGTTCATCAATCATGCTCCATGAGAAATGCGCGGTACTTCTCAGCAATGACCGGCAGATCGTTGTCTTCGATCTTTTCATTGCGGGTCAAGATCCGTTCCACGAAACGCCCGCCGATGCGGATACGCTCGATATGCTGCTTGGGCTCGACGATTTCTTCTCCATCCGGGGAGCGCTTGTAAAGCTTGTTGCCACGGCGGTCGAAGCCAACCTTGTCAGCCACAGCCATGAACACGGGATACTCATCGATGCCGCCCAAAGCCTCGGCGTGCTTTTCTTCGTCGCTCTTGCGACGCAGGAATAGCAGGCTGGTAAGGATGTTAACGTTGGCCTCGGCGATAAAAGCTTCCACCGGCAGGTCTACGGAGGCGAGCACTTGGGTTTCGCGCATGATCCACCAACGGATGTATTCTGCAGCTGGGTTACCGAGAACACCATCGGGCAGAACGATACCCATACGACCTGTACCTGGCTTGAGCCATTTGATACATCGCTCAATAAAGAGAATCTCCGGGGCCACACTGCCTTTCAATGACCCCGTATTGCGGAAACCTCCTTCGCCATCTGATTCCCAGCTATGTGCTAACTCGTATTGTTCCAGAATATGCTTGTCAGTGATCGGGATGTCGGAGCCGAATGGAGGATTGGTGGCGATGATATCCACTGACCCCAATGGAATCTCCCTTTTAGCGGAGGACAGATCGGTCAAATGTCCCAGTGGGAACTCCAGAGAGTTGATGTTGTAAATGTGACCCCGACCGTCACCCGCCAGCACCATGTTCATCTGAGCAGCGCGAATCAGGAACGGGTCAAAGTCGGCTCCGAACACATTGGCTGCAGCATACTCTTTCAGCCGCTCGTGGACGTTCAGAAACTCGCTGGTGTCCTCATTTCCGCTCTGGGTGTTCTGCTCCTCACGGAATTTCTTCAGCATGTGTCCCAAAGTGGCGACCAAGAAGCCGCCAGTCCCGCAAGCAGGGTCTAGCACCATCTCACTTTCCTTGGGATCGAGCATTTCCACGACTAGCTTGACTACGCCCCGGGGAGTGAAATACTGACCACGGTCGCCGCGCAGATTGACGCCCACTAACTCTTGGTAGGCCACGCCCTTGGCATCAACGTCCGTGCGGGTAAAATCGTATTTGGCTAACTCAGAAACAATAAAGGCTAACGCCCGGTTGGAGAGGGTGATTTCCTCATTGCCCCGGAAGATGTTCTTATACTGCTTTTTAACCTCGGTAAAGAGCGTCTCAATACGAGCACGAATGGCCTTTCGGCCCTCAACTTCAAACTGCTCTTTAGGGCCAGCCCAGAACTGCCGCTTCCATGACTGACGTTGGACTCCCCGAAGGTTTTCGTCATGCATTTTGCAAAAAATCAGATAGAGGAACTGCCAGAAGGCGGCGTCCTTTGGCATGCCTTCGTTGCCATGGATGAAGTTATGGCAACGACGGAATGTGATTTTAAGCATCTCATTGTCAGCGACGCGCGTGTGAGCATCAGAGATAATCTCTTTGGTGCCAACAGACTCTTCCGCCATAGGCCAGTCGCCGATTGGGTTGCACTTTGTTTCGAATCGCTGTTGCTCTTTTTCAACAAAGAAGAACTCCAAGCCATTAGTCCACAAACCATACTTAACGGCTTCAACCTCGCGCATAATAGCTTCAATTTCATCAAGATCTTGAGCGGCCTGTTCAAAATCGCGGATGCGTACGGCATTTTTGCCGACGTTCGGTTCCTGACGGCAGAGCACAGCGCGCCCCAGATTCTCGATGATGTGTTCCTTGCCATGATGGAAGATGGCTACGTCCACCTTCTTGCGGCCGCCAATGGAAAAATCTAGCTCCATATCTTCCGGCGAGAATCCGTATTCGTGGATTAGGGCGCGAACGATCCGCTGCCGTACTAGCTCTTTCTTCGTTTCCTTGATCTGTTTACCGGAAACGTAGTCGAGCGTATACCCAGCCGGTATCGTGTTTTCGGCTTGTGTGCTGTTCTTTTTGCTCATTTAAAAACTCCGCGCTCCGAGGTCAGGGTCATTTTGTATTACCCTCACCGAAATCTTTTGTTGTATGTTTCTGTTGTTCTATCCATGCGTCGATATCCTTTCGGGAAAATCGCCACTGGCCTCGGACCTTAAAAGCAGGTAGTTCCCCGGTCTGGGCCATGGAATAGACTGTCTTCTCACCGACCTTAAGTAGGGTGGCGACATCCTTTATTTTCAGAACCTCGTCATTGCTCATGCCGCCTCTCCTGAAGGGCTGTTGGCCGTCAAAGCACAGTACCAGAACAGAGGCGGCTTTCCTGCCTCTGAGTGAAAATGAACCAGAATATACCGAATTATGCCAAATATTGCCAGAGAGGTTTCGTGTTGCAAAACACTAAACACCGAAGTATATTAAACGCTATGAAAAACTTTGGTGAAACCATCCGCGACCTTCGAGTCGCCCAAGACCTTGGGTTGCGCGAGACTGCGATCAAGGTAGGCATTTCCCCCGCCTATCTAAGCCGCATTGAGCGTGGCAAGGAGCGTCCGCCAAGACCAGAGGTAATCAAGGAGCTGGCCAAGATACTGGCGGCCGACCCTGACGTGCTGTTCCGCTTGTCTTCGTCCACGGACCCGGAAGTTGTCGACTACCTTCATGACCAACCCGAGGTCATGAATTTGCTCCGCTATGTCAAGGAGGCCTGCTTTACCGAGGATGAGCTCAAGAGCCTCGTTCAAGCAGCCGAAAGCATCAAGGCCAACTCTCATTAGCCCTACTACTCCCGGTTATCCCGATTCAAAATCTGCTTAGGCGCTAACATTAAAGCATGATCATTTCATAATTGGTGATAATTAATATAAACGTCCTGATGTGCTTCGCAGGTACTATCGATTGGATTGTCCAATACGTTCCCCCCAATATAGGATAAATTTCATTTACCACTTTCGCTGATAATTTCTGAAAAACTTGGCACTGAATTCCAAACTCAGTTACAGAACAACAAATCCTGAATTTGTGCGCAATACAGCTTGGCTTTTCATTATCTTTAATGCTCTGCCCCCACAAGCCAGCCAATTTGCAGCAGTGATCTACTTTGTCATAGATAGGTTCTGAATAGCTACACCATTTTCGTTTATACAGTCTTTCAAGTGGAAATAAGCTGTATTTTTTTTGGAAACAACAAAAATGAGACTGAAACCATTCTCTTCATAAGACAGGTCGTAATGTATATACACCTCTCTAAACAAGCCTACTGGCGTCAGAATGTATTGAAAATACTTCAGACCTAATTGTAGTGTTAATTCATATAACCAGTAAAGTCGGAACATGCTGAATCCTTATCCTTCAACTTTCTAAGGAGCTCCCCCCTAATAGTTAAAAGTCAACCAACGAAAGCACTAAAATCTTAAAATTCCATTAATGACAACCAATATTTACAGACCATCCGCACCAGGCACTTCTTTTTAATTTTACATATAAATAATTTTAAAAAAACAGTAGTTATTACTGTAGACGGAATTATATTTTCACCTCAGTAAATTCTCCCGATGCCACTCCAGATAACAATACGATTCAACAGAAAATGCCTTTATTTTCTCTGGCAACAAACACTGTTCTTTAACACTATTATCCAGCTCATTACTAATTAATAAACGCCCATCGTTCTCAAACGAAATCCATCCCTGATCGAATAAAATATCAATATGTGCGGCCAGTATAATTCCATTAAAAGGATCAAGGCGCTCATTCCCATTCTCGCAGGCAGCCCACGGTTTTATATGGCTGGCACGGAGTAACGGCGCAAACGTCGTTCCCGTAACAGGGCATGCCGGATACAACATAAGACAATTTTTCCGAAAGGTACCCTGCCCCAGCCGTGCCGCAATCAACTGCTCGCGTACAGTATCTTCAATACTTTTATCCTGCTGAATAATAAGACAGTCACGTTGCGCCTGTTCATCTCCATCAGAAGATATCAACGAAAGAACGCGCTGCTCAATCGCACTGTCTGAAAGCACCCTCAATCGCTGATGCACACGCTGCGCTGAATGAGAAAGCGCAGCAGGAGCGCCCTGCTCGTCAAGCCAGCCGACACGTACATCACTAAGCCAGGAATCAAAACGGTCACGGCTATTTTTCAGACTATTGCGAAACTCACTAGCAGTTTTGCCCGCCCCGAAACGGGGATAAAACAAGGCATAAGCCTCTTTCCATTTCTGAACACCCAATCCCACAGGTGGTTGAGATTTACCGTACTTCGACAAATACCACGCCACTTCAAGCAAATCGTCTTCCGAGCTATTCAATGTTACATCCTGTTTTTCCAGCGTAATTCATCACCAGATTATGTCTGAAAAGATCGTTAACTAAACTGATCAGGTTAGTTGTTTTAGCAAAAACATCTCACACCGGTTTTCACCATCAACAAGCACTACACGCAACCAACAACACAAAAAGGAAAACTCCATGCCCCCACACAAAATCCGCCAGGAGTGGCTGACGCTGGACGAGGCCGCAGAAGTCATCCGGCAGCACAACATCACGTTGCTGCCCGCCGACCTGATCCGCCATGCCCTGCACGGCGATCTGCCTCTCTCGGTCTACTTCCCTTCTCCCGTACTTCTGAGACCACTCAATCCTCCTTGCCGCTTTGCCTGCCGATTCAGCAAGCCACCCTTTCCACCTTCGCAATGCAACAAACCCGGCAACCGCAAAGTGATGGCGAACTCTCCGCCATGCCGACGCGACCCGACTCTGCAACTGACCACCAGCCATCTGTGGAATTTGCCGTTGATCGGCCTTGAGCGCCTGCTGCTCCACCAGCAACTGGCGAAAACGTTGAATCGTCCTTGCCCCAATGATACCCATTGCTGCAACCAGATTGGCATCGTGGTCTGCGATGAGAACGACAGTTACTACCAACTCTGTTGCCGCAAATCGTTGAGGGAGCTTTTACTGGAACTGCTCGCCACGCAAAACAACCTCCAGGAAGAGCTTCATCTGCTGATTGGCCAGCTATATGGCAATGGCCGCAATGACCTGAAATCCCGGCTCAGTCTGTCCGTCTGCTACCTGCAGGACACGCTACCTCCTGACGCACTGTTCGTCATCCGCCGCACTCATCTCGAAGCCTTCCTGACCCGTCATCAGCCAGAATCAAAGGAGCGGATAAGCTCTGCGCTTTCCCGTTTGCTGTGGCTGGCCTGCAAGCACAACCCGCAACTGGACGATGAAATGCTGGAGCATCCCTACAAACTGCTGAACATTTTCGAATGCTGGGCGCGTGAGGAAGGTATGCACCTGCCGCTGAGCCCCGAGACGTTGAAAACCGCACTCCAGCGCGGCGCACCGCCGTAACGCGATCAACTAACCCTTTCAACTAACAACTCTCACTAACCCAGATAAGGATTTTTACTGCCTGGCAGGGACGCTGCTGCTTTGATAACCAGGCCCAACGTGCTGATGTGAACGACTCTGGACACAGGAGGAATGGTTATGAATAGCGACAGATTTTTACGCTTACGCCAGGTGGAAGACAAAATCGGCTTCGGTAAATCGTGGATTTACCGGCAAATCCAGCTGCAACAGTTTCCGCCGTCCATTCGACTCAACAGCCGCCACGTCGCCTGGCTGGAAAGCGAGGTGGATGCCTGGATCCACCAGCGCATCCGGCTTACCCGCGATGTCTGAATGCCGGAGGAAGATTATGTGCGCTTCACACCTGCTCAACCGCTGGCTTCACGGTGCCAGCACTACCGGAGAACAGGAGATGGTCCAGGTCAGTCTGGAGCAAATCCAGCCGTTCTCCCTCAATCCCCGTGTCACCCGCAATCCCGGCTATGACGTACTGAAAGCGTCAATTCTTGCCCGCGGGCTGGATAACCCGCCAGTGTTGACCCGTCGCCCCGGTGATGAAAAATATATGCTCGCCAGCGGCGGGAATACGCGCCTCGCCATCCTCAATGAACTGTGGCATGAGACGCAGGATGAACGTTACCACCGAGTCTGCTGGCCGTTCAGACCGTGGCCAGAAACGCTGTCACCGCAGCAAGGCGAAGTCCAGTGCCTGATCGGCCATCTGGCGGAAAGCGACCTGCATAACGGATTGATGTTTATCGAACGCGCGGAAGGGATCCTGCACCTGCGCGATCTTTACCTCGAGGCAGGTATTGAATGCCCGACGCAGCTGGCACTGGCGGAGCAACTCACCCGCGACGGCTATCCCGTCAGCCAGTCGCAAATCAGCCGGATGTTGCAGACCGTAGACTGGCTGCTGCCCTGCATCCCTAACGCGCTATACGGCGGCCTTACCCGAAAGGTTATTGATCGCCTGCTGGCACTGCGCAGCGCAGCTGAACAGGTCTGGGCAAAGCTGATGTCGCTGGAACGCCAGCCCGAATTTGCCGACCTGTTCAGCACCGCCCTTGCCACCTTTAACGGCGAGCCGGAAGCCGTGGTACCGCAACTGGTGCAGGACGAACTGCTTGGCGAGATGAGCTGTCGCAGCGGCATAAGCTGGAATACGCTGCTGGCGGAACTGAGCGACAGCCAGAGCAAGCGGCAGGCGCTGCTGGGGCCACCAGCCGAAAAGGTCCTCTGGCCGCCACCGCCGGAAGCGGAAAAAGCACCACTACCAGAGCCTGAACCACCGACTGAATCCGCTGTGCCCGATGAGCCAAGGCCCTCACTGCTGGTGAATACGGCCCGATCGTTGTTTGCCTACTGGGGACTGGACGCCTGTATCCAGCCTGACGACAGCGCTCCGGCCGGTTTCACCCTCGCGCCCTGCCACGATTTTCCCCACCCGGCGGCACAGCGCTGCTATCAGGTACTAGCCGCCCTGAATGGCGACACCAGCACGCCGATGCCCACCCTCGAACTGCTGTTGTCGCCGGACTACGACAACGCTCAGATCCAGCAACTGATGCAGCTTATTAGCCTGTGCCGCCAGCGGCGGCTGCGGGAGGTTCGCCATGACGCCCTCAGTTAACCAGGCAGTGCTCACCCACATCGTCCAGGCGCTGAAGGAGGGACAGATCCGCTACTGCGAATCGCTGGGCTTCAGCCCGCAGGAGCTGTGTGAGCTGACGCGGCTCACCGCCGACGACATCCTGTTTCTCAGCAACAGCGCGGTGCAGTTCATCACCACCCGCATTGACCACGAAATGCTGGGCCGGATGTTGGCGAGGATGGAGCAGGAGCGGTTGTTCCAGCAGCGTCTGGAGGAAGCCCTGTCGCTGGGCGCGTCCATCGAGTTCATCAACCACTACTTTGGCCTTTCCACGCCGGAGGTCTGCGCCCGGCGGCGGCTGATTGGCCTGTTTGTCCGACAAGGGCGCAACAATGCTCCAGATGAGCAGGTGGAGACGCTGGTGTGGAACGAGTGGCAGAAGACGGGCGTGAACAAGCTCGACTCACCCGACGCGCTGACAGCCATGATGGCGATGGCCCGCGGACACGATCTGTCGCTGACGGTTATCTGGAACCTGCTGCGCCAGTGGACTCAGGAGAAGCTGCTGCATGAAGAGTGACGATCGGCTGCTGTTTCTCGGCAACCCGCAGCAGAGCGTGCCGAAGCGCCTGCTGCTGGCGCGCAACCTCTCTCCGCGCGACAAGTTCGCGTGGCAACTGCTGCGCCTGCACGCCCGCGACGACGGCAGCGGCATCTTTCCCTCCTACAACGAACTGCAGAGCTGGCTCTCTGACCAGCCTGAGGGCGAGAAGGCCTCGCGCAGTACCGTCAGCAACGCGCTGATGATGCTGCGGATCACCCGCTGGCTGAGCCTGTGCCAGCGGCTGCGCGACGAGCACAGCGGCAGGATCACTGGCAACCTCTACGCCCTGCATGATGCACCACTGACTCATGCCGATGCCTGTCGGATGGACAGCGAATATCTGGCGCTGCTCACCGCCTGTTCCCGCCACCGCAACCGGCGTATCCGCAATATTGCCATCGGGCTGCTGCTCACCCTGCAACAACCTGTGGACAGTGGACGAACCTGCACTGAGTCTCCATTGAAGACCACCCCTGGTCTTAATCGAGGACTCAGTAAAAAATGCCCGAGTCTTCAATTAAGACTCAGTGATGTGGCGGGGGCTGGCGGGCAGCCGGAACCGCATTGCGTACATACTGGTACAGATTTAAACAATAAACATCAAAAGCGTACGCAACTGCTGCACTGGCCTGTGGATAATCCCTTCAGCGCCAGCGAGCGCCGCGCCGCCGAACGCGCGATGCGCAATCTGGATCCCGCTCTCTGCCAACAGGTGCTGGACGACTGCCTGTGGCGGATCGCCGCCCACGATATCCACCGCCCGCTTGCCTATCTGCTGGCAACGCTGGAGAAGGCCAGACGGGGCGAGTTCAATCAGCTTCGGCGCAGGCGCAGATAGCCCCGATTTTATGCGCACCGCATAAAGCCTGTGTACCAGCTATCAATCAAACCTCATTCATCGGCGAAAATAACTTTCTGTGAACCAGATGGGTTTCCCGTCGCCTGACTCATTGCGCGGACCGACACTGCGGGCATCTGAATCCATGGAGAATTTCCGATGCCTGGCACAACCCTGTTCAGCGATATCCGCATCACCCTGCACACCCGCGTCGCCGCCCGGCTGTGGCAGGCGCATCCCACCGGTATGCTACTCTGTCTGGCGTTACTCAGGCGTCTGCTGCGCGCCGAGGAGGCCGACGACCCGTGGGCCGCCCACTGGCTGAAGCAACTGCGCATCCGCCTGAACCTGATTGCACACCTGCTGAAGCAAAAAAACCGTCGGCTGGACCAGGCCTTCGCCAGCCTGCCGGGCGCTATCCACACCACGCAGGTCAGTAACCCGTCCCCGACCGAATTCATCCTGCCGCTGGCGCTGTTCTCACCGCCCGGTTCGCGCCTGCTGCAACAGTTGATTGATTACGATCTGCTGGTCCGCCGAACCCTGCTTGCCTGGCATCTCGGTCTTATCCCCCAGGCGGAGAAGCGCGATTTCATTGCCACTATCCCACGCCTGATGCTCCAGGTGTTCAGCTTCGTGAACCGCTTTCGCACCACTGGCGTGACCCGCGCTGACGTGCGGGCGAACAGTCCGCTGGCGCAGACGATGGCGCATAAGCTCGGGAATTTGCCCAAAAAGATGCTTGCGGAGATACAGCACGATGTTCAATGACGATGATGATGAACGCTCCGCCCGCAAAAGCTCGCTAAAGGGCCTTTTAAAGGCCTTTAAGGGTAAGGGAGAGCTGCGAGCGCTGGTGCGGGAATTACAGGCGCTGCGCGTGCAACTGCAACAACTTCAGCCGATGCTGAAACAGGCGGTGTATGAATTGCCGGGGCGTAACGTACCGCTGGTCCTGTGCAGCAACCCGGCGCGCTCCGGCGTCAGCTATCTGCGCTGGCGTAATCTGGACAACAACCGTTCGGGAAGCGTGGCGTTGCAGGAAGTCATTCAACGGCCTGACGTAAGCGATGAATTGCGCGACGCGCTGATGACGCTCGAATGGCGGCGGCAGGTGCTGAATACGCAGCTTTCAGTGGTGATGTTTATGCTGCGGCGGATACGGCCTTTAACCACGCGGGTTTAAAATTTTGTGCAAAGTTAAACCCTGAGTGTCACTTTAGCGATTTTTTTAAACTCACTTTATGCACCTTAAAACAGGCACTATCCGCTTACTGCGCGTTTTAAGGTGCAATTTTTACCTTCTCCCTCCAGTTTCCCCTGTCGCCTTATCCCTCCGGCACACCATGCTGAACTCCCTTTCACCGGAGACAACCCATGCAACTTTACCTGTGCGAAAAACCCTCTCAGGCGCGCGATATTGCCAGCGTTCTTAACGCCCGCAACCGCAGCGACGGCTACCTGCATAACGCCACCGTGACCATCACCTGGTGCTTCGGCCATCTGCTGAGCATGGCCGCGCCGGAGGATTACGATCCGGCGCTGAAACACTGGCGGGCAGAGCATCTGCCGTTTATTCCCCCTGCATGGCGGCTGGTGATCCGCCCGGAGGTACGCAGGCAATTCCGTATCATCGAAACGCTGCTGAAACAGGCGGATGCAGTGGTGATTGCCACCGACGCCGATCGTGAAGGCGAAACCATCGCCCGTGAAATTCTGGATCAGTGCCGCTGGCGCGGTCCGGTCCAGCGGCTGTGGCTGTCGGCGCTGGATGAGGCCAGTATCCACAAGGCGCTCACTGCGCTGCGACCCGGTGACAGCACGTTTCCGCTGTATCAGGCAGGACTGGCGCGCGCCCGCGCTGACTGGCTGGTCGGCATCAACATGACCCGCGCCTGCACGCTGATGAACCGGCGGCACAAAGGCGTACTCTCCGTGGGGCGGGTGCAGACGCCGACCTTACGCCTGGTGGTGGAGCGCGACCGGGAAATCGCCCGCTTCACGCCCCGCCCATGGTGGCGAGTGGACGCCCGACTGCATGCAGAGGGTTGTTCCTTTCTGGCGCAGTGGCAGCCGGATAGTGCGTACTGTGACGACGAAGGCCGCTGCATCCGCGAATCCGCCGCCCGCGAGGCCGCTGCACGCCTGCAACAGGCCGGAACCGCGCTGGTGATGGATGTCACCACCCGGCGGGAGAAAACGCCGCCACCGCAGGCCTTCACCCTCAGCGCCCTGCAGCAGGCCTGCTCAAAACAGTGGGGCATGGGCGCACAGGAGGTACTGGATATCGTCCAGCGCCTGTATGAAACCCATAAGGCCACCACCTACCCACGCACCGACTGCGGCTATTTGCCGCTCTCCATGCACGCTGAAGCGCCGCAGGTGCTGGCCGCGCTGGTTGCCAGCGACGCCTCACTCCAGCCCCTCGCCACGCAGCTTAATCTGCAACAGCGCTCCCGGTTGTGGGACGACAGTAAAATCACCGCCCACCACGGCATCATCCCGACCCGTAAAACGGTAGATCTGACACAGATGAATGACAGCGAGCGCAAGGTCTACGGCCTGGTGCGCAGCCATTTTCTGGCGCAGTTTCTGCCGGACCATGAGGTGGATAAAACGGAGTTGCGCCTGAACTGCGCCGGGGAAACGCTGGTTGCCCGTGGCTCAGTGGTGATTGTCAGCGGCTGGCGACAACTGTTTTTACGCGAGATGGCAACGCACTCACCGGAGGAAACGCAGGCACTTCCCGCCCTGCAACAGGGGCAAACCTGCGAGGTGGAACAGGTGGACGTTCGCGCCCGCCAGACCCAGCCGCCGGAGCACAACACGGAAGGGACGCTGATTGCAGCGATGAAAAATGCCGTCCGTTTTGTCAGCGATGAACGCCTGAAGCAGCGGCTGAAAGAGAACGCCGGTATTGGCACCGAAGCCACCCGCGCCGGGATTATCCAGACGCTGCTTAAGCGCGGTTATCTGATTAAGCAGCGACGCTTTCTGCTGGCAACGGATACCGCCAGCACGCTGATTGATGCCCTGCCGGAAACGCTGAAAGATCCGGGCACCACTGCGCTATGGGAGCAGATGCTGGATGACATCGCGACGGGGAAAATGGGGCTGGAGGCGTTCCTGGTGCAGCAGAAAGAGGCCGTTACAGCACTCACGGCTCAAATAGTCAGGGGCCAGAAAATCACCCCATCAGGTTAGCAAAACGCCCGGCGTTTGCCGGGCGTGAAAACAACGTCAGTCAATGATTACGGCTTGTGTTCAATCGCCGGGTTGTTGTTGATGGCGATGCGCTGCGGTTTCTCTTCTTCCGGGATATCCTGGTGTAATTCAATCGCCAGCAAGCCGTTTTCCAGCGAAGCGCCGGTCACTTTCACATGCTCCGGCAGACTATAGCTGGCCCGGAAGTCGCTGCGGCTGATACCCCGATGGATCCACCCTTCTTCGCCGTTTTCGGTTTTCTCCTCTTCACGTTTACCGCTGATGTTCAGCTGACCGCCGACGGTTTCAATTTCCAGTTCGCTCTCTTTCCAGCCCGGCACGCTGAGCGTCAGTTCATAGCGGTTATCGCCCAGCCGCCGGATATTGTAAGAAGGCGTGGAGGGCAACGGCGTACTGCCGGTTAGCTGGCTAAAGAGGCGATCGATACGGTTAAAACGGTCCGCAAACAGAGAGTCGGAGAGATCGTGCAACATGGGAAAAGTTCTGAGAGTCATCATGCACCTCCTGAACAGTAAAAAAGAATATTCAAAAAGTTCATGTCTTATGGGCAGGTGTCCCTTACCCGCTTTCTATATGAGGTTACTGAACAATATTTCAACTCACCGAAGCGCAGTTTTGTGATGTAAATCACACATTATACACCCAGCCTGTCACGGAAATTATTCGGCCACCGGTAACAAATCTCGCTGTTCTCTCACCCCGAAAGCTGTTGCTGTTAATGCCGTTATCACCAAAGTCCGCCATGCATTCCTGAAACGCGGAGGCGCACAGCGCGGAATGCCCGTACTGCCAGTAACTCAGAGGCCTTACAGCCAATGAGCCAAACCCGAAGCGGGGCATCCCCGCGCATGGGGCGCTCCGCACTTTCAACACGGAGACACCACCATGAACGATACCCATTACTTCAACCTGTACACCAGCGGTCTGGGCTACCTCAACCGGATCCGGGAAGTGACCCCGAAAAAAGGCGAACCGTTCCTGTGTTGCGACATTGCCGCACTGCGGGGCGAAGCCAGCAACGCGGAGCACACCTGGTTTGACTGCCGCGTCAGCGGTAAGGAAGCGCAGAAACTGGTGCGCCGCTGTATCGACGCCTGCGAGCTGAAACGCAAGGTGCTGATCCAGTTCCGCCTCGGCGATCTGTATGCCGACACCTTTGTCTACAGCAAAGGCGACCGTAAAGGCGAAACCGGCGTCAGTCTGAAAGCCCATCTGCTGCACATCGGGCTCATCAAAATTGATGGTGAAGAGGTTTACCGGGCAGAGCGCGAAGCTGAATCCCAGCCAGCGCCAGCCGCACCGCCAGCAGAGCCTGTACCGCAGTTCTGACACACAACATTCACCCTGCCGGGGAAATCCCCCGTCGGGGCGTTTCCCTGGCCTTTTATCGGAGAGACGCATGATGAATACCGTATTGAACTCACGCGAAGAAGCCCTTAACCGGGGCAAACTGATTAACCTTGATGACGAGGCGCTGGACGCTGGCTTACCGCTGGATCTGGCCATTACTCTTCCGGCCCACAAGCACTGTCTTGAAGACCGGCATGACAACGCCATCAGGGACTTGCTGAAAGGTGTTGAAATGGCAGCGGTAGTGGCCTTTATCGCCCACCAACCGCCGCAGCGCACCATTCGTATCGACTACCGCTGGGTGCTGTCGCAGAAAACCAACGGCAGCACGCAGCAACAAAACGTCAGGCTAACGTTACGCGTTCATTTTTCTGAGCAAGGCATCCCCATTGCCGCCACGCTGGGGCTGATGGGGGAAAGATTCCCTTACTGAACTGATTTCGCGCCCGTAACCGGGCGCTATTTTTTGACGCCGTAAACAATTGTCGGTAGTCCCTTCCCCTCTCATCCTGCACGCTCCTGTAAAAGCACTGTGGAGGATGCAATGAAACGACTGCTGACAGCTCTGCTCCTGTTTATTTTCAATGGCGTGGCCGCCGCCTCCCCTGCAACACCAGAAGTCGTCCGCTACGACCGCTATCTGCTGGTCAGCACGTCACCGCAACAGCCGCCACTCGAACAGCTTACCGCCCTGTCCGTTCCGCCCGGTTTTCATCCGACGGTAGGGGAAGCGTTGCAATACCTGCTGCGCGACAGCGGCTGGTCTTTGTGTCTCGCCGATGCGCGCCGAGCGCAGCTTTATGGGCTCCCATTACCGCTGAGCCAGTACAACACCGGCCCGCTGCGCCTGAAGACCGCCCTGCAACTGCTGGCGGGCCCGGCATGGCGGGTGACCACCGACGAAAACCGCCGTGAGGTCTGTTTCGCCAGCGACCACTCCCTCCCTCCGACGGTGGCTTACCGCCATCCCATGTCCCTCCGCCCTTTGGGGCCGTTAACGGCCCCGTTTTTTCTCGCCGGGACCGTACAGCGTGGTGATATCCGCCTGGCGGTAATCGTGCCGCCGGAGGCTGTTTACCTCCATCAGGTGGTATGGCTGCGCAGGGGGGAACAGTGGCAAGGCTGGCGACTGGAGCGGTTTGATGAGCGTCGGGCTATATTCCGTCACGGCAAACGCCAGTTGACGCTGAAAGTACCGGAGTAAGCGATGAAACACCTGATTCTCCTGTTACTGCTCACTGCCAGCGCGTGGGCGCAACCACTTCAGGTGCAGACCAGCCAGAACGCGGACTCTATTCTCAGACCGCTGACCACTCAGCAACAGGCCACCGTCTGGGGTATCACACCAGAGGAGTGGCAGCGCTATCTCACGCTGAAACAGCAGGCGCGCGGCGTCTGGTCGCCGGGGCTCGATCCACTGACTACACTCGGCGTCGAAGCCGACACTGACCTCGACCGTCAGCGCTTCGCCGAACTGCTGGTCAGGCAGGAATACCAACGGCTGGAGAAGGAACTTTCCTTCCAGCGCGCCTATGATGCCGCCTGGCAGCGCCTGTATCCGGGTCTGACACCGTTGAAAACCACGTCCGCCAGCACTACCCGCGTTTCGCTATTTGTTAAAGATGACTGCCCGCCCTGCGACAGCCTGCTGCGTACCCTGCTGGCACAACAGCACCCGCTGGATATCTGGCTAATCAACAGCGAAGGCGATGATAACCGGGTGCGCCGCTGGGCGATGGCGCATGGCATTGACGCAAAGCTGGTGAGTGAACACAGCATCACGCTTAACCACGACGCGGGCCGCTGGCTGCTTTTAGGGCAGAGCAAAATCCCAGTAGCGCTGGAACGTAAGGGGGAGCAATGGCGCGAGGTCCTGCCCTGATCCTGCTACTGCCCTGTCTGGCGCTGGCACAGCCTCTGCCGCAAGCCTACCTGCGCGCCGCAGAGCAATTCCGCGTGCCGCCGGAACTACTGTGGGCCGTCACACAGACCGAAAGCGGAGCGAACCTGAGCGGCAAACATCGCCCATGGCCGTGGACGCTCAATATCAAAGGCACCGGCTACCGCTACGCCAGCCGGAAGCAGGCCTGTCAGGCGCTGCTGGCCGCTATCCGCCATACCAGCCCGAAGCGCATTGACGTGGGGCTCGGGCAGATCAATATCGGCTGGCACCGGGCGTATTTTGACTCTCCCTGCGACGCCCTGTATCCCCTGCAAAACCTGTCGCTCACCGCGCAGTTGCTGCGCAAGCGCTACGATGAACGTCCCGGAAGCTGGCTCAACGCCGCCGCCCGCTATCACCGCCCTGCGGGCGGCGCGCCCGCTGCACGCTACCGCAAGCTGGTCAGCCGCCATCTGCAACAGGCCGCACCGCCATGAGCCACTACGCGCTGGAGGCGCTGCTGCGCCCACCCGTGGAGTTTTACAGCACCGTCACAGCTGGCTGTGGCGCATTAATCTGCCTGACGCAGGCCCCACTGCTGATGCTGACGCCGTGGCAGGCCCGCCTGATGGCCTGCGCCCTGATTCTGCTGGCCCTGCGACGAGGCTGGCAGGGATGGCAAATCGTACGCTACCACCGCAACCTCCTGCGCCTGCCGCGCTACGCGCTGACCAGCCGGAAAATCCCGGTCAGCAGCCAGAGGCTGTTTCTCGGCAAAGGCTTTCGCTGGCTGCCAATCCACACCCAGCGTCTGTACGACTGCCTGCAACCGGAAGCCGCACACAGGCTGCGCCCCGGATGGTGCTACCGTCTGGCAAGGCTCATCGAAAAACGCAGCGAACATACTCTGCCCGGCCTTGCCCGCCTGCTCAGCGCCGATCGCTGGCTGAACCCGGTACGCCCGCTGCCGCCCGTCGGCGGCAATCCGTGGTTGCATGGGGTGGAACTGAAAGAGTGCGACGTCACCCTGCCGCTCAGTGAACGCCCCGGCCACACGCTGGTGCTTGGCACCACCCGCGTCGGCAAAACCCGGCTGGCGGAACTGCTTGCCACTCAGGACATCCGCCGTGGCGAGGTGGTGATCGTTTTCGATCCAAAAGGCGACGCCGATCTGCTGAAGCGTCTGTGGACAGAGGCGCAGCGCGCCGGACGCGGCGACCGCTTTATCCTGTTCCATCTGGCGTATCCGGAAATCTCCGCCCGCTACAACGCCATCGGGCGCTTTGGCCGTATCTCGGAGGTGGCGTCGCGCCTCACCGGACAGCTTTCCGGCGAAGGCAACTCGGCGGCCTTTCGCGAGTTCGCCTGGCGCTTCGTCAACATTATCGCCCGCGCCCTGGTGGCGCTCGGTCAGCGCCCTGACTATCAGTTAATTTCCCGCCACGTCGTCAATATCGACGCCCTGTTTATCGACTATGCCCGCATCGTGCTGCCGCGCCACAACACGCGGGCGTGGGAAGTGGTGGCGCAGCTGGCGGAGCCGCTTAATGACCGGAATATGCCGCGCCATATGCTGGGCCGCGATCCTCACGTGGTTGCGCTGGAGCAGTATCTCAATGCGGAGAAATTATACGATCCGATCCTAGACGGGCTGCTCTCGGCGGTGCGCTATGACAAAACCTACTTCGACAAGATTGTCGCCTCGCTGCTGCCGCTGCTGGAAAAGCTGACCACCGGCACGCTTGCCGCCCTGCTCGCCCCGGACTATCACGATTTGGATGATGCGCGCCCGATCCTCGACTGGCAGCAGGCGATCCGCCAGAAGGCGGTGGTCTATGTCGGGCTGGACGCGCTCTCCGATTCGGTGGTCGCTGCCGCCGTCGGCAATTCAATGTTTGCCGATCTGGTGAGCGTCGCCGGGCATCTCTACAAATTTGGCCTCAACGAAGGACTGCCCGACAGCAGTGAAAAACCGCCGCCAATCAATCTGCATTGCGATGAGTTTAATGAACTGATGGGCGAGGAGTTTATTCCGCTGGTCAACAAGGGCGGCGGCGCGGGCATTCAGGTCACCGCCTATACCCAGACGCTGAGCGATATTCAGGCCCGCATCGGCAGCGCGCCCAAGGCAGGCCAGGTGGTGGGTAACTTTAATAACCTAATTATGCTGCGGGTGCGCGAAACCGCCACCGCTGAACTACTGACGAAGCAACTGCCACAGGTGGAAGTGCGCAGCCGTCAGGTTAGCTCCGGCGTCACCGACACGCCGGGCGGCATCAACAGCTTTACCAGCAATACCCGCGAGCAGGTAACCACCAGTAATGTGCCGCTACTCGATACCGCCGCGCTGATCCAGCTTCCCAAAGGCCAGGCCTTTGCTCTGCTCGAAGGCGGGCAGTTATGGAAAATTCGTTTGCCACTACCCGTGGCGGATAAACACAGCCCACTGCCGGAATCCGTCGCGCAACTGGCGGCCTGGATGCAGGCGCGCCAGCAGGGACTGGCGGAATGAGCGAGCAACGGGCCCCACCTTCGCCTCCACCACAGGGGCCGGTCGGTTGGCTACTGTCGCTGGCCGGACGGTTTATCGGGTTGGTTATTGGGGCGCTGATGTTGCGGGTGGTGCTGGAACTGGCGGGGCTGTATTTCTGGTGGCCGCAGGAGGGAAGCAGGCATGTTTCTATGGTGATGAAGCAGGAGCAGGCTGAACTGGTTATTGCGTTGCAGCCGCACCCTCTGGGGAATGAAATTCTGGTGCTGCTGGAAAAAGGAGCAACTCACGGGATTATGGTAAACAAACTTCTGCAGAAACAGTTCACCGCCCTGGCTTATACGCTGGTGAGTTTTATGCAGCGCCTAATATGGCTTGCCGCCATGCTCCCCCTGCTTTGCCTGTGTGCGGTAATAGGGCTGACGGAGGGACTGGTGCAGCGGGATTTAAGACGGTTTGGCTCCGGGCTGGAATCCGTTTTTCTCCACCGTTATGTCATCAGTTCCGGCAGTTCAGTCGCCACCACGCTGTGGGTGTTTTATCTGGCGCAGCCGCTATTTCTGCCTGCAATACTGGTTTTACTGCCTGCCGCCTTCTGGTTTGGGGTAACGATATGGATAGCTGTAGGGAGTTTCAAGCGCTGGTTATAATTTTGGTTCCCTTTTTATCCAATATAACGATTCACTTTGTCACGATTATATAAATAAGAGACAATTCCTACCATCTCATCCATATCTAATATCGATGTTTCTCAAATATGACTCACCAAAACATGAAAATGCTTTCAAGCTTGTTTCAGTAAAAAAGGCCCAAGACATTTAAGCTCAAAAAAATAATCATCACTCTAATACACTATCCTTACGCCTTAAATCATCATTAGTGTTGTAAGACATGTCAAAACTTATAATATGATTGCATGTTACATACAAAAATGGCTTCTTAATAAAAACATACTAATAATAAAAAAGCAATTGCAATTAAAAAACCATAGAACATCGAACCCTGACTTTGGTATAATTATTGTATTATGAGATTCTCTTTAGTATAATTAACATCAACCATTTAAACGATATACTTTGACTATTACACTTTAACTCCATGCTTGATAGTTTTAATGATTTATGTTGAGGGATGAAATGAGATTAATTTATTTTTATTTGGCTAATTGCTTTGACGTTGACTTTAATTTGGAAATTAATTTTTCAGAAGATAAAGAAATAAATATCACAAACACACGTGAATTGAAGATAATTGACTTGGAATATACACCATTACAAAATTTCTATGGAAATAATATTATTAATGTAAATGCTGTCGTGGGACAAAATGGTGTAGGGAAAAGCACCATTTTTAATATACTTGGTTTGAGCCACATAGACTTGCATAGTTGCTACCCTAATAGCCAATGGGTAGCCGTTTATGAACATAATGATACTTATTTTTTAGAAGGTTTTAATGCCGATAAAATTATAAACATCGGGAAAGTAAATCAATCTTACATAGCCTATAGATTAGGTAGAACAGAAAATATTCTTTACCTAGATTCATTTATCCAATTTGAAAATAACATTCAAAATAAATACTGTGTTATTCACAAACCAAATTTTTCCAATAGCATAAATGGAAAAGGACGCAGGAACATTCATGATAACGATGATAGAAACTATGGTTTTAAAAGAAATTATCTGCAAACCAACATGGCAAATTTTTATGAATTTATAACTAATAATGCCAATGATTTTTGCAGTCACATAAACAAAAAAAGCATTGATATAAAGATCGAAGCATACCAGACGCGTGAAGAAAAAAAAGAGTTTAAATTTTATAATGACTTTGATAGATATTTAGACTCTAATATCATATTATTTAATCAAAACAAACCAAAAAAAATACAAGACAGCAAAAAACTTTTTGTAATAAATTTTATGGAGGAATACATCTTACACATAATCCATAATTCTTTTGATGAAAAAAATAGAGCAATCTGTCAAGAGTTAATTAACTCTAACAGATATAATAGCGATATATTAGATTATGCTAAAATAAAATCTTTCCTGTTAAAAACAATAAACAATACTATTGAACTATTAACAAAAAATGATGATGAAATAGTTTCATATTTAGATGATATAGAATGGACCGTAGTTATAAATTTTTTAGAAAACAATGACAAATTATTTTTTACGAAAGAAGGAAATGGACTGAAAGAAAACGTAACATGTTCCATAAATCTTAATAATTATGATGGCAAGGTACATTCTTTTATTGCTGAAATTGGCGCTGGAAACAACCCAATTATTCTCAAAATGCCTAAAATGAGCACCGGGGAGTTTGATATAAATAGCAAGATCGCCGGTATTAATAAAGCGATTAAACTAACCATAGAGAACAACCCAGAGATTCATGGTTTTATTATTATATTAGATGAGTATGATGAACACCTTCATCCAGAGTGGTCAAGATTATTTTTAGATTACCTACTACAATACTTGAGCAAAGGTTACAATAATTATTTCTTCCAGATACTTTTATCAACACATTCACCATATGTCATCAGCGATCTGTTAAAAGAAAATGTTATAAAAATAGAATACATCCCCTCTGAAGGTAAATATTATAGTAGTAAAGCAAGCCGTAGTTTTGCAAGCAATATATATGATATAATAAATGATTCATTCTTTTTATCGCAACCAATTGGTGAGTTTGCTGTACGAAAATTAAATGAGTTATTGACTCAAGTAGATAATGTAAACATGAATACCACTTCAAAAACTTATACTAGCCTACGTAATATAATACATTCCATCGATGATGAGTATATTAGACGAACATTGATTAATCAACTTAACGCCAATTATAATTATGATAAAAAAATGCAATTAGTTAAATTAGATGATGAAATAAACACTTTAATCAAAAAGAAAGAAAAAATCCTTAGTAAAATGGATGGAAAGGAACATGATTAAATTTTCTAAAGAGCAAATTTTTAATAATGAATTTATTGTTTCACATCAACGAAAGGTTAAATCATTCGTCCTGAACAAAAAATTAGGAATTGATTTCTTTAATCACTCATTTTCATTTAATGAAGTGTGCTCGGATGAACTTTTAAACTCCATCTCTTTTGATCCATTTGTTCAAAAAGGATTAATTAAGAAAAATGAGGAATTTCTGAAAGACTACTACGAGATCTCAAGATTTTTATTACATGGTAATGATTATCTAAAAATAATAAAAATTCAACATAATGTTCGAAGTGGCTCTCTGTATAAAAAAGCATTAGCTGATGAACGGATTTATATTATAGATAAATTCAGGCATAATAATATCCTAAAAAATTTTGGCATTAATAACCCAGATATTGTAAAAAACGAAAAGAACTATTTGAACTTTCATAAGAAAATAATTACCGCATTTAAAGAAAACAACAAAAGCATTGCTGCCATTTTTAACTACAATGAGTTTTTGATGTCAGTAAAAAATATAAGAAACGATATACTTAATAATATTAAAATAACTATTTGCCCTTACTGCAATAGACAATACATTGATACATACTCCTATAATGGTGAGGTAAAATCTTTAGCTCAAATTGATCATCAATTCCCAAAATCAATATTTCCTTTATATTCACTGACCTTGTTAAACTTTATACCATCTTGTTCATATTGCAACTGCATAATAAAAAAAGACAAACTGTTCCCTTGGGCAGACATATACTCTAATAGATTAATAGATGAGAAATATTTCCATGTGACTTATAATAACGTAAAAGGACTATATGGAGACATGGATGGATTTGACTTAAAAGTAATCCCCAAGGATAAAGATGATATTAATAACTCATATTTTTTTAGACATCGTGAGATATATGAGAATCATAAATCAGACGTAGCGAACCTTCTCAAAAAACGTTTAATCTTCACCGATGGATATAGAAAATCAATAGAAAAAATCCTATCAACAAAAATGACAGAAGACGAATTTAGGCATGTCATATTTGGGGTGACGGGAAACGAACAAGATTATTCTACGATACCTTTATCGAAATTAAAGAATGATATTCTTAAAAGTTGACATACTTTAATTGTCCAATCCAGTAATTTTTGGTAGTTGTTAGAATCCCAACTACCAAACTTTATCCATAGAAGATACGATCGTTTGCCGACTATAAAATCCAATGGCCCCTAATGCAGTAAACAGTTAGATAAAACTTGACTATTACTAGTATCTTCCATATTAAAAATGGTGAGTTAGCATTCACAGCGCCGACTAAAATCTTTTATTAGACACAAATATTTCTTCACTGCGCCCCCCCCAGCATCTCATCTACCCTGCCCTGAATACGCTTCAGGAAAATACTGCCATGCGACATAGTCCATTATTTCTGTTACTGACTTTTCCCATAGGGTCTCTGGCCTATGCTTCCCCGGAATCCACCCAGCTAGCCCTCGCGCTGAAGCAACTCGAGGGCGTAAAAACCTCGCTGGAGCGCGCCCGGAGCAGCGCCAGCAGCGATCCACAATCGCGCTATTTCTTCGACTATTTACAGGCGCAGCAGGACATATCCGCCGTTGAGCAGGGCATCCGTCTCTATCTTGCCCCGGCAAGAGCGCAGCCGCGTGCCGTCCAGCCCCTGAGCGCCAGCTACCAACGGGAGAACTCCGATGACTGACCCGCAACTCGCCGCTTTTCAGGCCGCCAGCCAGAGCAAACCGGAGACCGTCAGCTTGCTGGTGCTCAGCCTGTTTAGCAGCGTCATGCTGCTGTGGTGCGCCTGGACGCTGTTGATCGCCTGGCAGGGCGTCTGCCGCCAGCGCCTGAGCTGGCAGAGTTTTGGCGCTGTGGCGGCCCGTTCACTGTTACTGGTGCTGGTCAGCTTCTGGCTGGTACTGGGCTGAGGAGGAACCATGCGCTGGCTGTTGTTACTGTTATTCGCTGCATTCAACGCCCTCGCCGACCTGCCGACGATGGAAGATCCGTCGCGCGGTCAGGGTCAGGGTATTATGGAGACGCTGCAAAACTACGGTTTTGATATTGTGGTGTTGCTGGCGCTGGCCATCTGCGCCGTCGGTTTTCTGGTGGTGGCGAACAACTGCATTGCCACCTACTCGGAGATCCAGAGCGGGCGCAAACAGTGGAAAGATCTGGGCTCGATGGCGGGCGTCGGCAGTATTCTTCTGGTGGTCATCATCTGGCTGCTCAATCAGGCCTCGGACGTCCTGTGATATGGCGACCATTCCCTTTCTCCCCGACCGCCTCAACCGTGAGCCCGTGGTCTGGCGCGGCCTGACCACCAGTGAGCTGTTTCTGGCTCTGGCTCTCGGTCTTGGCGGCGGCTGTGCGTTCGGTATTGTGCTGGCCCTGATAACCCATTACTGGCCGTTGATCCCCGGTTCCGCGCTGGCAGGCGCAGCATTACTGATTCAGGGCGGCGGACGCGTCCTGGCCCGCGCCAAGCGTGGCAAGCCCGATAGCTGGCTACCGCAGGCGATCCTTGCCTGGCTGGAGCACCATCATATTCGCGGTGCGCAACTGGTTCAGCACAGCACCTTATGGGTAGTGCGCAGGAGTCCGCGATGAGCCGCTTTCGACATGCACTGGCTGAGCGCGATAACCATATCCTGACGCTGCGGGCCGTGATTGCTCTGCTGTGCCTGTGTCTGGCAGGTGTCGGTTACGGCTGGTACAACGCGCCGCAAAAACTCACCCTCTGGTTCCCACCGGACCTGCGCAGCGGCAGCACCCGCCCGTGGTGGGAGGTGCCGCCCGCCAGCGTCTACGCCTTCACCTTTTATATTTTCCAGCAGCTTAACCGCTGGCCGGATAACGGCGAGGAGGACTATTCCCGCAATCTCCGCTCGCTGCGCGCCTACCTGACGCCCGCCTGTTACACCCGGCTGGAGCACGATTTCCAGGTGCGGCGCAACGGCGGTGAACTGCGCGAACGCACACGCGGCGTGTATGAGCTTCCTGGCCACGGCTACAGCAGCCTGGTGCATGACGGCGATAAACGCCCCTTCCCCCGCGTCGAGACCTTAAGCCGGGATGCCTGGCGGGTGACACTTGATGTAGCGGTTGAGGAGTATTACCAGAACGAGCCGGTGAAAAAAGCACTGGTGCGCTACCCGTTGCAGGTGGTGCGTTACGCCATTGATGCGGAGAAAAATCCGTGGGGACTGGCGATCGACTGTACCGATGCCGCGCCGCAGCGTCTGGTGGCGGAGGAGAACCCATGAAATCAGTCCTCTTAGCTTTATTGTTCAGTTTCCCCGCCTTCGCCACGGAAGTGGTGCAGTGGGAAAACATCCCGCTGCCCGTCACGCTGCATATCGGGCAGGAGCGGATTGTCGACATGGGTAAATCGGTGCGCATCGGTTACCCCGCCACGCTGGAAGGCAAAGTACGCCTGCAAAGCGCGGGCGGAAAGGTCTTCCTGCTGGCAAATACGGCGTTCTCGTCCACCCGCATTCAACTACGAGATACCGGCAGCGGCGAGCTGATCCTGCTGGATATTCAGGCCACACAGGGCACTTCGCCACTTGAACCCGTGCAAATTAGCTATGCGCCGCAGACGCCTGCCACAGCAAAAACGTCCGTCCCGGTGACAGCCTCAACCGAGCCCCTGCCCATTCTGCTGGTACGCTATGCCGCGCAGAACCTATATGCGCCGCTGCGCACCGTTGAAGCTCTGCCCGGCGTCACGCCCGCGCCCGTCCGGCTGGCAAAACGCATCACCACCTTACTACCACAGCAGCCCGTTACCGCCATCCCGCTGGCGTCATGGCAGGTTAACGCCACCACCGTCACCGCCATCCGCCTGCAAAACCAGAGCGGGCAGCGCATCACCCTCGATCCGCGCGAGCTTCAGGGGCAGTTCACCGCCGCCGCGTTCCAGCATGACTGGCTCGGCCCGCGTGGTCTGGCAGAAGATACCACCGTGGTGTATCTGCTGACGGAAGGCCCGGCTTCCCGCGCCCTGCTGCCGGAGCCGAAACCATGATGCCGCGCCAGAGTCTCCTGTTGAAAATCCTGCTGCCCGTGATTGTCTTTCTCACTGTCTGGTTACTGCTGCACCCGGCCAACAAAAACTCCCCTGAAAAATCCCCGTCCCGCAGCGTGGCAGCATTAACACCACAGGAACTGCGCGATCTGGATATCGACGGCGACACGCCTGCCGATACCGTCGCCACTCTGGTCGGTCAGATGAAGCAGTACCGCCGGGAGCTTCAGACGATTCAGAACGATAACGAAAGCCAGCAGGCGCGCGAGAAGCGGCTGAAAGCGCAGCAGGCGACGCTGGTATCAGAGTTGCGCGGCGATATGCGCAGGCAGCAGGACCAGATGCGCGACGAACTGCTGAAAAGCCAGCGGGGATTGCTGGATAAGCTCGACCGTCTGATGGCGAAACGCCCGGACGATATCCCACCGGGCTTAGGACTGACGCCCGGTGAACTGCCTGCCGACGTACAGCCGGATATCCGCTGGCTGGAGCCGCTGGATGCGCCTCCACCTGTGGATGAAAAGCTACTGCGCGTCACCCTGAAAGTGGCGGACAAACCGCCGCCAAAACCTGACGTGAAGGTCTACACCCTGCCGCAGAACGCCACGCTGGCCGGATCGGTCGCCATGACGGCGCTGATTGGCCGCGTGCCGCTTAACGGCACCGTCAGCGATCCCTACCCGTTCAAGCTGCTGATTGGCGAGGACAATCTCACCGCCAACGGGATTGAACTGCCGGACGTGGCGGGTGCAGTGGTCTCCGGCATCGCCTCGGGTGACTGGACACTCTCCTGCGTGCGCGGGCAAATCACCTCGATGACCTTTGTGTTTCACGACGGCACCATCCGCACCGTCCCACAGGGCGGCAAATCCGGCAATAAACAGCAGGAGATCGGCTGGCTCTCGGATAACCAGGGGCTGCCGTGTATTCCCGGCGAGCGCAAAAGCAATGCGAAGGAGTACCTGACCTCGCAGTTCCTGCTGGCGGGCTCCGGCGCGGCGGCGCAGGCCTTCGCCAATGGGGAAAGCACCACCGTGGTGGAGGACGGCAGCATCACCAGCGCGGTGACGGGCAACAGTGGCCAGTACGTGCTGGGGCAGGCTATTGGCGGTGGGTTGAAGGAGACCGCCGACTGGATGAAACAGCACTATGGCCAGATGTTCGACGCCGTATACGTGCCTCCGGGCCACAAGGTGGCGGTGCATCTTACCGAACCGCTGGCCATCGACTATGAGCCGGAAGGCCGCAAAGTGAAATACCAGCAGGCCAGCACGCCGGGAGGTCTGGAATGATACGCGTCATATTAACGTTGCTGTTTTTACTGGCCGGGTGCAGCACCTCGCAGGAAGAACTGATGCCAGTCGCCCCCGATGCCAGTATGCTCACCCTGTGGCAGCAGCAAAGCGGCGGCAGTGCCGCCCTGCTGGATGCGCGCGCCCAATTGCGCCGTCCGCCGGATGGCCCAACAACGCAACCCGAGGCAGACACCCTCCGCAGCCAGTTTCCGCGCCTGCCCAACCCGGATATAGTGTTGTACATCTTCCCGCATCTAAATGGCAACACGCCAGTCCCCGGCTATAGCACCGTGTTCCCTTTCTATACCCGCCCACAGTATGCGCTGCCGGGCGAGCGCCTGACGCCGCCATGAGTGAACGTCGCGGCCTGATCGAACAGGCGCTGAATGCCAGCTACCGTAAAGGCCCGTCGTTTGTCGACTGGCTGCCGTGGGTGGAGTTTTTACCGGAGTCGCAGACGCTGTTGCTGGAGGATGGCCGCTCGGTGGGAGCAGTGTTCGAACTGACGCCTGTTGGCACCGAAGGCCGCTCGACGGCTTTTCTGGAACAGGTCCGCGATACCGTCACTGACGCGCTACAGGATGCCTTTGATGAACACGAACGTGCGCCGTGGGTGGTGCAGTTTTTCTGCCAAGACGAGGATGACAGCAACGCCTGGCTGGAGGCGCTGGCGGCTTACGCCGCACCGGAGATCCGCGACTCCGCCTTTACCCGAGAATGGCTGGCACAGATGGCAAACCATATGGCGAATCTCACCCGCGATGAGGGGCTATTTCTCGATAACACCGTCACCCGTACCCGCTGGCGGGCAACGTGGCGGCGCACGCGGATGGTGGTCTACCGCTGGCAGCCCGCGCCTTTGACGGATGAACCATCACCGGAAGAGATGCTGAACCATATCTGCGAACGCCTCACAGCCGGGCTGAAGGCGGCGGGTATCAGTGCTATCCGCCAGAATGAGCAGGACATTCACCGCTGGCTGGTGCGCTGGTTTAACCCTGCGCCGCCCGTTGAAGATAAAAAAACCTTCTGGCGACAACTGGATTTACCGGAAGCAGAATCCCTGCCCGTCATCACCGACTTCGCAGAACGGCTGCTGGCAAGCGAGCCTCGCTCAGATGCAGAGAACGGCGTCTGGTGGCTGGATAACCGCCCGCATAAAGTGGTCGTCGTCGACCGCCTGCGCAAAGCGCCGCCGCCCGGCCTGCTGACCGGAGAAACCGCGCGCGGCGACGGCATCAATGCCCTGTTCGACCTGCTGCCAACAGGCGCCATCATGAACCTGACGGTTGTGGTATATCCGCAGGACAAGCTGGAGCAGCACATCAACCACCTCTCCGGGCGAGCAATTGGCGACAATACCGATTCGGAATACACCCGCCGCGACTGCAGCGAGGTGCGCAGCTACCTGAAGGACGGCCATAAGCTCTACCGCAGCACGCTGGCGTTTTACCTGCATGCGCCCGACACTGATACCCTGTTTCGCCAGCAGCGCCAGCTACACAGCCTGTTGCTCAACGCCGGGCTGGTTTCGGTGCAAGAACAGCATGAAGTAGCCCCGCTCAGCCACTGGCTACGCTGGCTGCCGATGTGCTTCGATCCCCTCCGCGATCCTCGTGGGCTGTATACCCGGCTCAACTTTGTGCAGCATATCGCCGGGCTGTTGCCGGTGTACGGGCGGGAAACCGGCACCGGGCATCCGGGAATTTGCTACTTCAACCGCGGCGGCGCGCCGCTGTGCTTCGATCCGCTGAACAAGCTGGACCGCGCGCAGAACGGACACCTGTTGCTGCTCGGCCCGACCGGGGCGGGAAAATCCGCCACCCTCAACGCCAAAATCGCGCAACTGATGGCTCTGCACCGCCCTCGCCTGTTTATCATCGAGGCCGGAAACTCATTTGGCCTTATGGCAGACTACGCCGCCGCCCATGGCCTGACGGTGAATAAAATCAGCCTGCGTCCCGGCTCCGGCGTCACCCTGCCGCTGTTCGCCGACGCGTGGCGACTGGTGGAACAGGCAGTTACCGACGCCGAACCGCCGGAGGACGAAGAGAGCGACGGCGACGACCAGCGCGACGTGCTGGGCGAGATGGAGATCACCGCCCGGTTGATGATCACCGGCGGCGAGGCGAAAGAGGATGCGCGCCTCACCCGCCCGGATCGGGCGATGATTCGCCAGGCCATTATCGCCGCTGCCCACGCCTGTTATGAGGAAAAACGCCAGACGCTGACACAGGATATCCGTGATGAACTGTTCGCCCTTTCCCGCGACAACAGTCTGCCGGAAGCCCGCCGCCAGCGGGCGTATGAGATGGCAGAATCCATCAATCTGTTCTGCGCCGGGTTTGAAGGCGAACTGTTTAACCGCGAGGGCCAGATGTGGCCGGAGGCGGACATCACCCTGGTGGATCTCGCCACCTTTGCCCGCGAAGGCTATGAAGCACAGCTTGCCATCAGCTATATCTCTCTGATTAACCATATCAACAACCTCGGCGAGCGCGACCAGCATCTGGCGCGGCCCATTGTTAACATCACCGATGAGGCGCATATCATTACCGTTAACCCGCTGCTGGCACGGTTTCTGACAAAGGGCTCAAAGATGTGGCGCAAGCTCGGCATCTGGCTGTGGCTCGCCACCCAGAACCTGGCGGATTTTCCCGATGAGGCGAAGAAACTGTTAAATATGATTGAGTGGTGGGAACTGCTGGTGATGCCGCCGGAAGAGATCAATCAGGTGTGCCGGTTTAAGGCGCTGACCGAGGAACAGCGGCAACTGCTACGCTCAGCGGTGAAGTCGCCGGGGCAGTATACCGAGGGCGTGGTGCTGTCGCCGCGCGTGGAGGCGCTGTTTCGGGTGGTACCGCCAGCGCTCTATCTGGCGCTGGCGATGACTGAGAAGCACGAGAAGGCAGAAAGGATGCGGATTATGCGGGAGACGGGGTGTAGCGAGGTGGAGGCTGCGATAAAAATAGCCATCCATTCTCACTAATAAATGCGTTCGAAATCATCTTCCCAGCCAGCCATTTTAACTATCTCTTTCATTACCTGCACTCCCATAACTAAAAGTTCTTCAGTTCGCTTAATATCATCCCATCCTTCAACACTATGTTTCCCACCGTGGAAAAGATTATTTCTTATTGTTTTTAAAGTTCTTACAACTTGCTGTAATTCATTGTCATTTGCTAAATTTATATCGCCCCATACTACAGAACTATTCTTTCCGACTTTTTGCTGTAATGGTTTTAAACTAACAAATTTCTTCGCATTGTTCGATTGCGTATATTGCTGTGAAAATTTATTAATAAACTTATCCCATCCCGGTTTCGCTTTGCTCCCTTCGTTCTCGGATTCTAGAAATTTATTTTCTTTTAAGCAAAATTCAAAACGCGAAAACCAATAAAAGAACTCAAATGCAAGTTCCATTGTTGTTTTTTTAATATTCTTACTTGTAATCATCTAAATCTCTTAATGTTAATTTATTAAAATTCGAATAATGTACTAATTTTCACATCTAATCCCTTAGCCAAAACACTAATCACCTCAAGGGTAGGGTTCCTAACCCCACGCTCAATACCACTCACATAAGTACGATCAAGCCCACACTTATCCGCAAATGCTTCCTGAGACAGGCCTGACTGGAGTCTGAGTTTTTTGAGATGTGCGCCAAACTGCGCCTGAATACTGGATGTATTTTTCATCCAGATAAAATGAACTTACGTTGCTTATCAGACCACGGACTATGAGTCACAATCCGTTGATTCTCCGTCTTTTTCTGCGGTATCGTCAAACATAAATAAATGGCTGAGATCCATCCCCAGACCGTCCGAGATTGCACAAATAACAACAAGCGTGGGGTTTCTTACTCCTCGCTCAATTCCACTCATGTAGGTGCGATCGATGCCGCACTTATCGGCAAAAGCTTCCTGGGACAGGTCCATCTCACGGCGTAGCGCCCTGATTCTGTTACCCAGTACCTTTTTGATTGATCCCGTCTTTTCCATCTAGCCAGCATCAATCTTCGTTGATTATCGGTCCACGGACTATGAGTCACATAAAAAGCGTGCTAGCATACATTTGTGACTCATAGTCAACAACAGAGATAAACGGAATGACTAAAAAAGACTGGCACCCCGCCGACATCATCGCCGCCCTGCACAAACGCGGCACCAGTCTGGCGAAACTCTCGCGGGAAGCGGGACTGGCGTCGTCAACGCTGTCGAATACCCTGACGCGTCCGTGGCCGAAAGGTGAGTGGCTGATTGCCATCGCGCTAGAGCTTCATCCGTCCGAGATCTGGCCGGGCCGTTACCTCAATGCTGGAAATAAACGCCAACCCAAAAAACCGCTTTACCCTATGACAACAACCGACAACTCCGGGACATAACGACCCGCGCTGTGAGTGGCAGGACGCATTAACCAACGACACCTGACAGGAGAGTTGTTTATGCACACCGAACCACAACCCAACACCATCACACTGAGTACAGGAGGCCGCCATGTTTCTGGTCTCCCTGGCTGAAGGCTTTATCCACCTGTTCCAGGCCGCAGGCAAAATCTTCCTCGACATGATGACGGGACTTATCCCAATGCTCATCTGCCTGCTGCTGGCCATCAACTTCCTGATGAAGCTGGTCGGCACCGTCAGAATGGAGAAAGTTGCCGCCCTGCTTGGCCGCTCGCGCATTCTCACCTACGGCGTGCTGCCAGTGCTCGGCTGGTTCTTTATGAGCAGTCCCGGCGCACTGACACTCGGCAAGCTCTTACCTGAGAAGAGCAAACCCGGCTATGAAGATGCACTCGGCACCACCGCCCATCCGCTCACCAGCCTGTTTCCCCACGTGGTGCCGTCGGAGCTGTTTGTCTGGCTCGGCGTCGCCGCCGGGGTTAAGGCACTCGGTCTCCCGGTCACCTCACTGGCGCTGCGTTATATCGCTGCCGCCATGCTGATTGGTTTAATCCGCGGGATTATCACCGAGTACCTGTTCCTGCGGCTCAGCAAGCGGGGGAATGCGCCATGATGATTTACTGCGCTCGTATCGTCGCCATCGGGCTGTTTGTCGCCGACGGCCTGACCGACAAGATGCTTATCACCTTCGACAGCAACGGGCCGAAGGACTGTCTCGATTACTCGCTGTCACTGGAGCCGTCGTTCCGGGAAGAGAGCCTGATGATACTCCCCGGCGACCGCCTGCTGCTGGCGGGCCACGATTATCTGGTGACTGCCGTCGGCAAAGGGGCACAGCAGGCACTGTTTGAACTCGGCCACCTGACGCTGGTGTTTAATGGCGACCTGAATCCCTGCCATGTCGGCGCGGTCCATCTCTCCGGCCCGGTGCCGAACCTGCGCGACCTGCACGGCAATCTGGTGATTGAGGAGGGGCGGCCATGAATACGATACTTATTCCTCCCGGTCCCGGCGGTTACGGTAAAGGGCTGTGGCTGCCCGTTGGCAGCGGCAAAAAGGTGCTGTCTCTGACCGGACGCGAGATTCATCCGGTGGCGATAGAAATCGGCGCGCTCACCGAATCGGAAGTGGTGAACGGCTTCGCCGATATCCCGCCTGATAACGACATCCTGTGCGTGGTGATTAACTGTGCCGGGTCCCTGCGCTGCGGCCTGTATCCGCAGAAGGGCATCCCGACCATCAACGTGCTGCCGACCTGGCGGGCCGGACCGCTGGCGCACTTTATTACCGAAGAGAATTACGTCTCCGGCGTGACGATGGAGCAGCTGGTTCTGGTGGATACCACCGAAGCGCCGGACATAGAGCCTGAGCTACTTCCAGCTCCGGAACCAGTCATTACCACCACTCCGCCGCCTGCGCGTGGCGCAGAGAAGCTGGTGCGCATGGTCGAGCAGACCGGCACCGCCACTGGACACGTTATCGCCCTGCTGTTTGCCGCCAGCCGTGAGGCGGTGTATGTCTCCCTGCGCAACGTTATCCCTTTTATGGCCTTTGTCTCACTGCTGATAGCCCTGGTGCAGGAGACCGCACTCGGCAGCCTGATTGCCCACGCCCTGACACCGCTGGCGAACTCGCTGTGGGGACTGGTGCTGCTGTCGCTCATCTGTGGCATTCCGTTCCTCTCCCCGGTACTCGGGCCGGGTGCGGCCATCTCGCAGGTCATCGGCGTGATGATTGGTACCCAGATTGGCGTAGGTGCCATCTCCCCGGCCTTCGCTCTGCCCGCGTTGTTTGCCATCAACGTGCAGGTCGGCTGTGACTTCGTCCCGGTGGGCCTTTCGATGCAGGAGGCGAAACCGGAGACCATCGCAAAAGGTGTACCCGCCTTCCTGCTGTCGAGACAACTGACCGGACCGCTGGCCGTCATTATCGGCTGGCTGTTTTCCCTGGGCTTATTCTGAGGACATCACGATGAACAAAATCAGAGCCGCCGTGGTCGGCGCAGGTATCTACGGTAAACACCACATGAACGCGTACCGCCATAACCCGGACACGGTACTGGTCGCCATCTGCGACACCGATGCAGAACGCTGCGACGACCTTGCCATGGCGTACGGAGTGATGGGCTACACCCGGCTGGACGTTCTGCTGCAGGAGGAAGCCATCGATGTGGTCTCGGTCGCGACGCCGGACCCGTACCACACCGAATCCATCCTCACCGCCCTGCGCCACGGCAAACATGTTCTGGCGGAAAAGCCCCTCGCCACCTCGGTACGCGAGTGCGAGCTTATCGTGGAGATGGCGCAGCAGCGGGACCTGCTGGTCGGCGTCGATTTCCACAAGCGCTGGGACCCGGCGGTGATGCGCATCCAAGCTGAACTGGAGAAGCCGGAAGCCGGGCGCATCCTGCGCGGCCATATCAGCATGGATGACGTAATCAGCGTGCCGACGGAGTGGCTGGACTGGGCGGGTGCAAGCTCCCCGGTTTGGTTTCTCGGTTCCCACTGCTTTGACCTGGTGCGCCACCTCTCCGGCCAGGAAGTGGTGTCGGTGTATGCCGTCGGGCAGAAACGGCTAATGGTTGAATGCGGCCTCGACACCTTCGACAGCGTGCAGAGCCTGCTAACGATGGCCGACGGCAGTTCGTGGGTGGTGGAAAATTCGTGGGTGCTGCCGGAGGGCTTCCCGAAGGACAACGACGGGCGCATCGATATTCTCTGCGAGGCAACGTATATCCGCAGCACTTCACAGCATCGCGGGCTGGAAATCACCACGCCGGGCATGACGCTCACGCCCAACAGCTATTTCATCAACTACCGCAACGGCGTCGCCAGTGGTTTCGGTATCGACCCGATCAATGACTTTGTGCGGGCGGTCATATTTAAAGCGCCGTACCCGGTCACCGCGGTGGACGGACTGGCGGTCAGCCGGATTTGTGAGGCGGTACACCAGAGTCTCGAAAGTCAAAAAACAGTGTCATTAAAATAGTCGGCCAGCAGGGATGCTGGTATCCGCAAGTCCGTTTACTCTGTATTCCCTAAAGAATGCCGCCGTTTGTTATCCTTAATTCAACATTCATCGTTAACGCCATTAAGTACTCTGTCCCGATAGTCTTCCAACTGATGCCGTTGCAGATAGTTTTCTAACTCCAGTGCCCAGCGCGTTCCTTCGCCGAGCGTCGCGCGGCTATGGGTTGAGGCATAAAGATAGCGTGTGTCATAAAGATTAATCAGCGTCTGATTTACACCATCGATTTTGCACTTAGGATTTTTGAGCTGCTGTTCTAAAGCCCGGACAATGCGGGCACGATGGTCTTGATCGGTAGCAAAATCCCGTTCCTGCAATTCGCTGAGCACCAGAAATGAAGGTGGAATTTCTTCTGCAATCGCTGCCTGTAAACGATAATGACCATCAAGAATAACAAATGATCCCAGCCCTGCTATATACCAGACAAGTACTGGAGGCAGCGCACCCTCACGGCATTTTTTACGCCACCATTTCAACCTTCCGGCATCAGGTTGTATCGGATAACGTCCAAGTAGCAGGCTACCTCCCCACCACCAATCCACTAATCGGACTTTGTCAGGATTAACCAAATCAGGAAAATCTTCGCCGTAGAGCGTCCAACTGCAGCCGATATCCCCGCTGCTTTCTGGGGAATCAAAACGCCAGCTATTTACAGGAACACGCTGTCCAGATAATTTCGGTAATGGATATTTGGCCTCCATCGGCCTTATCAGCCATCGGCGAGGAGACAGAAGAGGCACTGGCGCATTCATTAATTGCCGGGAAAAATAGCGACACCATTCGCCTGTCCAGGCCCGTTCGCCTTTGTTTTTAATACCCTCAATATCTTCAGATGTGACAGCCGGTAATAATGTCTGGCAAGCGGAATGATCGGCATTAAACACCAACCAGACACCAGAATGATCTTTCAACATCGATGCCCAGAATAATGTCTTCCCTGAGACCTGCAGCGCCATTCGCCCATACCGACCACTTAGCATTTCCATTGCCACGTCGGTCCTCTGGCTGCTCTTGAGTATCAGCTCCAGACCCTGCCAGTTATTATTACGATCAAAAAGATCTTTCCACCAATATTGGGTCATTATCATCTTCCCTGATAAACAGAGGGTTAGTCTAAAACCTGTAAAATTGTTCAGGTAGCTATTTATATGTCAACGTAAACGTCGCCGTGGCGTTTGCTTTCCCGGCCGTGATGCTCTGTGTTGTCTGGTAATAGCGCGCCTGAAGTTGAACATATTCGTTGCCGCCTGATGGCGAGGTGTAGTAATACCGCTCCTGGCCGAACTGTACCGGGCTGTCTTCATAGCGGTACCAGAGCTGCACGCCGACACCGCTGGCATTTACCGGATCGCTGTCGAGTTTAATGACGCCGGGTACGCCGGCGTCGCTATCTGCTGTGGCGTCAATACGCACATTAATCCGTGCGCCCTGAATACAACTCAGATTGATATTGAATGTCTGCCAGGCCGTTCCGGAACCCGGACCGCTGAACTCGCTTTTGTCATGGTCGCCCAGCGGGACATTAACCGGGTTAGTGGTAACAGAGCAGGATTCAGAGGTAATGGTATTTGTGCCATTCAGGGTGACATTGGCAAAATAAAACTGGTTTGCCACCGAGGCCCGCGCCAGCATGCCGCTATCCAGCGTTCCCCCGGTAATATCACCCGTTTTGATTAACTCCGCTTTAATACCATCACCACCGATGTAAATATAAACATTCGCGCCCACACTCTGGTCATAGGGAAGCACTTTCCCGGAAGAGGTGTTAGTCAACCGGATACCCACTCCAGGAACATTAGTGTTATAGATATTGCTTCCGAGACTGCTTAACGTTCCCCATTTACTCAGTTCCCAACGGTAGGTCCAGGCTTCTGAACACCCGGCGATAGTATTGCCGCCGTTATACGCCCCCGTTGTGGCCGTGGCGATGACACTGCCCACCGCCGCATCACGCTGGACCGCCACGTTGCCGAAACTGATATACCCCGGAACTTCACTACTCACTCCGGAAACGAAACCACAGGAGGCCTGTGTACCAAAAGAAACCAGCCACAACGCCAGCACCAGCCAGCCGGATTTTAATAACACCTTCATTTAACGACACTCCTGTTCAGTTTCCGTCACCGGAACGTTTCCGGTATTCTCCGGCAGCCGGTAATGCACCATGCACTGCCGCGTCCCGTTCCAGCTCACCGCAATATCGCCCTCATCCGGCACGCCGGTGAGATAGACCTGGCCATCATCACCAACGATGCCGCTGCCGCCTTCCTTCAGCTTCGCCTGCGCGCCAAACGGCGCCGGTAATCCGCGGTAAAGCAGCGTCATCAGCACGCGCCGTCCGACGCGAGTGTTGAAGTCAGCCATTACCACCGCCCCCTGGGTGGGCGTCACGGTCTGGACGGCGGTGTCGATATCCACCTCATCGCCGAGCGTGCTGGTATCCAGCGCGATGCGGTTTTTCTTGTACGGGTTGACGTAAGGCACCACCGCATAGCCGCGCCAGTCGGTGTACACCCCGGTGTTGTTCTGCACTTTTGCATCCTCCGCGCCGGGCGCGCTCACCACGGCCAGCGAGTCGCCGAGCGGCTGCCCGAAAGTGATGCCATGTGGATGCGCGACAATGCCCCCTTTCAGGCCATAGTTGACCTGCTGGCTGTCATCGTCGTAGTTGTATCCGCCGGTCACTTCGCCCCAGCCGCCTTTGTAATCGGCGTTGATGTTGCCGGAGCCGCCCACGCCATGGTTGGTGTAGCTCTGCTGGAGGCTGTAGCTGAGGTTGTTGTCGGCAAGCGCCGTACCGTTGAGCCCTACCTGCTGGCGGGTGTCGCCGTGCTTCGCGGTGTTGATGCTGTAGCTGGCCCAGGCGTTGGGCAGGAAGCGGCTGAGCGGCACCTGCATGCTGAAGGCCAGCTGCTGGTCGGCGGGCTGGGTGCTGTCCGGGTAGTCACTGTAGCTGTAAGTGATGCTGTAGCTGACGCCGCTGTAATTACCGTTCCAGCCGGTGCTGATGGTGCGCTCGTAGCCGTCCTCGCGCCAGTAGTCCTGCTGGTAGCCAGAGATAAAGAACGAGCCGTAGTTGCCGAGGCTCTGGCTGAGGTCGAGCTGAAGTTTCTGGCGCTTGTTGTACTGCATCCGCCAGCCGTCATCGCTGTCCGTCCGCAGGTCATTGGCCTCCTGAAAGGTGTAAAAGCCTTCCGTGGAGTAGCGGTACGCCGCCAAGGTGAAGCTGGTATCGGTGGCCTGAAAATCCTTCGAGTACTGCACCCGGTACGACTGGCCGTCGTGGGTTTCATCGTTGTTGAGCGTGGTGTGCGCGGCGGTGATATCGGCGGATAGCGAACCGAGCGTGCCGAGGCCAAAGCCCAGCCCCGCCGCCCCGGACTGATAGTCCTCCGAGTACAGCGTGCCGCCATAAATGGTGATGGCGTGCGGCAGGCCGTAAATTGCCGTCACCTGGCCGAACTGCGGCTCATCGCTGTCGTTGTTGCCGCTGCGATACTTCCCGGCAGTCAGGGCGTATTTCAGGCGACCCTCGCGCTGCATAATGGGAACGGCTGAAAATGGCTGAATAAAGGTGCGCTCGCTGCCGTCGGCCTCCTTAATGGTCACTTCCAGGTCGCCACTGCCCGAGGTCGGGTAGAGGTCGCTGATGGCGAACGCACCCGGCGCGACGTAGCTCTGGTAGATGATGTAGCCGTTCTGCTTAATAGTGACCTGCGCGTTCGACTGCGCAATGCCGCGGATAACCGGAGCGAACCCGCGCAGACTATCCGGCAGCATATTGTCGTCGGACGCCAGTTGCGCGCCGCGGAACTGGACGCTGTCGAAGATATCGGAAGGGGTGTAGCTGTCGCCGAGCGTCAGTTGCCCTTTCAGGCGCTGGATATCCCGCTGGAGGTAAGTGTTAATGGAATCCCAGTGGCTGCCGCTATCCTCATCATAGTTCCAGGTCGAATAGTTGCGCAGCCGCCACGCGCCAAGGTTCAGGCCGCTTTGCAGGTTGGCATAGTAGTTATCCTCTGAGCCGCTCTGGTGGTCGCGCCAGGTATTGCTGCCGCTGAGGCTGTAGTTCAGCAACGCGGCGGGAACGCCCTCATCCCACTGCGAGGGATCTACCTGGCCGCGGGCCGAGACGCTCATCGCCGCCTGGGGAATGCTGACATTCAGTTGCAGTTTACTGAAACGCAGTTCGCTGGACGCCATCGGGATATAGCGGCCGATATCCGTCAGCGGCTTATCCGGAGGCAACGCCGCCAGCGCGGGAAAAGCATCGGTTTTTACGCCCCACGCTTTCAGCATGGCGGGGGTTATCTGCGCGCGGAGTTTTTTGTCTGGCCCGGCGGTGAAGGCGATATCCTGCGCTTCGCCCTGCTGTTCGCCGTTCACATACACCGTCACCCGGTAAACGCCCGGCAACTGGCCGTCCGCTTCGGCAAAGGTGGATAAATCCGCCACCGGCTGGCCGGGATTGTCGATTTCCAGCGCATGGGTATTGAAGGTCTCGCGAGCCTCTGCGTTGCGGAAATATGCCAGCAGGAGGATCATCACCAGCAGCAGCGCCAGCAGGATCATCATGGTGCGCCGTTCAGGGTTGTTCATCACGCTCTCCCCTCACAACTGGCGGCTTTCAATCTGGCTGACGCCGCCGTAGTCGCTGATGGCCTGCCAGCTAACGCTGGACGCCGTGGCGGAAGGGAGCGTGAAACTCACACTGCCCTTCGGCGGCACCATATCCGCACTCTTTATCTCCTTCCCATCTACCTTCAGGATGAACAGCGTGACGTAATACGGCGTCGGATTGCTGATAGTCAGGCGATTGCCGCTGCGGGCCACCGACAGCTGGCGGTATGCGGCCTCCGGATGCCCGTCCAGACCCGCAGGTCGGTAAAAAAGCTTCAGGCGCGACTTCACCACTACCTGCAATACATTGGTGTGTGGTTTGCTGTCATCGGTGGCGGGAATGGATTTTACGTTGAGCCAGAACACCGACTCCCGGTCCGGCGGCAGGTTGCCGCCGGTGCGAATGATGCGCAGCATATTCTCTTCACCGGGGTTAATGCGAAACAGCGGCGGTGTGACGATAAACGGCGCTTTGCCGCCCCGTTCGCCGTTATCTACCCAGCTCTGCACCAGATAAACGCCGGATTTCTCCGGGTTGCGGATGGACGCTAAGGCCTCTTTTTTATCCCCGTCATAAACCACCCGCGTCCCGCCAATCACAATTCCGGCCTGCGCCTGCACGGTAAATAAAGCCAGCAAGAACGCCAGCGCAACGTGTACATACCTGTTCATCTTGTTATCTCCGGACGAAAAATACGCATCCCTGCGAAACGCTCCCTGTTATGCGGCGGCGCATGCCCAGGAGGAGGAGAATGCGCCCCGCGACGGCACAGTGTTATTTGTAGTTAATGGTGAACTGCGAGGTGCCGTTTGCTGTACCGGTGGTGACGGCTGCGCCGGTAGAGACATAACGGGCAATAAAGTCCAGCGAGTTGGCCCCTGCGGCGAGGGTGTAGTCAGGAGAGGCGGTGTGAAGCGGAATGGCCGTACCGTTTTTGTCAGCGATTTCAATACCAACGCCAGTCGCGATACCTGTGCCGCCGTCCAGCGCCAGCAGGTTCTGGTTTACGCCGTCGGAAGTGCCGTCAAATTTCACGTTTGCTCCCGTTACGGTGTCCGGGCAGTCACTCAGGCTGAGTGTGAAACGCGTCGGCGCCGCTTTCATTCCGGCAGCGCCGTTAAGCACGGTCTGCGCCACTTTGCCTAAATTGACATTCAGGTTTTGTGAACCGCTGTCCACCGTGCAGGTCTGGTCAGTAATACTGCCAGTAAAATTGATCGTCCCGTCAGCGGCCATTGCACTGCCGGCCGCCAGCATAAAACATGCGATTGTTATCGTTTTTTTCATACCTTTCTCCTTGATGAAAAATCACTCCAGGGGTCTGCCCTGCTTCACTCCGGCGGTGAAAAAATCCGCATTAGACTTTCCCGTTAGTGCCAGAGTGGTGAGTTCAGGAGAAAATTTGGTGGAAGAAGAAATTCCAGAATAAAACGTCGGCGAAAGCGGTATACCGCTTACGGAACGGCATAAAACCATAAGAAGGTGAGCAAATGAAAACTGGCAACGTGAACAACTTCAGCACGTTGCCAGCAGGAGCCAGAGGTGTGTCAGACAATATTCGCGCAGATAAATTATTTAAAAACAGCGAGATAATCCGTTACCTAAAGGGGTCTCAGAAAAATTTTGACACTTTGCTAAATTTTTCTGATACTACTTTACATTCTGGCACTAATTGTGTGGTTTTCTCTCATATTCCCCCAGACATTCATAAATCTCTGCGTATTTGTCGCTGTATAAATCACCGTATGCCGGATGTTCCGGTGCCCCAGATAATCCTGTATCAGACGCGTATCACGCCCCAGGTCCGCCAGCGCATAGCCGCATCCGTGCCTCAGCATATGGGGATATGCGGAAATGCTGACGCCGCCCAGTTCGCCGTAACGTCTGAGCAATAACCTGACCTGGTGACGCGACAGCGGGCCTCCTTTCTGCGACAGAAAAAGCCAGTCGCTGTCTGCCTCCCGCCAGCGGCGGCGCACCTTTAGCCAGCGCATCAACGCGGGCAATTCAGCATCAAACAGCGGATGCTGCGTCGAGAGACTGTTTTTGAGCCGTCGGACATACACCGAACGCCCGACCAAATCGATATCCGACAGTCGCATCCCACACAGTTCACTGACCCGCAGACCGTGTAAAAAACACATCTGAATCAGGCAGTAATCCCGCTCAAAATGGATCCCTCTGTCCGCTGCAAGCAGTATCTGCCCCACTTCATGGCGGGTCAGATGTTTTCGTTTTACTGGCATAAGCCTTGCTCCTTAAACACAATAAAAAATGAAGAAAAAAACAGGCCGGAACCACTTTCGTAGCCCGGCCTGAACCATAGAATAACACCAGAAAGCCCGGCAAAGGTTGATGCCAGACTCAACAATTTTCACGGGCTGGTTCCAGTTTTCAGCAGTGATCGTATGAGCATTGCGCTACACCCGGCAGAAGAAAACTCTGTTGCCGGAGGCGTTATGCCAGACCGCTTTCCTCTTCTGTTGCCCCTGATGCTGTGCGCCGCTTTCCCGCTCAGAGCCATTACCACGCCGGAAATTGCAGCCTCCGCCCTGTCGCCGGACTGCGTGAACTACCGGGTAGTCGGCCTATGCTACTGGCTCTATTGCACGCCGTTCGGCTGTACGGTGCGCACGTCGGTGAAGGTCAGCCATTTTCGTCCGGATCTGGTGATGTCGGCTTACAGCAACACGGGGCAGAATCCATGGGCGGAGATGTCGCCGTTAAGCCCTCCGATACCTGGCGTTGCCGAAGGCGGCGGCGATACGAATCCTCGTTCAGCCAGCCAGCACAGCAAGATCCGCTTTAAGAATGCCGACGCCATCGGCTTCCCGGCGGGTGATGAACTGGCAAAATTTTTCACCCAGTTTGGCTATATCTGCTCACCTTCATCGCAGCCTTTTCAACCGTACTTTCTGAGTCAACTCGATACGCTGGCGTGGCGCAGCGGTGTGCCGGAAATGACCTACCCGGAGGCGCTGACGCCGGGCATGCGGGAAGTCGGTCAGAACGGCGATATGTGGGGCAATATCTACCCGCGTGCCGGAGCCATCAGCCAGACGCACGACTATAAAGCCGCCGCCGTTATCGCCCAGCGCGTGGCCGATCTGGTGACGCGTACCGGGCAACCGCATATCTACACGCCGCTGACGGCGTCCTCCCGCGCCGGGTACTGGCCGCCCTCCCCAGTTATCGAAGGCGATAGCGATAACCATCGCTGGCAGATGCTCACGCCGAAAAAATCCGCCGCCTGTTCGGTGTTCCCGGATGCCAGCACCACCGACACTTACGCCGACAAGGTGGCGGAGAACGGCGCGTACGCCTGGACGCTGTGGCGGCCCTAAAAATGCTGTCCGCGCCGGGGGCAAACCTTCCTCGGCAGTACGGGTTAACGGAGGCGGCGATGAGAGTCCTTTGCCTGGTCTTACTGTTTTTCGCCTGGGTTTGCGTGGCGGCAGATGACTACAGCTTCCGCACGCGAGGCGCGGTTGACGACCTGCTTTACTACCAGATTGGCGGCGGCGAGGCGGTCATGCCGCCTCCGGTACGCCGTAGCCCTTCACCGCTTAACGTGGGCATTGGCTGGAACGCCGATATGATGTGCGGCAATTTTGACATCGACACCACGGTGCGCAACCAGCTAAACGGCATCACCGATGGCTTCCAGCAACTAATGGGTAACGTTATCCAGAGTGCCACCGGCGCGGTTGCCAGCCTGCCCGCGATGATTATCCAGCGCGCCAATCCGCAGCTTTATGATCTGCTGACCAACGGCGTGCTGCAGGGGCGGCTGGATTTTGATAAGTCGCTGCTGAACTGCCAGAAAATGGCGGAGAAGATGACCGATTTGGCGGCAGACTCCGCCTGGTTTTCCGGAGCCAAAGCGGAGAATTACCAGTCCCTCGCCGCCAGCGATAATGACGCCATCCGCACCGACCAGAAAGCGGCAAAAGAGGCCGCCGAAAAGGGTAAGCGCTGGGTGGGCGGCGAAAAGCGCGGCGGCAAAGGCCAGCCGCCGATTAAGGTAGTCCATGACGCCACCGCCGCAGGCTGGAATATCCTCAACCAGCAGCCCGCCACCAGCACCACGTCTCTTGCCTCCTCCGAATGCGACGGAGAACTTTGTAACACCTGGACATCCCCTGAAGAGGCCGCCGGGTGGATGACCCGCGTGGTGGGTGAGCAGACCATCAGCGTGGCGCAGGCCACCGACGATCCGGACGCGCGTTCCGGCGCACAGGCGGGGATCGGCCTGCATCCGCTGATCGATGAAGAAAAGGCGAAGATCCTGCCCCTTCTGACGGATCTGGTTAATGGCAGTCAGAAACCCGGCTTCGACAATCTGGCAAAAGCCTCCGGCGGATCCATGCAACTGACCCGCGGCGTGGTCGAGGCGCTGCGCGACGACCCGGATGTTGCCCTCCTCACCGAACGGCTGGTGGGAGAACTGGCGCTGGCCCGCGTCACCGAACAGGCGCTGCTGGCCCGGCGTACGCTGCTCGCGGGTATGCGCGAACCGAATATCGCCAACGTCAAAGAAGCGCAGGACAGCTTAGGCAAAACCACCGCCCAACTGGATGAAGAGCTGAGCCAGCTTAAGCTGGAACTCGATTTCCGCCAGGCGCTAACGCGCAATACCACAAGCCTTATCCTGCAACGCAAACAGCAGCGCGATCAGCTTCAGGGCCAGGCGGTGGAGGTGCCGGACGACAGCGATCGCCGCCTGCACAATCTCAATAATCCACAGCCGGACAGTCCGCGATGACCGCCAACAGCTATTTCGAGTACGTACTCACCCTGCTCGGCTGGCTGGTGAACAACGGCGTGTGGCAGACGCTGACCGCCACCGGGCTGTTCGCCCTGCCCCTGCTGGCGAAGCTGATCGCCCTGTGGCTGAAAGCGCGCGGCCAGGGGGCGGATGAAGGCAACGTCGCCCGCCTGCTGGTCGTCTGGGTGGAGCACTCGCTCTACAGCGCCCTGTTGGTGATCTTCTTCGCGGGCGTGCCGTTCCTCAATGTCGATATCAATACCCTCAGCTATGACAGCCAGCGCACAAAACAATGCGGCTGGTCGGTGGTGCAACCCGGCGATTCCGGCTATGCACCGCTCATCAACGAACTCAGCGGCCAGAGCGCCTCGGTGCCTGTGTGGTGGTACTTCACCAACGCGCTGGGCAAAGGCATCACCAGCGCCGCCGTCGCGGTATTGCCCTGCAAGCCAGACCTGCGCCAGCTGCGCTTTGAAGTGCAGCACACCCGGATCGCCGATCCGGCGCTGGCGCAGGAATTACAGGATTTCGTTAACGACTGCTACGGGCCATCGCGGGCACGGCTCAAACGGCTCGGCAGCGACATCAGCGAGGAACAGAGCCGGGAGGTGGATTGGGTGGGCTCGGCTTTTTATCTCGCCACGCCGGGCTATTACGACCACGATCACTCCCGCTCACCCCGTGCCGCCTGGCCTTATGACGCCAGCCGCGATGATGGCCTGAGCGATACGGGTGGCGGAGGCTATCCAGCGTGTAAAGAGTGGTGGTCCGATGGCGATACGGGGCTGAAAAATCGGCTGCTGAAGCAGGTCGATACCACGCTCTGGCAACGGCTGCAAAAACTGGGGCAGTCGAAAGACGAGTACGAAGAAGCGGTATTGCGCTCGCTGGTGAGCCCGCGCAATATGCAGGTGTCACAGGGAGGGCTGGTGTACAACGGATTTGGCGGGAGTGCGGGGGATAATCTCAGCCAGACGCAGTTGCTCAGCCGCGTCGGCGGGATCATCGGCGCGGGGCTTTCGAGCTACGCCCTGTTTCCGGCGTTTGATAACGTCCGTCAGGCGCTGCCGATGGTACAGGCTTTCCTCGAAATGGCGCTGGTAATTTGTATTCCGGTGATCCTGCTGTTCTCGGCATGGGCTCTTAAAACGGTCATCACGTTGAGCTTTGTGCAGTTTGCCCTGTTCTTCCTCACCTTCTGGTGGGAACTGGCGCGCTGGCTGGATAACTGGCTGATGCAGATGATGTACGACAGCGACACCCACTCGTACTTCAACCTCTGGGGCCTGCAAAACACCTCCGACGATCTGATTGTGAATATTATTATGGGCGTGATGTTCCTGGTGTTACCCGCATTCTGGCTGGGCGCGCTGACGTGGGCAGGCGTCAGGATCGGCGCAGCAGTCGCCGGGGTGATGGGCAGCGCGGTCGGCGATATCCGCAGCGCTGGCGAACAGGTCGGGAAGATGATCGTCAGTAAAACACGCATTCCCTGAAGATTTCGTACTGGTGGTGTGATGAACGGGGCTTGAGTCACCGGCATTTTGCGAGCATGATCGCAATAACATCAGCCTGTTACCCGGTTCATTCTTATGATCTCTCCAGAAAAGCTGCAATCCGCCATCTCTAACGTCTCAGTCTGGCGTCAGGGTGACGTATGCGCGCCGCATAAACCGCTGCTGCTGTTGTACGTACTATCACAGTACAAAGCAGGCCATCCACGCCTGTTTAACTACGGCCTGGAGATCCACGAACCGCTTACTCGCCTGCTGAAAGAGTTTGGCCCCAAGCGACGCACCGACTATCCCAATATGCCGTTCTGGCGTCTGCGAACAGACGGCTTCTGGGAGATCGCTCACGCAGAAGGTTGCAAACCGCGCAAGGGCAATACTCAGCCAACAAAGAAAGAACTGATTGATAACCAGGTGGCGGGCGGCTTCGATGAAGCGGCTTATCAACAATTGCTGGCACACCCTGAGATGATCGACCAGTTGGCCCAGAAGATCCTCACCGATCGCTTCCCGGAAAGTATTCAGCGGATCCTGGCCAACCAACTGGGATTCGATTTTATCGATCGCTCCAGGAACCGCGATCCGCGTTTCAGGGATATCGTTCTTCGCGCTTACCACTCACGGTGCGCGTTCTGTGGTTACGATCTCAGACTTGATGGCGCGCTGGTTGGTATTGAAGCGGCGCATATTCACTGGAAAGCGTACGGTGGTCCGTGCGTGGTAAACAATGGCCTAGCGCTCTGTACATTACACCATGACGCGTTTGATATGGGGGCGTTCGGGCTGGATGAGAGTATGACCATCCGCATCTCCGGTGGCGTCAGTCGCAGTCCGGTAGTAGACCATCTGTTCTGGCACCGGGACGGCCAGCAGTTATTCCTCCCTTATGACAAAACGCAGTGGCCTGCTGAACAGTATGTCGGCTGGCACCGTAAACAGATTTTCAAAGCCTGAAAATAGAAACCTTAGACAATATGGACAAATAAGCAGTACTAAGTCGATCCAGTAAAATTAAATAAATCATGTTTCAATCTTTATCAATGCCCTTTTGCAACAACTTCACTCATAAAGTATAATATTATTTCTTTTAACACCTCTTTTTCTAATTCGACTAATTACATCCCTTTTCGTTCTTAATGTGATTATGTCTCTGGTTAATAATTACTGCACAAAATTGAATTAAGAACCACGAGTTTTTATTTCTACAGCCCTTAAGAAGGTCACGAGCACTGTGATGTGTATCACGGTGCTCGTGACTTTCTTGTAGCGATATACAGACACATCACAAATTAGGAAAGTTTTTATGATACATAAGGTTGCAGCTTGTTGGCAAAAGAATCCAGTCATGCTATATTGCAAAGCATAATTTTTACTTAGTAACTATTGAAATTAGTTTATAAAACAACACTTTTTAGGATTGGCTGATGTATTTTTAAGATACATCGTTATTATAACAAAGTATACTTGAAATATAATAAACAATATATGTTTCTAATTATAGAAACTAAATACATTTAATTTATAATTGAAGGAATAATATGACTCTACCAGCTAACCACTCTCAAAGATATGTTTATCATTTCACACATATAGATAATCTTGAAAGTTTATTTTCAAATAATATGCTTTCAAATAATGAGCTCATGCGTAGAACCACTCCCACACTTAGCATTGCAGAACCCGACATCCAAGCAAGAAGAGCTACAATGCAAGTTACTTGCGGTCCTGGTGGCGTGGTGCATGATTATGTGCCTTTTTATTTCTGTACTCGTAGTCCGATGTTGTTAGGTGTTGTAAATAAAAGAAATATCGATCAGCTTGATATTATTTATTTAGAGTTTAAATTATCCAAGTTAATAAATTATAATTTCGTATTTACAGATTCCTCTGCAAATGCTTTAACTCCCCCCAATTTTTATGATAATTTAGCACACTTAGATAATTTAGAATGGGACTTAATCGACTCATTGAAATGGGCACCTCCCGCAAATAAAAAGCAACAAAAAATGGCGGAATTTCTTGTATACAATAGAGTCTCAATATCTGACATTGAGAATATAGTGGTTTGGAATGAAGGAATTAAGGAAAGAGTAAAAAAAATTGCAGCATCGCTAAATGTAACAATACCCACAATTTCATTTGAAGAGGGTCCCAGATGGCATTATTACACAAACTTCATGAATAATGGCAGAAAATCATGCTCGCCCGGGCCCAAAGAAACTAACCAAGCCTTCAAAAACGCTTTAACAAAGATACACTCGAGAACTCAAAAAACCTCTTACGAATTTAATTCGCTGGATGAATTAATAACAACACTTAGAACAAATATTAGCAATATTAATTATACAAATGAGTTAGTTGGATTGCATTCTGAAAATGCTCTCCATAGAGAAACCGTAGCAGAACACACTTTAACTGTTATTTCGAATTGTGCTATAAACAAATATTATTTGCGCTTAAACAATCGTTCAAAAATAATTGTCGAATTAGCAGCATTTTTACATGATATAGGAAAAGGTCCCAAAAGTCGCTGGCCTGATGGTACGCAAAAAGTTGATGCTCGTCATCCACTACTTGCAATGCCAATGCTTGAAGATTTAATCATAAATAGAATTAAATATATCGATAACAGTGAAGTAGAACATCTTTTGAAGTTAGTTTGTTATCATGACCTGATTGGTGATATACTTGGCCAAGGACGTGACGAGAAACAATTATTAGATTTAGTTAAATCAGAAAATGAATTAAATATGTTATTTTGCTTGTCTGAGGCTGATGTCAGATCTTTAAATCCCTACTGGTGGAGGGAGGGTGAAGCTGATGCAATATACCAAAGAGCACTAGCCAATATTTAAGGGGTATAAACATGATTAGGTTCACTAATGGAGACATGTTTTCTGTAAATGCAGATATATTAATTAATACTGTTAACTGTGTTGGAGTTATGGGTGCCGGTGTTGCATTAGCATTTAAAGAAAGATATCCTTCAATGTACATTGAATATAAAGAATTGTGCAATAAAGGTTTAATCAAGCCAGGTGAATTACACGTATGGCATACCAATGATAAAATAATAGTCAACTTTCCAACTAAAAGACATTGGCGAAATAAATCTCTTTATAAAGATATAGAATCAGGATTAGTTGCACTAAATCATTTTTTAAAAACTAAAAATAAAGGTCGTGTTGCATTACCAGCATTGGGTTGTGGTCATGGGGGTTTAGACTGGAATATTGTATCAAAAATGATTAAAGATCATCTTTCTGAAATCAATTTAGACATTATGGTGTTTGAGCCTAATGACTCTCGCATTATTACAAAAACAAAAAAAACAGAAAGTAATAAGCATTTGAATTTAGAACAACTTAATATATCACAATTGCAAACATCAATCTTCTTTCAGGAGAAACAATATATACAAGGTAATACGAATTTATTAAAACGAAACCCCAAAAATATTTTTATTTTAGACCATAAGAAAGATAATACATCTAAAGCAACTTCTGCGTTAATAAAATCCTTCATGAATATTAACTCTCAAGGCGATGTAAGTGCAATAATCTATCGCTCTAACAAGGATGACCATGTAATAAAAAAAATACTTAAGCAGAAGCAGTCAATTATAATAATTTTACCTTTCGGTATGTTCGCTTACAATAACAATATAGTGCAGGAATTAAAAACCGAAAGTAACATACTTTTTATATCCCCATATTCTTTACACGAGGAATGGTCAGAAAATAAATTCATCAACATGCTAGTATCTTTATCCACTAGTAATTTTAATATAATTTCTTCTGATGATCCTCCGCTATGGCTAAAAGATCTTTACAATAACACAAAAAACATCAATAACATTTATTTAATAAAATATAATGATACATTATCCTATTTAAGTGCGATTGGTATTGAAAAAGCGAATTTGTTGGGTAAACAAAGTAAAACTGGTGATGTAAACTTAAAACCTTTATATCGTGAAAGAACGCAACACGACAATAATTTATTCTCACTCAACTTCCATGAACTAAAGAAAGTTATTTATGCATTGGAGCAATCTGGAATTGAAGATGAATTTGAATACTTGTTAAAATTCAAAAGCGACCATCAAATATCTAAAGATATAATAAAAAATATTCTAAAAACAAAATAATTCAATACATATTAGCACTATGGATTACCCTAGGGCTAATATGTATAAATAACAAAATGTTAACCTCACTATTCCTTTCTTATATTGTACCAGCATTTAAAACCTTCAATTACTTTGATCAATTGTCATTTGAAACATCCGTGATTGATAAAATAATCTGACAAAAAAGTAAGTTAGCCATGTATCCGGAAGGCGCGAACGGCGCAGATGCGCAGGATACCCGTACCATTCCATCCCGCAGGGAAATGCCCTGCGAAGGGTGTTCCCTGCTCATTTACAGGAGAAACACCATATCGCTTTTCGATAAAAAACAGTCGTTAATGCCGGTGGTTATCGCCCCTGATGTCTGGCAATCCGCTGTGGAATTTCCCGCCGACCCGCAGCAAGTGGAAGAACGGCTGAGCAATCTGTTGCTCGCCGTACTGCTGACCCTGCGCACCGCCGGGGCATCCCGCAAGAAAGTCACCTTTACGATCTACTGCCAGCCGCCGCAGGGCGATATGAAAGTCCCTGTCGCATTACCGCTGTCGCTCAACTATCACGGCCATTATGTGCAGGTATCGATGGCTGAACAGTCATAATCTCTCCCCGCCGGAGTCGCTTCCGGACGGAGGTAGCTCCGGCTTCTTCCATGAGGATCGCACAATGGACAGAAGCAACGATATCTACCAGAAAGTCACCGACCAGATTATTGCTGAGCTGGAAAACGGCAATGTGCCGTGGATCCGCCCGTGGCGCGATGGCGAGCCGCCGTTCCCGATCAATGCGTTATCCGGTCGACCGTATCACGGCATCAACGTGCCGCTGCTGTGGAACAGCGCCGACAAGCAGAGTTTCGCCAGTGACCGCTGGCTGACGTTCCATCAGGTCAGCGCGCTCGGCGGGCAGGTGCGCCGGGGGGAGAAATCCTCTCTGGCGGTGTTGTATCTGCCGCGCACACAGGAAGAGACCGACGCACTCGGCCAGCCGTTGCTGGATAAAGATGGCGAGCCGAAGGTGCGGCATTTCGGGATTATTCGTGAATTTCGGCTGTTTAACCTGTCGCAGTGCGATGGCTTGCCGCAGTCGCTGTCCGAGCCGTTTACCCGGCCCACAAAGCCTGTGGAGATGGCCGAAGCCATCACGATGAATAGCGGCGTGACGCTGCGCCATCGCCGCCAGTCAAAAGCGTATTACAAACCCGCGACCGACCTGGTGATGATGCCTCACCCGCAGCAGTTTGAAAGCAGCGAGGCGTACTATGCCACGCTACTGCATGAACTGACGCACGCCACCGGTCACGCTTCACGCCTGAACCGCCCCGGTATTGCCGGAGCAGAACGCACCGAAGCGCTATACGCTGCTGAAGAGTTGGTCGCGGAGATGGGTAGTGCCTTCCTGTGTGCCCACTGCGGTATACAGGGCAGGCTCCAGCACGCCAGCTATATCGGCTACTGGCTGGATATTCTGCGCCAGGACAAGCGGGCAGTGATCCGCGCCAGCGGTATGGCGCGCCACGCCAGTGAATGGCTGCTCAACACTGTACCACAACCCTGTCAGCTTAGCGCCTGACAGCCCACCCGCACGGGGAGTCTTCCCCGTCGGGGAGTTGCTCCCCTTTTTTTCTGGAGTGATATATGGGACTCGATCTCTTCTTTTTCGAACGGGCAAAAAACGCGCCCGATGAAAGCCAGTACGCCAGAGTGGGTTATTTCCGCAAGGTGAACCCGTTACTCAAATGGGTGGATAAACACGTTGGGCTGGTGCGCAACCAGGTGCTGTTAGAAGTCACAAAAGCACATTTGCAGGCGCTTCTGAGCGACCTGCAGAGTCTGACGCCGGATAACTGCGGCGCGGTTTATCCCACGATTGATGGCTTTTTCTATGGTTATACCGATTATGGAGAACACTACTGGAAAGATGTCCGCGCCGTCACCCACTGGGTGAAGGAGACGCTGGAGACGTTTGATTTTGAGCGAGACAGGTTGATGTTTTATGCCTGGTGGTAAGTGGAACGGAGTGGCCGGTTTCGATCGGCCACTTTATTCATCAGAGAGAATGACGCCAAGCCGCTGTGCCATCTGCTGTATTTCGTATCCTGTAGAAACATCATCCGTAAAGCGAACCGTTGAACTGGCGATACGCAGATCTCCCGGTTTGACCCTGTCACCGAACAGCACAAACGCATCACTGTCATCATGCTGCCGCGATTTCCAGACCAGTCCATCGATATCAGAATGCTGAAGATATATTGCCCGTGCCCACAGGCGAGTCTGCGTATACAGCAGCCTTCCGCTCTCGATCAAGTCAGCCTTACTGGTGCCCATGCGATATAGATCCTGCGACTTCAGACTAGCTAGTTGCAGTTTTCTGGTACTGGCAAGTTCCGTGTAGCCCCAGTTTCTGAAAGGCCTGAGGCTGAGAAATCCTGTCCGTGCTTCGCCGATAAGATCGTGAAACACGGTCTCCGCCAGCGCGCCCTGCAGTGAACCTGCTGCATACAGCCAGGGAACATATTGCCCTGCATCATCCTTAAAGGAACTGAAGCGTGCGCCATATTCCCAGGATTGCAGATCTCTTCCAGGATTAAAACTATCGCCAGACCACTGAAGGGAATGACAGCGGTGCAATCGGCTATCCGGCGGCAGAATAACCCTGTTCACCACTATATTGTCCGGAGGCGACGCGATGCGCGCCACAAGAACCTGCGGCGTACCAAACTCGTTCCTGGCGGATTTATTCTGCGCCATCCCGCATCCGCCCGGCTTCCGCTTCCGCTGCCTGAATAACATTAGACGGATAACGCAGCAACATCTCCTGCGGCATCTTCCCGGCTAACAAATCATTTGAAGTGGCGAACCACTCGGCTATGCCCCATGGGGTTTTCACTTCGGCCAGAATATCCAGAATCACTTTAACCACAGGCAAAGGCCGCAGATTTTCATCCAGCGCATAGCGGGGAAATACCTCGCCCACGCCTTTTTTATATACCGAGTAAATACGGCCTGCACGCTTCCACTTGCTGGGTTGCGAAGAAGGATTCAGCGCAGAAAACCCCGCCAGTTGCGCGATTTCGCGCGCGGTCAGCCAGCCTTCGTCAACCAGCCTTGCTCTTGCTTGCGCCAGCCTTTCCTCGTCGACAAGGCCATGCAGACCCTTTTCCTGTGGTTCTGTTTCCAGCGCTGTTTTAAACAATGACAGCAGAGTTTCAACATTGCCAGATTTCACAGTCTTGCGTTTATTCTTCAGCGCTTCTGTCGCACGCAGCAATGTTTCAAGCTGGTGTTGCAGCGCATCAATGCTGCTGTCCACCTCTTTAACGATCAGTTCCACCGTGTAAGTCTGGTCCTGTTTGCGTACGCCATGATGTTTATCCCGCGCAAAAGAGAGGCGTACATCCCCACCATCTACCACTACGCGTCCGGCGTCTTTCTCCATTCTTACTGCTGTTCCGGATGCCATAACACATACCTCGCATCTCTTGATCTAACCAGGATAACCTTACTAACCAATATAACCATCAGTTCAAAATTTGTCCACTCACGTATCACCATGCATACGCTAAATCTTCAACGCGAGTGATAAAAACTTACTGCCCACAAAAGGCCTAAAGGGAGAAACTGCAAAGGAAGGGCGACAAGGGCAAAGGGGCCTGCCCGGAAAGGGGAAATATGCTGAAGTGGCTACAACGACCATCCCAGAGCCAGCCACCGGCGCCAGACGCTGCGTTGCCGGAGGGTTGGTTTGCGCCACAATCCGCAGAACGGTTGCTGGCGAAGCCGTTACGTCAGTCCTGTTTGCACCAGTTACGGCAACTGACCCCGCTGCCAGATACCCTGTTTGATAGCTGGATCCTCACGGCGATTCATCGCTTCGCCGCGTTGGTACAACTGCTGCCCGCCTCACAAAGTCATCACCATTCCACTCCCGGTGGGTTGCTGGATCATTCGCTGGAAGTTGCCTGCAATGCCATCCGGTTGCGCCAGGGTTATCTGCTGCCACCGGAAGCGGGTGCGGAAGAACAGGCCCGGCAGGCCAGCGCATGGACGGTCGCGGTGGTCTGCGCGGCATTACTGCACGATACGGGAAAAATCGCCGTGGATATGGAGATTCATCAACGTGATGGCACCCGCTGGCATCCGTGGCAAGGTAATCTGGTGCAGCCTTATCGCTGGCAGTACCAGAGCCACGGTCGCGACTATCATCTGCATCCGGCGGCTAGCGCAATGCTGATTAATCAGTTGATACCCTCGCCATTACTGGACTGGCTGGCCGGATATCCCACGGTTTTTGCGTCCCTGATTTATCAGATAACCGGACACTACGAACGGGCTGGCGCGCTGGCGGAAATGGTACAGCAGGCCGATAAAGCCTCTGTCGCCCGATACCTCGGCGGCGATATCAAAACTGCGCTGGCGCAAAAGCCCTCTTCCTTCCCCCAGCAGCTTCTTACAGCCTTACGATCACTAGTACAGAACGAGTACCGACTCAATAATCCCGAATGCGGATCCGATGGCTGGCTGACGGAGGATGCGCTGTGGCTTATCAGCAAAACCACCGCCGACCGGGTTCGCGCCTGGCTGCTCCAGCATGGCGTATCTAGCGTGCCGGAAAACAATAACCGCCTGTTTGACGAACTGCTGACGCATCAGGTTATCGTTGCCAATGAGGATAAAGCGATCTGGCGCTGCATTATCCGATCGGATAAAGGCTGGTCGCCCGTTGAACCACTGACGCTGCTGCGCCTGACACCATCTGCAATATGGGAGCCAGGCGAACAACGGCCCGCCTGTTTTGCCGGTGATGTGACACCGGTAAGCGAAGCTGAACCCGTCCCTGAACTTAGCGTTCCCACTCAACCGCTGCCGGAGATAGCAGACGACCCGAGGCTTGGTGACAATAATAATTTCCTGCAGTGGCTGAAGAACCACACCAGCACTTCAGCCACGGTGAATACCCGGAACGGCAAGGTACATGTGGTGGAAAACCATCTTTTCTTGATTTCGCCGGGGATCTTTAAGATATACGCATCAGAAACCACTGGAGACACCGGCGACGGCTGGAAGCTGGCACAGCGAATGTTTCAGGAGTCAGGGCTGGCCCTGCGCTGTAATGATGACAGTTTTATCTGGACCTGCGAGGTTTGCGCTCCACAAAAGAAAAGTAGTCAGTTGAAAGGGTTTCTGATGAAAGATCCGAAGCAGGTGTTGGGGGAGAAAGTGCCGGTGAATAATCCGTGGCTGAAGTTGCGCGCGAATAGCAATTTATATCAAAATACTCTCTTCCACCGAGCTACAGCGAATGGGCTTTAATACCTAAAGAGCCGCATGATATTCAATAATTGATTTCAATTCTTCAGGCGAAAAAGGCGGATTACGCCGATGCAACATGGCGTGGCAATTAGGGCAGACGGGAATAAGATCTTTTTTGGGATCCAGAGAGTAATTCTCTTTGATGTCTGATAGCGGAATCAGGTGATGTATATGGATAAAACCTTTTGCTATCTCACCATACACCTTCATCATATCAATACCACATACTCTGCACAGACAACCATGCCAGGCTAATGCGGCCTGTCGGGCCTTACGGTCGCGTTCATAGCGGTTAACCGTTACCTGCGTAGCTGCACCTTCATTAAATACGCTCTGCGGCGGCAGTTCATCAGGAAAAATACTGATGGCAGGTTGCTCGTTACCCAAATTTTTCTCAACGATCTGAAACCCTTGATCGGTAAGCAACTTGACGCATTTCGACTTGATACCACCACTAAAATCTTCAGGGGAAAACTCAACGCCTGTCATATTTAAAGCAGCAATACCGACTATCGCTTTCGGTGGATAACTGCGCCCTGCAAAGACCACATCATACAGCCGGGACTCGCTGAACTGGTGGGGTACACCTTCATCATAGGCGCGCATAGCCGCAATAATGCATTCCCTGGAAAGCTGGTCTGGCAGTTTCTTCTTCATTTACAACTCATCATCCCTGAAACGACATATGCTAACTCTTTATTTTATAGCATATTAATTTATCCGGAGATAAACAGCACTCTTCAATTTCGCGCGGGATACGGGCATCAGTGCAGCGGCAGCGTAACGTAGCGGCAGAGAAACCGCGCCTCATGCTGATTGTCCAGCCGTATCTGAAAGATATCGTGTGTATCCTGCGCGGATGCATCCTCACGCCACGCCAGCAGGCCCTGTTGGTTCATGCGGATAATAATCTGATCGGGCGTTTCGCCCTGATTCAATGCTTCGACTACCTGTTGCAGAGGAAGCGGTAGCGTCTGGGCAGGCCACATCACTTCAACACTTACGAGCTGGCGGTGTGTCCGGGGTAACATCGGTAGTTTCCTCCATGGCTAGAATTTAGCGGTTAATTAGCCATGAAATAGGGGCATTTTTTGCAGTTGCAAGGTTGCCGAGAGACCTCATTTAAAGGTCAATACATCTCAGGTAGTGAAGTCTCTTCCCAGGCAAATCCAGATAGTCTGCGCCAAGCGTCTGAGGATATGTCGATAAAAAGCATTTTTTTAAACATATAGCCAAAACATGTTTATGCCATCGACACGTTACGGCGATATGTCGATAAAACACGATTTTTTAAACATGATGCCGTGACATGCTTATAGCATCGACATATGATGTCTATATGTCGATGAAATCGGTTTTTATAAACATATGAACTGGAATCCCGAAGCCCCTTACAACGCTCTGCCAAAGCTGCCGCCTGATCTGCAGCAGATAGAAACACGTAATGTACTAAAAGCGTGTATAAATGCGCGCGCGGCAATTGCAGAGCTGAAAATGGCGGGTGAGTTGATCCCCGATCAGGGATTGTTGATTAACATTCTCCCGATGCTGGAAGCGAAAGATTCCTCACGCATTGAGAACATCGTAACGACCAGCGATCAGCTCTTTCAGTATGCTGATCGTGCAGACGGAGCAGATCCAGCAACCAAAGAAGCATTGCTCTATCGCACGGCACTTTATGATGGTTATACCCATCTTGAGACCTATCCACTTTGCACAAACACCGCAATCGCTATCTGTACCAAATTACGCGCAGTTCAGACCGATATAAGAAAAACACCGGGCACGGTACTGCGCGATCAGAATAACAGCGTGGTATATACGCCCCCGTTGGGTGAAGATACCATCCGTAACTTATTGGCGAACTGGGAGCAGTTCATACATGGCGATGATGATTTAGATCCATTGGTGAAAATGGCTATTGCGCACTATCAGTTTGAGTGCATCCACCCTTTTCCAGACGGGAATGGGCGAACAGGTCGTATCCTGAATATTCTTTACCTGATTCAAAATGAATTGCTTTCACTGCCTATCCTGTACCTGTCCCGCTTTATTCTGGAGAAACGTAGTGATTACTACACGCTCTTGCGTAGGGTAGCAGAGGAAGGAGACTGGGAATCATGGGTATTATTTATGCTGGAGGCCGTAGAAAACACGTCCCGATGGACGACTGACAAGATTGCGGTTGTTCGGGCATTGATGGCAGAAACGACCGAGTATGTACGTGAGAAGCTACCAAAAATTTATACCTATGAACTCATCCAGGTGCTCTATGCGCAACCGTATTGCCGGATCGATAACCTTGTTGAACGAGGTATCGCTAAACGCCAGACGGCATCAGCGTACCTCAAACAGTTGGTAGATATAGGCGTGCTGGAAGAAATGAGCGTTGGTCGTGAAAAGCTGTATATCAATACCAGGTTGGTGCAGGAATTGAATCAGTAAAGCTTATTGGTTCCACAGTTCACCACTCCTGGTCCCAGCTATCAGACGAAGCGGACATTGATAATACATTGGTATATGTATCAATATGGGGCAGGTCAGAGCACATCACTTGCGACCGCTGGGACGCCCCCCTGCACGGCTCGTCGCCAGTGTGCTTTGTGTTTGGCTCAAGTAACCCTCAATTCATGATAAAAGGAAATTAACAAAGTGAGTAGAAACCCGTGGGAAGTACATGAATGGCATGCTCTGGGTCGAGAAGCATCATTAGTCAGGCATCTCATTGGGTCAGGTGCTACGGCTATAGGTAGGGCCAATTACGCAGATAAGATGGGCGAATATTATACTGCGTTCTTTGGACTTTCAGTTGGGTTAGAAAGGCTTTCAAAGTTAATACTGGTTGCGCATTATGCTATTGAGAACCAAGGAAGAATGCCTGACGAGCGAGTTGTGAGAAAATTTGGGCACAAACTAATTGACTTGACCAACGAGGTTGAGAATATTTCTGAAAAAATGCAACTGTCGCTGAGCTATTCACGCCCTATACAAGAAATCCCCCAAAAGATACTAGAATGTCTAGATTCATTTGCTGATGCTCGACGAGGTAGATACGCAAATTTTGCTTCATTAGATAACCCCAACTTAACCGGTGATGAGCCTGTTAATAAATGGTGGGGTGAGGTAGCGGAGTGCATACTGGAAAAGCATTATTACGATAAGGTCGCTCAAAGACGCGTTGAAGGTAGTGCTGAATTAATTGATGCTATGATTTCACCGTTTACGATGGTGATACATACGAATGAGAGCGGGAATACTATGCTAGACGTTAAATCTGCCTCTATACGCACTGGCCAAAATGCTATTGTGCAAAAGTGGGGGAGATATTATTCTTTAGCTATCGTTCGCTGGCTTGCAATGGTTTTATCTGAGCTCTCCCATATCGCTTGCTATAAACATGGTATAGACGGTTTTTTTGGTCTAAATGAATACTTTGATAGTTACACTGTTGACGATAGTTTTTTAAAAACTAGAAAGGTATGGCCTCTTTAGCAACAAAAAACTAGACAAGCACCACCACATTGCGCCTACAGCATTGGGCCCGCAACAAGTTGCGAGCTTATGACCTATCCTCATTACTCAAGACTCCTCGATGTAAGTATGCATTCCAAACGTCTGCTCCTCGCACTCAGCAGACCTTCAGCCCGGTCAGAAGGTCTGCTAAGTGCCCAGAACGAACATGGCAGTATTATAAAAAAGTTGTAAAGTATAAAATCATAGAATAATTTGCTATTAGAAGTTTAAATTTTTAAGGTTCTTTTTAATGTATCTTCAATATGATATTTGAAGTATTTTTCATTACATGCTAAATAATAACCACAGTTACTTAACTGTAATAGTAGTGTTATATAGAAAATTTAAATTTGAGGATAAAGCATGGCTCGAAAATTTGTTATACAAAAACCTCAGTCAAATGAGGAGCTATTTAAATCATTAGTAATTAACGCTATTGATTTTTTAGATGCATCAATTGATAATTTGGATAAAAGACCCAAAAACTCAATTATTGATTTTTATACTGCTATTGAGCTTTTTTTAAAAGCAAGATTGATGCGAGAGCATTGGACTCTTATATTAGAAGATCCAGGGAATGCACATAGTCAAAACTTTAGCGTGGGTGACTTTAAATCGGTTTATTTTGATTCAGCAGTTAAACGGCTAAGATCTATTCTTGGTATAAATCTTGATGATAAAGTTATAGATAATTTCAAAGCGTTGGGTGAGCACAGAAATCAAATTGTTCATTTCGCGCATACAGAGTATTCAAATCAGCAAGCCAATAAAGCTGGTGTAGTAGCGCAGCAATGGTCTTCTTGGCATTATTTATATCACCTCTTATCGGTAGATTGGAAAGACATCTTTTTAGATCATCAGAAAAGCATAGAGCGTATTCATAGAAGAATGCTCACTCAGAAAGAGTTTCTAAATGCACGATTTACTGAACTATCTCAACAAATTGAAATAAATAGAAAAAAAGGAATGAAAATTGTAAATTGCAATCAATGTAATCTACCTGCAGGCATAGTTAATGAAAATCATAAGTGGGGAGATGATTATGAATGCTTGGTATGTGAATCACAAGGTGTAGCTTTGGAAAAGGTTCGGGATACCCTAGATTGTCCTCAATGTGGTAATCCTTTTGAGTTTTTTAGCCATGATGTCAATAAATGCTCGACATGCAACCTCAAAATAGACACAAATTTATTAATTAGACTGTGTAAAGCAAAGTATAAAACAGGTGATGATTGGTGGGAACCTGGGGGAGATGTCATTGCTGGATGCCATCAATGTCAACATACTCCTGATTCTGTTTTTTACATTGAAGGACAGTGGAGTTGCGTTTCATGTTTTGATCGTGGATGGTCTGCAACTAACTGTCCACATTGTGACGCATATGTTACTGGAGATATGGAAAGAATTAAATACTTTGCTTGTTATAAATGTGAAGATGAACAGAGGGCTTCGATTTTATCAACGGCGGGCGTTAATTTATAAAAATTTTTATTAAGTCAAAATTCATTTTGATGGAAATTATTAATAATCTTCTTTTGGAAAAACTGCATTCAATTGAATGCAGTTTAAAGTGCTTGATAAAAATGTTTGCATTATAAGTTTTTTGATCTTGGTAATGCTTTTTACGGACGGTATGTTCGCTTCTCGCCCTCCGCAGACTTAGGGATCTGTTAGCTTGCCCCCTTAGTGCTAAAAGCGGACTTTTGTCTTGCCCGCCAATTTGACCTTATTACATATTAATAGATCGCGAATAAAGCATTGATAAATTTAAATGTTACTGTATCCCAAGAAACCCTTTCAGTTTATTGATCTCAATGTCAACATTATCTATTTGGTCTAAAACATCTTTCCTTATTCCCATTAAAATGTTTAAACAATCTCCTTTTTCAGGATAATCCCACGAGGGAAAAATCCCGGCCTTATATTTTTTATATCCACTCATGTATTTTTTTGCAATTTGACCCTCTGCATCATTAATAATGTTGATTATTTCTTTAAATGAAGAGGATACAACAGAATTAGCTTCATTCATTATGCCTGTTTTTTGTATGACGATTCTGACTTCCCTAAGGGATGAAAGCATTTCTTCAGGTTCTTCTAAAACTTTGTCCGCAGTGAATACTCTTCTATCTAATTCCTTCCTGGCCACAAGAATACTATTAAACATAACCTCATATCGTGCTTTTCCATCTTGGTAGAGACGAGGCATTGCTTTAATAAGTTCGGCTTCTGCTTGAGCCAGTTTATTCTGATTTTGCGAAAGCAGTTCAGCCAGAGAATCAAAGTCTAGTATGTTATTTACTGTGACGTTTAGATTTGGGCATTGTGCTGTGATAGTGTATTTTTTCTGCCTTCTTGATGTAATGAAAAAATATAGCACACCAATGTCATTGTTAACTTTGTTTTCGCGGATTTTATCTATTGTTTTATTAATTTTTGAATTGGTTTTTGTATGTGTTATCTGGAGTCCTAGTCTATTTATTTTATCTATAGCATCTATCTCTGGATAATTTGCTGAAATTTCCGACGTGCAGATAAAATTATGGCCATTCAGAATATTTACTAAATTACTTATCAATTCCTCTGAACTTACATTAGCGTCCTGTAAATTTGCTTTAGAATTGAAACGAAGATAGTAGTTAAGTACAGCAAGTCCAAAAGCTACATTTTCTTGTGTTGTTTTCTTATGTAACATACAACCACCTTATTTATTAGCATTAATGACCTATTATTAAATAATAAGCAGATATAACTTAAAAGACCTTACGTAAGCAAGACCTTTCTGTACTTATTTTAAGTTAAGAAAGCAAATAATCGAATCTTGTATTTATACTATAAGTTATACACGTCTCATGACGTCCGCCTCTCGCTCTTAGCTGACTCTCAAATTTAACTAATCACTGAGAGTGCCAAGCTAAACCACAGCCAACATTGTTCGCCTATATAAATGCCAGTTGCTTTGCTCCCATTGTCCTGACATATACTGCCATGCTCATGGAATGACTAAATACCAGCATCCCCTGACTCCACCTCATCCTGCGCCGCTAGCAGTACCAACTCTGACTTTGATACCAACAAATCTTTCGGCCTCCCACCTCTCAACCTGCGGTTTGCCGAACCGAACCAGATAGCCAGTCCCCAGGGCGTTTTGCGTTCTTTGAACAGCGAGAGAATCAGCCTGACAACCTTGAGAGGTCGCATTTTCTCATCAAGAACATAGCTAGGATACAAATCCTCACCATCGACCTTCAGTGAGTATATCTTCCCGGCGGCTTTCCAACCTTTGGGGCCAGCATCGGGATCGGCAGAACGGAAACCTGCTTTTGCCGATAATTCAGACGCCGTCAGCCAATCCGAGTCAGCGAGTATGCTGGTTTTCAGCTCCTCCAGTTGCCGGTCATTGCGTTCCTGGAAGCTCATATGGTCGAGTGCGCCTCCCGACTGCTTTTTAAAGCCATACGGCACCACATGCCTGAACCGGTTCGCATCCAGATAATCCGCCCACCACTGCATCATCTCCCGGCGCTCTTCCAGGTGCTGCGCCTTATGGATATACGCCGCCCGCACGCGCTTACGCTCCTGATGGCTCATCTGGCGCTCTACCGCGTCGCTTGACCACAGGCCTGACTCCACCAGCGCGCTACAAGCCATAGTGCGAAAACCGTGGCCGCAGACATCTTTCTGAGTGTCGTAGCCCATCACACGCAGCGCTTTGTTGATAGTGTTTTCACTCATCGGTTTGCGGTAGTTATGATCGCCGGGGAATACCAGTTCAGTTCCCGGTCGGCAGTGCTGTCGCACCTCGTGGAGCAGTTCGATGGCCTGATGTGATAGAGGGACCAGGTGAGGAGAACGCATCTTCGCACCGCGCGCAGAGTACCTAACGCCGGGGATCGGCTCACGCTCAGCGGGGATGGTCCACATGGCGTTATGCAGGTCAATTTCATCCCAGCGGGCAAAGCGCAGTTCGCTGGAGCGAATAAACAGCAACAGCGCCAGCTTTACCGCCAGTTGAGTCAGCTTACGTCCTTTGAAATCGTCGACTCTTTCCAGGAAATTAGGGATAAGATTCAAATCCAGCGCTGGATGGTGACGTACTTTGGGCGTGGAGACCGCGCCAGTTAAATCTGATGCAGGGTTATGATCGATAATGCCGTTCTGGACAGCATAGCGCATCACGCAGGCGGTGCGTTGTTGAAGCCGGGAAGCGACATCCAGTTTGCCCGCTTTCTCCACCTCTTTGATGGGCACCAGCAGATCTTTAACCTTCAGTTTGGTGATGTCGCAACTGCCGTTCGTGGGAAAGACGTAAAGCTCAAAATAACGCAGCACCCGCTTCATATGTTCCGCCGACCAGTTTATGTTACTGGAGACCCATTCGTGCGCCACGGACTCGAACGTATAAAGGGGCTCTCCACCCCGCTTGTCCTCTCTGCGTTTTTCCGCCGGATTAATACCTTCTAAAATAAGCCTTCTTATATCCGCTTGCTTCTCCCTTGCCAGAGCGAGAGAAATGAGCGGATAAGGGCCTAATGCCATACGGTTCTCTTTGTTTCCAAAGCGAAATTTCAGATACCACAGCTTAGATCCGCTGGGGTTCACCTGAATGTAAAGACCGTGACAGTCAGAGAGCCTGTATGCCTTGCCAAGCGGCCTGGCATGCCGGATTGCGAGATCTGTAAGCGCCATTTGGGGGTCACTCCTCTATCGAACCGGGTTTGCCCCCTTTTTTGCCCCCAAATCGTGTGGATGTCAATGGACGAAAAACGACCAACACGGAAAAACCACAAAATAAATATGGCTATTAACGAAAAATAAATTATCTTTTAATTACAGACAGATACGGACGAATTTGGACGGAGATGGACACAAAAAAAGCCACCCTTAGGTAGCTAATTATTGCATCACTTGGTGCCGAAGGCCGGACTCGAACCGGCACGTATTTCTACGGTTGATTTTGAATCAACTGCGTCTACCGATTTCGCCACTTCGGCACTGAAGGGGATGCGGAAACGTTGTGGATTATACCTGTCGCGCGCCGCCATGCAAGCGACGACGCGCGAAACCCGCGCTAAGTGCCCAAAAAACCAGCGCCCTTCGTCACTCCAGCTCAGACACCGCCAGACGAATCACCCTCGCTGCCTTCTGCTCCGGCAGCGCCAGCACCTTCGCCCACATCTCCTGCACCATATCGCAGGAGAGCTTCTCTTTGCCCACCGCCTTCTCCGGCATCTGCAGCAGCTGGATGTCCTCGCCGTACTTATCGGCTAGTTGCTTCATAATCGGCCGCACGTCTTCGACAGCCGCCTCGCGTTCGGCCGGGGTCACGGTGTGGCGGTTTTTGCCGTAGGCCGCGCGCATCATGTCGGCGTCGGCCTGCATGCGCCGCGTCATCAGGTCTTTATCCAGCATGCGCATAGGGTTCACGCCGCCCTTCACCGTCGGATAGAGGAAGCGGAAGCAGGCGTCGTCGCTCACCTTCTGGATGGCGGCGGTCTGCTCCATGTTGATGCTCATGTAGTTCACCACGTTGGCGTCCGGGGCGTTTTGCAGGCGCGACATCTGCAGATGCAGGATCTGTGGCTGGATGGTATCGATAATCTGCTGCTCCGGCTCGCCCGCTTTTTGCAGGGCGGCCATCTGGTCGAGGATGCGCTGATGCAGCGCGGGCTCCTGCTCCTTAATCACCTGCCAGGCGGGCATCGCGTTAAGGGCGTTATCCATCTGCCGTTCCGGGGCGCGCTGCCTGTCGAAAAACACCCAGAACGCCACGGCGGCAGCCGCAATGACGACAATCACAATACGGGTCCACGTTTTATTCATCTCGCATCCTTATCCTTGAGTTATGCCGGTTTACACCGGCACGCCGCTGTGGAAGCGAAACTCGTTGTCCGGTGTCGAGATAAGTGTGGCTTCAATTTCGCCAAAAAGCTTTATGCGCGGTGAGATATCGTCGTCGCTCACCTGCTGGGCCAGCGTCAGGTAGTCCTGATAGTGGCGTGCTTCCGAGCGCAGCAGCGAGAGATAGAACTTCTGCAGGTCGTCGTCGAGGAACGGGGCCAGCGCGGCGAAGCGTTCGCAGGAGCGGGCTTCGATGTAGGCGCCGCAGATGAGCTTGTCGATCAGCGTCAGCGGCTCGTGAGTGCGCACTTCCTTCAGCATCCCTTTGGCGTAGCGGCTGGCGGTGATTTTGACGTACGGAATGTCGCGGGCCAGCATCGCCTCGCGCACCTGCCAGAAATGGTGCAGCTCCTCTTTAATCAGCAGCACCATGCTGTCGATGAGCGCCTGGCCCCACGGGTCGTCGGTTTTGGGCATCACGCTTTTGCCGATCTGCTTATGCAGGGCGATGAAGTCCGGCTCCGGGCCGTCGCGGAAGGTGAACTGTTCGTAGGGTTTGAGCCAGTCGAGCAGCGCGTCGGCACCGCTTTCGTCGGCGACGTATTTACGCACCAGCAGCAGCGCGGTCTGGGCGGCCTTGAGCTCGCACACCATGTGATCGGTGAGCAGCAGCGGCAGGTTCGACGGGTCGCGGGCTTTATCAATCCATGCTTGCGGGGTCGGGCACTGGAGGAAGTTAAGTACGGGGGCAAGTATCTGCGGGTAATCCATGGTTCTGCCTTGAAAAAGCGGTGGCGTGTGCCACCGCCTGAAACGCTTAGTGACGCACGCCGTCGTCGTCTTCGTCGACGTAATCTTCGTCGTCGCCTTCTTCGCCGTCTTCGCCGTTCGGATCTTCGAAGTAGGTTCCCCAGCCGTCGTATTCCACTTCAAACTTCTCGGCCAGGTTCATCAGCTGTTCTACCTGCGCGTCGATCAGCTCCGCCTTCAGCGCGCCTTCGCTCAGGATGTCGCAGCAGATGACGGTGTCGCCCTCTTCCACTTCCAGCTCTTCCGGCTCGGTCACTTCGTAACCCAGCTTGAAGGCTTCTACCGCCAGTTTTTCCAGCGCGTCGAAATCATCCGCAGAGAAATGGTGCTCGATGGTGTACAGCGCGTCCGGATCGCTACCGTCTTCCAGCAGCTCTTCAATAATCAGACGCGTCTCTTCGCGTTGCTCTTCCAGGTGTTCCGGGTTTGCCATGGCTCAATCCTCTTTAAAGTGCGGCAGATACTTCTATTTTCACACACGGACGGGTTTGCCTCCACCTTTGTTGGAAAGATTTGTGAAACGGGGTTGCAAATGAATAATTACACATATAAAGTGAATTTTAATTCAATAGGTGACGTTCGCCATGTGAGGATAAAATGTCTGATCTGTACAAGAAACACTTTCTGAAATTGCTCGACTTTACCCCTGCACAGTTCACTTCTCTGCTGACTCTTGCCGCACAGCTCAAAGCCGATAAAAAAAATGGCAAGGAAGTACAAAAGCTTACTGGCAAAAACATCGCGCTCATCTTCGAAAAAGACTCAACCCGTACACGATGCTCTTTCGAAGTTGCCGCATTTGACCAGGGCGCGCGCGTTACCTATTTAGGGCCGAGCGGCAGCCAGATTGGGCATAAAGAGTCAATTAAGGACACCGCGCGCGTGCTCGGGCGGATGTACGACGGCATTCAGTATCGCGGCCACGGCCAGGAAGTGGTCGAAACGCTGGCGCAGTACGCGGGCGTGCCGGTGTGGAACGGGCTGACCAACGAGTTCCATCCGACGCAGCTGCTGGCGGATCTGCTGACCATGCAGGAGCACCTGCCGGGCAAGGCGTTTAACGAGATGACGCTGGTCTACGCGGGCGATGCGCGCAACAACATGGGCAACTCGATGCTGGAAGCGGCAGCGCTGACCGGGCTGGATCTGCGCCTGGTGGCCCCGAAGGCCTGCTGGCCGGAAGAGAGCCTGGTGGCGGAGTGCAGCGCGCTGGCAGAGAAGCACGGCGGGAAAATTACCCTGACGGAAGACGTGGCGGCGGGCGTGAAGGGCGCGGACTTTATCTATACCGACGTGTGGGTGTCGATGGGCGAAGCCAAAGAGAAGTGGGCGGAGCGGATTGCGCTGCTGCGCGGGTATCAGGTGAACGCGCAGATGATGGCGCTCACCGGCAACCCGGACGTGAAGTTCCTGCACTGTCTGCCGGCGTTCCATGACGACCAGACCACGCTCGGCAAGCAGATGGCGAAAGAGTTCGACCTGCACGGCGGGATGGAAGTGACGGACGAGGTGTTTGAGTCGGCGGCGAGCATCGTGTTCAACCAGGCGGAAAACCGGATGCATACGATTAAGGCGGTGATGGTGGCGACGCTTGGGGAGTGATTGGGTCCTCTGCGCGCTGGTGCCCTCACCCCGGCCCTCTCCCACAGGGAGAGGGAGAAAACCCTAAAAACGACAACAGCGTTATCGTCAGGCAGAAAAATTCATTTTAGTGATGCTTTCTCAGATACGCATTAACCATAATAGATATTTATATTTTTATTAACCATTATTTACTGAGTAGATAATGGTTAATATCAGGTCATTATCAATTACAAAACACCGTATATTATCGGCGTAATATTTCCTTATTGCTGCATTTCGTTAATAAGGATTATTTATGTCATGGAATAAGCGTGAAGCTGTGTCATACGCCCGTAGCCACGCACTAACCCATACTGGACACTATTGCGCTTGAGCAATCGCCGCCGCCATTCGTGCCGGAGGCCTTGAAATCGAAGGGGCCAACCTATCGCCAACTCCAGCCAGCCGTCACCTTATACAGGCATTATTAATATGAATAAGCTCATCTTGATTGTGTTATTCAGCACAGCCGCATTGGGGGCCGAAGATTTTCAGATACCGATGCAGCGCGCCCTTGAATTCAATCGCTGGTACGTCAAACAGGTGAACAACGATCGTTATCCCATCCAACAGGGAAATGAAATCGATGAGTTCGTTACGGCCAGCACCATGAAAAAATTACGTCATGCAGCCGATCCCCGTTATGCCGACGCTGAATTTTACGAGGCTGATTTTTTTATGAAATCGCAATATATCGGCGAGGACTGGGCTGAAAATGTGGCTATTGATTCGTATGATTCAGACCCGGTCTGTGTAAACGTGAATATCACGTTTGGCAAAAAGACCCAGCACACAGTCATTGATTGCATGATTAATGAAGATGGGGTCTGGAAAATCCAGTCTGTCGCCGCTCGGGATAATAATTGATGTCCCCCGCTAACAATAATGTAGCCGCCTTTGTTGCCGGATGGCGCTGCGGCCTGATGCCCTCACCCCGGCCCTCTCCCACGGGGAGAGGGAGAACACCGGCTCCATTTCATTGATTTTTCACCCCGAAAAAGGTACGTTTTCGCCTTCATTCCAGCGTGGACATGCCAGCATTATGCCGATTATTCAGTCTGTTGAACGTGCGTTGCAGATCCTCGACCTGTTCAACGAGCAGGCCACCGAGCTTAAGATCACTGACATCAGCAAACTGATGGGGCTGAGCAAGAGTACCCTCCACTCGCTGCTGAAAACACTCCAGCTTCACGGCTATATCGATCAGAACCCGGAGAACGGCAAATATCGCCTCGGCATGAAGCTGGTCGAGCGCGGCCATTTTGTCGTGGGCTCCATCGATATTCGACAGAAGGCGAAAGGCTGGCTGACGGAGCTGTCCCGGCGGACCGGGCAGACCACCCATCTGGGGATCCTGGACGGGAGTGAAGGGGTCTATATCGAGAAGATTGAAGGCAAGCTGGCCGCCATCGCCTATTCGCGCATCGGCCGCCGCCTGCCGGTTCACGCCACCGCCATCGGCAAGGTGTTGATTGCCTGGCTGGGCGAGGCCGAGCTGAACGCCCTGCTGGAGGGTTATCAGTACACCACCTTTACTCCCGCGACCCTCGCCTCTCGTGAAGCCTTAATGATCGCCCTGGCGCAGACCCGCGAGCAGGGCTATGCCCTGGACAGCGAAGAGAACGAGCAGGGCGTGCGCTGCGTGGCGGTGCCGGTGTGGAACCATGAATCCCGCGTCATCGCCGCCCTGAGCCTGTCGACCCTGACCTCGCGCGTGGACGACGCAGAGCTGGCTAATTTCCGCGAACAGCTTCAGCAGGCCGGGCTCGCGCTGTCACGCGCGCTGGGCTACCCGGCCTGAGCCGTTAAACCGGCTCGTAGGTGAAGTAGTCGAAGTCCGCATGACAGCCGTCACCGCTGATGTCCTCGCAGTGCAGCCCCACAAACGCGCCGGTAAAGAAGCCGCGCCCGCCGATGTAGTCATCCGACAGCTTCCAGGCCTCATACGTCACCGGCACGGCGTGCCACGTCTCGCCGTCGAAAGAGTAGCTGTAGCGGTAGACCAGCCTATCCACGTCCACCCGGAGCCATACGCTCTCCGCACTCTCCGGCACGGGAATCGGCTGCTCGTGCAGCGGCCACGACGGTACGTTGTGGTCAAGCTGGATCACCTTAATCGTTCTGCCCTGCCCCTCCTCGTAGTCCACAAAGCAGTAGCTCCAGTTTTTGCTGTTGTAGTAGCAGGTCAGCCCCGCGCTCTGCTGGAAGTGAACCGGCGAGAACTGCATCCGTGTTTCTGAGCGGAAGGCGAAGTGCTGCCAGCGGCGCGCCACGGTCGACTGGGTAAAGGTCGAGTTGAGCGAGTCGTTGCCGTACAACCGTAAGTAGCCCGGGCGGGCGGTGAGCGAGCCGAGGGTGTCGTCGAACGGAATGCGCAGGGTCTGTAGCTCCGGGTCAAGCGTACTGCCGTCGAAATCATCCCGCCAGTTACCCTGAGCGGCTGCGGGCTGCTCCGCCACCTGCGGGCCGGGCACGGTCAGCTGCGCGTGTTTGCCGCCTTCCACGTACGGCCAGCCGTCGCGCCACTCAATGCGGGCGATGCCGGTCTCGCGCCCCAGCGGGCAGTAGCCGCGCCCGCCGGAGGCCAGCAGCGGCACGCCGGGCAGACGCAGCGGGCGGCTGGTGAGGTAGGCCATGTACCACTCCCCCGTGTGGGTCTGCAGCAGCGAGCCGTGGCCGCTCTTCTGCAGCGGATTCTCCGGCAGGTGCCAGCTGGTCATCATCGTCACGTCCGGGTGCAGCTCGTACGGCCCGTCGATATTTTTGGAACGCAGCACCACGACGGCGTGCTCGTAGCTGGTGCCACCTTCGGCCACCATCAGGTAGTACCATCCCGCGTGGCGATACAGGTGCGCGCCCTCGGTGTAGCAGAGCGGCGTGCCGGTAAACAGGGTTTTGCGCTCGGGCGAGAGCGTCCCGGTCTGCGGATCAAACGCCTGCATCACGATGGTGTTGTGCGGGTTGCTGTGGTGGCGCGGCCCCCACGGGCGGTAGAGGTAATATTTGCGGCCATTGTCGTCGTGGAACAAGGACGGGTCAAACCCGCCGTTGCCCATCGGGATCGGCTCGCTCCATGGCCCTTCGATGGACGGCGCAGTGACGAGGAAGTTACGGCCGTTTTTCCACGGCGAGTCGACAATCTTCACGTCGGTGTTTAGCAGCCAGAATTTGCCGTCGGCGTAGCTCAGGCACGGCGCCCAGATGCCGCCGGAGTCCGGGTTGCCCTTCATGTCCAGCATCGACACGCGGTCCAGCGGCGTGCTGACCAGCGACCAGTTTTTCAGGTCGCGGGAGTGGTAGATGCGCACGCCCGGGAACCACTCGAAGGTCGAAGTGGCGATGTAGTAGTCCTCGCCCTGACGGCACAGGGACGGGTCCGGGTTGAAGCCGGTGAGTATTGGGTTGGTGATTTCCATATTGCCTCCGGTTAATGGGATGCGGCTGTCGCGGCGTCGGGAATGGCCTCGCCCTGTGCCGCGCGGTGCTTGATCAGCTGCTGGCTGATGGCCTCCACGCGGTCGTCGGTGAGCTTGTAGAACGACAGCATGATGAACATGCCCGCGTAGAGCACCACCGGCACCACGCAGAACAGAATTTTGATGGTGGTCAGCACCTCCACCGGCTGCACGCTGCTGCTGGCGGAGTAGTTCACGTACGCCAGGATCCAGCCCACCACCGCCCCGCCAATCGCCAGGCCAATCTTCAGGCTGAACAGGTAGGTGGAGAACACCAGCCCGTCGAGGCGACGTCCGCTGCGGCTCTCCTCGTAATCCACCACGTCAGAGGCCATCAGCCACTGTAGCGGCGTGGTGGTGTTAAAGACGAACAGGAACAGGATGTTGAGGGCGAAAATCAGGGCAATATGCTCCGCCGGCGTGAAGAAGATCAGCAGGCTAATCAGAGAGTAAGCGACGATGATCCACTTAAAGGCGGTGACGCGGTCGAAGCGGCCCAGCAGACGAGACGAGCAGAGCGAGCCGAACATGGTGGCGAGGCTGCCGTAGAGTAAAAACTGCGTCGCCATCTCCGGGTGATCCATCACGTATTTCACGAAGTAGAGCGTCGCCCCGCCGCGCACCACGTTGGAGCAGGTCGCCATCATCTTGAACGCGCACATGATCCGCCATTGTCCGTTGCCCAGCAGCAGCTTAAGGTCTTTCGCCACTGACGAGCCCGGCTGAACCTCAAAGGTGTAACGCTCTTTGGTGGTAAAGAAGCAGACGTAGAGCAGCACCACGCCGGTCAGTCCCAGCACGCACATGGCGCCGAAATAGCCCACCTGCTCATTCCCCTTGCCGATGATGCTCACCAGCGGCAGAGCAATGCCGCTGATGGCGAGCGACCCCGCGGCGGCGAGGAAGAAACGCCAGGACTGAAGGGCGTGGCGCTCTTTCGGGTCGGCGGTGATCACCCCCGGCATGGCGCAGTACGGGACGTTAACGAAGGTGTAAACCAGGGTCAGGAGAATGTAGGTCGCGCAGGCGTAGATGATTTTGCCCTGCGCGGAGAAGTCCGGCGTGTAGAATGTCAGCACGCAGACGATGCCAAACGGGATGGCGCCCCACAGCAGGAACGGGCGGAACTGGCCGTGCCGCGTGCGGGTGCGGTCTACCAGCAGCCCCATCAGCGGGTCGGTCACGGCGTCGAGCACGCGGGAGACCAAAAACAGCGTGCCCATAATCCCCGCCGACAGGCCGAAGACGTCGGTGTAGAAGTAGGCCAGCAGGAACATCGTGGCCTGCCAGACGAAGCCGCAGGCGGTGTCACCCAGCCCGTAGCCAATTTTGTCTTTCATGGTTAATTGCGTCATCAGAATTACACCCTTATGTAGTGTGCTGAATTACAACATCGTGTTAATGGAGTGTAATGAGCTGTTCAATTAACCAGCAATGGTCATATCTTATTTCCGAATTACGTTATTTTGCTTTTGTGACGCCAACGATATATCACAACTTATTGTTTAAATTAGCAAATTACAGACATGCGAAAACCGTCCGCGGAATATTTCCCGCAGACGGTTTTATCTAATGAAATAATTAAATGCCGAGCGCTTTTTTACCGGCGTTAATTACCTCGATAATTTTATCGGTGTCATAAATACAGCCTTTCCAGGTGCCGCCGCTCACGGACTGCAATGCCGCCCACAGCCGGGTGTCGTCCGGCAAAAAGTCGTGGGCGTGCAGGTCCGGGTGCGTCTGCCGCATTGCCAGCTCGCGTGCCCCCTCCTCCGGCGTCAGCGGGTTATCCGCGGTGCCGATAAAGTTGACGCTGCCCGTCAGGGTCAGGCGATCCACGGCTATCTCAATGATGTCGTTATCGCGCAGCTTGCCAATCGGCCCGCCCGCCAGCGCCTCCGGCGATACGTGGCCGAAGCAGGCCCCCGTCGACACGCCCGAGAAGCGCGCATCGGTGATGAGCGATACCGTCTTGCCCCACGAGATATGCTTCAGCGCGGAGGTAAGCTGGTAGGTCTCTTCCATGCCGGTGCCGGACGGCCCGCCGCCGATCACCACCATGATATCGCCCTGCTTGATCTCTTCCCGCTTGATGGCCTTGATCGCCTGCGCTTCCGAGACAAACACCCGCGCCCGACCGGTGTGGCGGTAAACGCCATCTTCACCGACGACCGACGGGTCGATCGCCGTGGCCTTGATCACCGAGCCTTCCGGCGCGATGTTGCCCGTCGGGAAGCAAACCGTCGAGGTCAGCCCTTTCGCGTTGGCTTTCTCCGGCGGCAGGATCACGTCATCCGGCTCCACGCCGTCCTGCTCGCGCAGGCACTGGCGGAAGCGCTTACGGCGCTCGGACGCCTGCCACCAGTCGAGGTTCTCGCCGACCGTCTGGCCGGTCACGGTCATGGCGTCCAGGTGCAGCAGGCCGAGATCGCGCAGGTGGAGCATCACCTCCGGCACGCCGCCCGCGAGGAAGGCGCGCACGGTCGGGTGATAGTCCGGGCCGTTGGGCAGCACGCTCACCAGGCGCGGCACCCTGCGGTTGACGCGCGTCCAGTGCTCTACGTCCGGGATCGTGCAGCCCGCCGCGTGGGCGATGGCCGGAATGTGCAACAGTAAATTGGTCGAGCCGCCGAACGCCGCGTGGATCACCATCGCATTTTCGATGGCTTTATCGGTGAGGATATCGCGCGTGGTGATGCCGCGGTTATCCAACTCGCTCACCGCCCGCGCCGACTGGCGGGCGATCTCCAGCCACACCGCCTGCCCGGACGGGGCCAGCGCGGAGTGCGGCAGCGCCAGGCCCAGCGCTTCCGCGACCACCTGCGAGGTGCCCGCCGTGCCGAGGAACTGACACCCGCCGCCCGGCGAGGCGCAGGCGCGACAGCCCAGCTCGGCGGCCTCCTGCAGGGAGAGTTCGTGGTTGGCAAAGCGCGCGCCGATGGTCTGCACTTTGCCCGCGTCTTCCCCCACGGTTGGCGGCAGCGTCGCCCCGCCCGGCACCAGAATGGTCGGCAGGTCGTGCATCGCGGCCAGGGCAATCATGGTGGCGGGCAGCCCTTTATCACAGGTGGCGACGCCAATCACCGCCCGGCGCGTCGGCAGGGAGCGGATCAGGCGGCGAAACACGATCGCCGCGTCGTTGCGGTACGGCAGGGAGTCGAACATGCCGTGCGTGCCCTGAGAGCGCCCGTCGCACGGATCGCTGACGAAGGCCGCAAACGGGATCCCGCCGTTGCGGGTGATCTCCTTCGCCGCCGCCTGCATCTGCATGCCGATCTCCCAGTGGCCGGTGTGGTAGCCCAGCGCAACCGGGCGTCCGTCCCCGGCGCGGATGCCGCCCTGAGTGCCGATAATTAGCACCTCTTTGCCGGTCAGCTTGTTGGCATCCCAGCCCATACCGGCGTTCTGCGTCATGCCGAACAGGTTGCCGCTGGGGGATTCCATCAGCATCTGCGGGGTCAGCGGCAGCGCGCCCTGCGGCCCCGCCGCGTGGGTGATCACCGCATAAAACGCCTCGTCCTGTGGGGTGAAAATCTTCTCGATGGTCATGGTTATCGTCCGGCTCAGCAGAGCTTGAGCTGTTGCAGCAGGGTTTTCAGCTGCGCCTTGCGCGGCTCGTCCAGCGCAGAGGCGGGCGGCAGCACGTGCGTGGAAATCGGGCGGCCGCAGAGCACAATCGCCTCTTTAATCACGTTCACAAACGGCGTATCCAGCTGATACATCTGCGGAATTTGCAGCAGGGTCTGATGATACTCAGCCGCTTTCGCCACGTCTTTATCCCGCCAGGCTTTCAGAAGATTCACCGACACCTGCGGGGCAAAGTTGCCGCTGGCCGAGATCGCCCCGTCGCCGCCGAGCAGCAGGGTATTAAAGAGATGATCGTCGTAGCCGCACAGCACGGTGAAGTGCGGATGGGCGGCTTTGACGGTGTGGATCATGCTGCGCAGGTGGGCAACGGAGTCGATGGTGTCTTTGATGCCGACGATGTTGCTGCGCGAATCGGCCAGGGTTTTCACCAGCGCCGGGGTCAGATCCTGCCCGGTCAGCGCCGGGAAGTTATAGAGCATTACCGGCAGCGTAACGCTGTCCGCCACCTGTTCGAAATAGCGGATCAGGTTCGCTTCCGACACTTTCCAGTAGTAAGGGTTGATCACCACGATGCCGTCCGCCCCTGCCTGCTGCGCGTGCTGGCTCAGCGCAATGGTTTCCCGGGCGTTGGTGCCGCCGGTGCCGATCAGGACCGGTACGCGACGATCGACATGATCGATCGCAAATTGGGCAATGGTTTTACGCTCTTCGGCGCCGAGCTGGGAGAACTCGCCGCCGCTGCCCAGGAAAAACAGGCCGTCGACGCCTGCTTTGATGAGATCGTCGATCAGCGCGGCGGTGCCCTGCTTATCGAACTGGCCATCGGCGGTAAAAATGGTGGAAACAGGGGGAATGATTCCCGTAAACAACGCGGACTGCGGCATGAGATCTCCTTGCTGAATCATTTTGTTCTACATTATAGAACAGTGTTCGTTAAATTAACGATCATACTATGACGCAGGAAAAGCGCAGGTAAATGAGAGATGGAGAGGGAGTGCGGGAAATTTAAGCTGGATCACATTATGCGTGGGTGCGGTCTGGTGCCCTCACCCCGGCCCTTTCCCACGGGGAGAGGGTGTAAAAGTTCCCTCTCCCCGTGGGAGAGGGTTAGGGTGAGGGAAAATTACTCCACCAGCATTTTAACAACCACTTTCCTGACCTTAGCAGGTGCTCCCGCCGCGCACAGCGGCTTATGCACTTCGCCCGGCCAGAACACCACAAAATCCCCTTCGCTCAGCACCACGGTTTTCTCCTGCTCGCCTTCCGGCAGGAACGCGATGTCTTTGTCCGCCAGCCAGTCGGTGTCCGGCGTACCGTGCGGCAGGGTACTGAAGGTCATCCCTTCCTGCCCCTTCAGCACAATCTGAATATCCAGATAGCGTGCATGGTATTCAGCACGACGCTCGGCGAACGGCTGGGTCATGTCCTCCGAAACCAGATAAAACAGGCTGTTGCCGTTGATGTCGTGCTTGCCGGTCGGCGTCGCGTCGGTGACGTGGGCCTTAACGTGCTCAATGGCCTGACGCAGCTCTTCTGGCAGCCAGGACTGGAGATGATGAATATTGCCAATAATCATGATACAACCCTCAGATTAAAACATTGTTTCATTTTTATGTTTTATACGAGAATTGCCTCTTCCATACCAGCCCTTTTTTGACAAGATTTGCGTCAGCGCATGTTTATCGGGAAATGTGTTAATCCACTGTTAATTGCACACAGGCATTTATGCAGTGGTTATGCATAACCTCATTTCATGCACTTTGCACATAGGGTCTAACTCACTGAATTTAAAACGTAACTCACAAAACCTGTTGGCATATCACACTTTATCACTTTGGTTATTTCCTTTAAAAATCCATAATTATTTATTGATTTATCTTAAGTGAAAAATAGTTAACTGTCATTATTGCATAGCTATTCCCGAATCAACATTTTATCTATTAAAATCAACCATATAACTAAATATTTCAAAACGTGTAATTCTACAAAATAATAACAAACTCAAATATTGCCACCCGTTCCTGCTTAGCTATTCATCCCGTAATAATATGAAATTAATCATTATCTGATACGAATCATGCAATTGAAAACAAACTCATCAATATCGGTTTTCGCGTGAGCAATGTCACAATAACCATTATTTAAGCGCCTACTATAACTCACGAAATCTATTGAGCTTAGCCGCCATGAAATTAAACACCTCACATGGCGCATGCCCTTTTTATTCTGAAAAAAGTTAAAGGAATAATTATGGAAAAGCATTACGTCGGTTCTGAAATTGGTCAATTGCGTAGCGTTATGCTGCACCGTCCTAATTTAAGTCTGAAACGGTTAACCCCCTCAAACTGTCAGGAGCTGTTATTTGATGACGTGCTCTCGGTTGAACGGGCGGGTGAAGAGCATGACATCTTCGCAAACACGCTGCGCGAGCAGGGTGTGGAAGTCCTCCTGTTGACCGACCTTCTTACGCAAACGCTTGATATTGCGGAAGCAAAAGCCTGGCTTCTTGAAACACAAATCTCCGACTATCGCCTGGGGCCAACCTTCGCCGCCGACGTACGCGGCTGGCTGGCGGATATGCCGCACCGCGAACTGGCGCGCAGGTTAAGCGGCGGATTAACCTACGGTGAAATTCCGGCGGCCATTAAAAATATGGTGGTCGATACCCACACGGCGAATGATTTTATTATGAAGCCGCTGCCGAACCACTTATTTACCCGCGATACCTCCTGCTGGATATATAACGGCGTCTCCATTAATCCGATGGCGAAACCCGCCCGCCAGCGTGAAACGAATAACCTGCGGGCAATATATCGCTGGCATCCCGCATTTGCCGACGCCGAGTTTATTAAGTATTTCGGCGACGAGAATATTAATTACGACCACGCCACTTTAGAAGGCGGCGACGTATTAGTCATTGGTCGCGGGGCGGTATTGATCGGCATGTCCGAACGCACCACCCCGCAGGGCGTGGAGTTCCTCGCTAACAGCCTGTTTAAACACCGCCAGGCCGAGCGCGTGATTGCCGTTGAGCTGCCAAAACACCGCTCCTGCATGCACCTCGACACCGTCATGACCCACATCGACGTGGATACCTTCTCCGTCTACCCGGAAGTGGTGCGCAAAGACGCCCAGTGCTGGACGCTCACCCCGGACGGCCGCGGCGGCCTGCTGCGCACCCAGGAAACCGACCTGCTGCACGCCATCGAGAAAGCGCTCGGCATTAACCAGGTACGTCTGATCACCACCGGCGGCGATGCCTTTGAAGCCGAACGCGAGCAGTGGAACGACGCTAACAACGTCCTGACCATCCGCCCGGGCGTGGTGATCGGCTACGAGCGCAACGTCTGGACCAACGAGAAGTACGACAAGGCGGGCATCACCGTGCTGCCGATCCCGGGCGACGAGCTGGGACGCGGTCGCGGCGGCGCACGCTGCATGAGCTGCCCACTGGAACGCGACGGAATTTAAAGGAGCCATCATGGAACGAAAACCCACTCTGGTTGTGGCCCTTGGCGGCAACGCGCTGCTCAAGCGCGGCGAACCGCTTGAAGCGGACATCCAGCGCCAGAACATCGAGCAGGCCGCCCGCACCATCGCCGGCTTAACGGAGCAGTGGCGCGTGGTGCTGGTGCACGGCAACGGCCCGCAGGTCGGACTGCTGGCGCTGCAAAACAGCGCCTACGACAAAGTCACGCCCTACCCGCTGGACGTTCTCGGCGCCGAAAGCCAGGGGATGATCGGCTACATGCTCCAGCAGGCGCTGAAAAACAATCTGCCCCAGCGCGAGGTCAGCGTCCTGCTCACGCAGGTGGAAGTGGACGCCGCCGACCCGGCCTTCAGTAACCCGACCAAGTACATCGGCCCGGTCTACAGCGAAGCCCAGGCAAAAACGCTGGCCGCGGAGAAAGGCTGGGTGTTTAAGGCCGACGGCAGCTACTTCCGCCGCATGGTGCCCTCTCCGCAGCCGAAGCGCATTGTCGAGAGCGACGCCATCACGGCGCTTATCCAGCGCGACCATCTGGTGATCTGCAACGGCGGCGGCGGCGTGCCGGTGGTGGAAAACGCCAACGGCTATCGCGGCATTGAGGCGGTGATCGACAAAGACCTCTCCGCCGCCCTGCTGGCGCGCCAGATCGAGGCCGACGCCCTGCTGATCCTCACCGATGCCGACGCGGTATACCTCGACTGGGGCAAGCCAACCCAACGTCCGCTGGCGCAGGTGACGCCGGAGCTGCTCAGAGGCATGCAGTTCGACGCCGGATCGATGGGGCCGAAAGTAGCCGCCTGCCGCGAGTTTGTTGAGGCCTGCGGCGGCATTGCCGGGATCGGCGCGCTGAATGACGGCGCGGAGATCCTGGCGGGCGAGAAAGGCACGTTGATTCGTAACTAAACCCCTCCCCTCACCCTAACCCTCTCCCGGAGGGAGAGGGAATGTAAGCCCCCCTCTCCCCGTGGGAGAGGGCCGGGGTGAGGGCATCAGACAGCTAACAATTTAAAAAGGATTTCCCCATGACCATTAACCTGAAAAACCGCAACTTCCTGAAACTGCTGGACTACACCCCGGCGGAGATCCAGTACCTGATTGACCTCGCCATCGAGCTCAAGGCCGCCAAAAAAGCCGGGCGCGAGAAGCAAACCCTGGTCGGGAAAAACATCGCCCTGATCTTTGAAAAAACCTCCACCCGCACCCGCTGCGCCTTCGAAGTGGGCGCGTTCGACCAGGGCGCGCAGGTCACCTATCTCGGCCCAAGCGGCTCGCAGATTGGCCATAAAGAGTCGATGAAAGACACCGCCCGCGTGCTGGGCCGCATGTATGACGGCATCGAATATCGCGGCTACGGCCAGGCCATCGTTGAAGAGCTGGGCGAGTACGCGGGGGTGCCGGTGTGGAACGGCCTGACCGACGAGTTCCACCCGACCCAAATTCTCGCCGATCTGATGACCATGCTGGAGCACTCCCCGGGCAAAACCCTGCCGGAGCTGAGCTTTGCCTATCTCGGCGACGCGCGCAACAACATGGGCAACTCGCTGATGGTCGGTGCGGCCAAGATGGGGATGGATATCCGCCTCGTGGCGCCGAAATCCTTCTGGCCGGAGGCAGGCCTGGTTGAGCAGTGCCGCGCCATTGCGAAAGAGACGGGCGCGCGCATCACCCTCACCGACGACGTGGAAGAAGGCGTGCAGGGGACCGATTTTCTCTACACCGACGTGTGGGTCTCCATGGGCGAGCCGAAGGAAGCCTGGGCCGAGCGCGTCAGCCTGATGAAGCCATATCAGATTAACGCGGACGTGATGAAGGCCACCGGTAACCCGAACGTCAAGTTCATGCACTGCCTGCCGGCATTCCACAACGAGCACACTAAGGTGGGCCGCGAAATCGAGATGGCGTACGGGCTGAAGGGGCTGGAGGTGACGGAAGAGGTCTTCGAATCACCGAACTCCATCGTCTTCGACGAAGCAGAGAACCGCATGCACACCATTAAAGCGGTCATGGTGGCGACACTCGGCGACTAATCACCGCCCGGCGCGCCGCGGGGTGCGCCGGGTTCAGGAGAACATCATGGGCAAGTTCAAGTTTCCCTCCGCTTACACCATTCTCTTTTTTCTGATTGCCGTGGTTGCCGTGCTGACGTGGATTGTTCCGGCCGGGCAGTACCATATGGCAATGAACGAGGCGCTCGGTAAAGAAGTGCCGGTTGCTGGCACCTACGCGCACGTGGCAGCGCACCCGCAAGGTCTGGTCTCCGTGCTGATGGCGCCGATTGCCGGGCTGTACGATCCGGAATCCGGCCAGGCCGGAGCCATCGACGTGGCGCTGTTTATTCTGATCATCGGCGGATTCCTCGGGATCGTTACCAAAACCGGGGCGATAGACGCCGGGATCGAGCGCGTCACCACCCGGCTGCGCGGCCGCGAAGAGTGGATGATCCCGATCCTGATGGCGCTGTTTGCCGCGGGCGGCACGATTTACGGCATGGCAGAAGAGTCGCTGCCCTTCTATACCTTACTGGTGCCGGTGATGCTGGCGGCGCGGTTCGATCCGGTGGTTGCGGCCTCTACCGTGCTGCTCGGCGCGGGGATCGGCACCCTCGGCTCCACCATCAACCCGTTCGCCACGGTGATCGCCGCCAACGCCGCCGGGATCCCCTTCACCAACGGCATCATGTTGCGCATCGCGCTGCTGGTGATCGGCTGGATCATCTGCGTGGCGTGGGTAATGCGTTACGCCCGTAAGGTGCGCAAGGATCCGTCGCTGTCGATCGTGGCGGATAAGCAGGAAGAGAACCGCGCCCACTTCCTCGGCAACAAGGGCGAGCAGTCGCTGGAGTTTACCCCGGTGCGCAAACTCATCCTGGTGATCTTCGCCCTCGCCTTCGCGGTGATGATCTACGGCGTGGCGGTGCTGGGCTGGTGGATGGCGGAGATCTCGGCGGTGTTCCTCGCCAGCGCGATTATCGTCGGGCTGATCGCCCGCATGAGCGAAGAGGAGCTGACCTCAACCTTTATCAACGGCGCGCGAGATTTGCTGGGCGTCGCGCTGATTATCGGCATCGCGCGCGGTATCGTAGTGATCATGGATAAGGGCATGATTACCCACACCATTTTGCACAGCGCCGAGGGAATGGTCACCGGATTGTCGACGGTGGCGTTCATCAACGTGATGTACTGGCTGGAAGTGGTGCTGTCGTTTCTTGTGCCTTCTTCGTCCGGCCTGGCCGTTCTGACGATGCCGATCATGGCGCCCCTTGCCGATTTCGCTAACGTCAACCGCGACCTGGTGGTTACGGCTTACCAGTCGGCGTCCGGCATCGTTAACCTGATCACTCCCACCTCTGCCGTCGTGATGGGCGGGCTGGCTATCGCCCGCGTGCCCTACGTGCGTTATCTGAAATGGGTCGCGCCGCTGCTGGGGATTTTAACGGTGGTGATTATGGTGGCGTTAAGCCTGGGCGCTTTGTTGTGATTTGCCGGATGGCGCTGCGCTTATCCGGCCTACGGATCGGTGCGGTGCCACCGGTTATTTCGGGAACGGATATGGGAACTATGATGGATTACGAAGAGTACTCTCCCAAAGAGCAACTACAGCTAACGGTCTGCCAGCGTCTGATCGCGGAAAAGAGCTATCTCTCCCAGGAAGAGATCCGCCGCGACTTACAGGAGCGGGGTTTTGAGACCATCAGCCAGTCCACCGTTTCACGTCTGCTCAAGTTGCTTGGTGTCATAAAAATTCGCAATGCCAAAGGACTAAAGATTTATTCGCTGAATCCCCAGCTGCGCCCGGCCCCCGATGCGGCGCGTACCGTCTCTGAAATGGTGGTGAGCGTGGAGCACAACAGCGAATTTATCCTTATCCATACCGTCGCCGGATATGGCCGCGCGGTGGCGCGTATTCTGGATTATCACCAGTTACCGGAAATTTTAGGCGTGGTGGCCGGAAGCAGTATTGTCTGGGTCGCGCCCCGCGTAGTGAAGCGCACCGCGCTGGTGCATAAGCAAATTAATTATTTACTCAGAACGCATTAATATTCACAAAGAACCGTTTGCATTGAGTAAAGCGTGCATTAAATCGCTTGATCCCAAAAGCGAGCTGCGTATAATGCCCGACAATTTGCCGGGAGGAAGCATGGTCAAGCGTGTACGACACAACGTCTTACCGCGTCTGAAATCAGACGCTGGCCTGCCGTTTTTCTTCCCGTTGCTAAACCTATTCCCAGAGCCCCTCATTTGAGGGGCTTTTTTTTGCCCGGCGTCAGGAGATAAACATGAATCCGCTTTATCAAAAACACATCATTTCCATAAACGACCTCAGCCGCGAAGAGCTGGAACTGGTTCTGGAAACCGCGGCAAAACTGAAGGCCAATCCGCAACCGGAGCTGCTGAAGCACAAGGTGATTGCGAGCTGCTTCTTTGAAGCCTCGACCCGCACCCGCCTCTCCTTTGAGACCTCCATGCACCGCTTGGGCGCGAGCGTGGTGGGCTTCTCTGACAGCAGCAACACGTCGCTGGGTAAAAAAGGCGAGACCCTGGCGGATACCATTTCGGTTATCAGTACCTACGTCGACGCGATTGTGATGCGCCACCCGCAGGAGGGCGCGGCGCGCCTGGCGACCGAGTTCTCCGGCGGCATTCCGGTGCTGAACGCCGGTGACGGTGCCAACCAGCACCCAACGCAGACGCTGCTGGATCTGTTCACCATTCAGGAGACGCAGGGCAAGCTTGAGAACCTGAATATCGCCATGGTTGGCGACCTGAAGTATGGCCGCACCGTCCACTCCCTGACCCAGGCGCTGGCGAAATTTAACGGCAACCGCTTCTACTTCATCGCCCCGGAGGCGCTGGCGATGCCGCAGTACATTCTCGACATGCTGGACGAGAAAGGCATTGCGTGGAGCCTGCATGCCAGCATCGAAGAGGTGATGAGCCACGTGGATATTCTCTACATGACCCGCGTGCAAAAAGAGCGTCTTGACCCATCCGAGTACGCCAACGTGAAGGCGCAGTTCGTACTGCGCGCCAGCGACCTCGAGGGCGCGCGCGACAACATGAAGGTGCTGCACCCGCTGCCGCGCATCGATGAGATCACCACAGACGTGGATAAAACGCCGCACGCCTGGTACTTCCAGCAGGCCGGGAACGGCATCTTCGCCCGCCAGGCGTTACTGGCACTGGTTCTGAATCGCGAATTAGCTCTGTAAGGGGAGACGACCATGACATACGATAACAAACTCCAGGTTGAAGCCATCAAGCGTGGCACCGTGATTGACCACATCCCTGCGCAGGTGGGCTTTAAGCTGCTGACGCTGTTCAAACTGACCGAAACCGACCAGCGCATCACCATCGGCCTGAACCTGCCGTCGGGCGAGATGGGCCGCAAAGACCTGATCAAGATCGAGAACACTTTCCTGACCGACGAGCAGGTTAACCAGCTGTCGCTGTACGCGCCGGACGCCACGGTTAACCGCATCGACGATTACGACGTGGTGGGCAAATCCCGCCCAAGCCTGCCGGATCGCATCGAAAGCGTGCTGGTCTGCCCGAACAGCAACTGCATCAGTCATGCTGAGCCGGTTTCCTCCAGCTTTGCAGTGAAAAAGCGCGCCAATGACATCGCACTCAAATGCAAATACTGCGAAAAAGAGTTTTCTCATTATGTGGTGCTGGCCAACTAATTGAGGTTGGTAATGAAATCCCGGCTGTTATAATGGCCGGGAACATTCTTAACGCTGTAATTCTGGAGAAAAAATGAGCAAAGTACTCGCGACGGAAAATGCACCAGCGGCTATCGGCCCATACGTTCAGGGCGTTGATCTGGGCAGCATGATCATCACTTCTGGCCAGATCCCGGTGAACCCAAAAACCGGTGAAGTACCCGCCGACGTAGCGGCGCAGGCGCGTCAGTCGCTGGAAAACGTGCAGGCGATCGTCGAATCTGCCGGTCTGAAAGTGGGCGATATCGTCAAAACCACCGTGTTCGTGAAAGATCTGAATGATTTTGCGACCGTTAACGCCACTTACGAAGCGTTCTTCACCGAGCACAACGCCACCTTCCCGGCGCGCTCCTGCGTGGAAGTGGCGCGTCTGCCAAAAGACGTGAAAATTGAAATTGAAGCGATTGCCGTACGTCGCTAATTTATTTCAAGAAAGAGAAGGCAGCTCTGGCTGCCTTTTTTTATTTCGACCATTTTTACTCTCTCCGGAAAATGACGCATCCGCCACTCCATTAATAGACTGACGCTGCCTTGCTCTATTCTAATTAATGGATGATGAATGAAACTCTCTAAAATTGCGCTGGCGGTAACCACATTAACGGTTGCGTCTTCCGCACTTGCACACGGATATATAGAATCCCCTGCCAGCCGCGCCTATATGTGTAAGCTCGGCCAGAATACTGACTGTGGCTCTGTACAATATGAACCGCAGAGCGTAGAAAAGACCTCCGGCTTCCCGACGGGTGCGATGCCGCCTGACGGCCAGCTTGCCAGCGCCGGTATTGCCAGCTACTCCCAGCTTGATAAGCAGAGCCTGAACGCCTGGACCAAAAATCCCATGACGGCAGGCCCGCATGAATTTGTCTGGCACCATACCGCGCCGCATAAAACCACTAACTGGCGTTATTACATTACCAAACAAAACTGGGACCCCAATAAACCGCTGACCCGTGACCAGTTCGAATTAACGCCGTTCTGTACTATTAACGGAAATGGTCAGGCACCGGCGATGACTAAATCCATGACCTGTAATGTCCCGGAACGTACGGGCTACCAGGTTATTTATGGCGTGTGGGAAATTGCGGATACCGCAAACAGTTTCTATCAGGCCATTGACGTTGATTTCGGTAACGGCGGCAACGTCACGCCGGACGACACCCCAGCGGTGATATCCCAGTGGAGTAAAACCCTGAGCGGACAGATTGCCGGGAATAACCTGAACACGGGCGATAAAGTGATTGCACGCTTCTTCGACGCCAACGGGGAAGTTGCCGCCCTGCGTACCGAGCTGACCATCGGCTCCGTTGCCCAGGGGGATGCGAACCAGTGGTCCTACGATCTGGCGCAGAAGATCAACGCCGCGTACAGCGATGTGCGTGTCGGGGTGAAGGATGAAGCGGGCGAAATTAGCCCGGTTCACGGCGCGAACAGCGTCTTCGTCAAAGACGGCAGCGCCCTCCAGTCCGTTGCGATTTCGTACGAAGAGCAGAAGGCGGAAGTGAATGAAACCATCGCTGTATCTAACCTGCACTACAGCAAAATCGAGAATGGCAAGGCATCCGTCACCTTCCACGTGAACACCAAAGGCGACGTGAACGTTGAAGCGCACGTGATGAACCACAGCGGTGCGGAAAAGGGCTATCTGAAGCAGGAGATGAATAACGCCAGCCAGGACGTGACCATGACCCTGACTGACGTCACGGCGGGGCACCATATGCTGAAATACTACGCCACCAACAAAGACGGCACCCTGTTCGCGCAGGACGTGCTGGATCTGATGCTGGAAAGCGACGCGGCGGACAGCAACGGCCCGCATGACTTTATCTTCCCGGATAACGTCGCGTCCTACAAAGCGGGCACCGTAGTGCTACAGCCGAAAGACGGTAAGACCTACGAATGCAGGCCTGTCCCGTTCAGCGGCTACTGCGTGCAGTACAGCCCAACCGCAAACCAGTTTGAACCAGGCGTGGGCGCGCACTGGAGAGAGGCGTGGGTGCTGAAGAACTGAGTGATCTGATTCCCTCACCCTAACCCTCTCCCAAAGGGAGAGGGAATTTATACACCCTCTCCCTTTGGGAGAGGGCTGGGGTGAGGGTTCTTTACTACTGATTCCGCGTCGCGCGCAGCAGCGTCTCCAGCGGATATACCGCCGCAATCACCACCTCGTCCTGAACCTTCGCCGCGTTATCCAGTTCGCTCTGAATCGACGCAATCTCTTTATCATCCAGCGTGCCCTGGCGCGCCACCAGATCCGTCAGCCGCAGGCCAATCGACGAAAGCTTGTCGACTTCCTGAATCACCGGCTTGATCGCCTTCAGCTGATAGCTGTTTTCGCTTAGCGCCAGCGCGTCGCTGGTGTTGCTCTGCCAGCGGTTAAAGACGTGGCGCAGCGCGTCGGCGCTTTCCGTGTCTTCCGCGTCGCTCACCAGACGGTCCGCCCATTTATTCATCTGACGCACGGTCGCACTTTCCGCGTTTAGCGCATCAGCGAGCCGGTTGAGCGGCTCAAACTGATGATAGTTTCCAGCCTGGAACTTAAGATGCTGGCGGGTGTAATACTGCGCCGGTTCAAGCGCCTGGGTGAGAATTTGCAGCGGAAGGGTATCCGCATTGTTGGCGAGGCGCGTGAACTGCACCTGCTGCTGGGTATGCTGCTGTAGTCCAACCGACACCGTCGACCAGCTGTCCATTGCCTGGAGCCGGGTATACATGTTGTCGATGTCGTTGACGTCCTTCGCCGACCATAGCCGCTCCGCCACCGCAAAGGCGCGCGGCCACAGACGGATATCCAGCACCGGCGCGACCACGTTTTCCGCCCACAGCGCGGCTTCACCGCCGAGCAGATTGGCCTCGTTCGCCGGGTCCGGCACCACCGGCGGTATGCCTTTTGGGACCGCGTCCAGACGCGTGCCGCTAATCGGGTAGCGGGCGTTACCCACCAGGAAATAGCCGCTGAGCTTATCGTTCTCAACAGAAACGACCGGACGCGTTTCACCCATCCAGGTATCAACGGTAAACGTTACCTGATTGTCGTCCCGCCATTGAATGTTATCCACCGCCCGACGCGATTTCCCGGCAAAATCAATAAATCCGCGCCAGCCAGCATCGCCTTTCACCAGCGTAAAGCTACCTTCCACCGGCTTGCCCTTCAGGCGCGGCATGGAGAAAGCCCAGCTCTGGACGCTGTCGGTGTCCGCTATCACATCCACGCCGTTCAGCCCCTGCGGCACAATTTCATTGCGGTAGTGGTAGGCGGTGGATTGCGGCTGATCGAGGTAGAAACCGGTTGAGAGAATGCCCTTATAGCCGTTCTGCGCCACCTGCCCCAGCGCGTCCTGTCCCTGCCAGGACTGGATCAGAATGCTTTTCGGCAGATCGGGATGGTAGATCTCATCCCAGCCAACCATCTGCCGGTGGTGCTTCTCAAGGATCGTCTCCAGCTTGCGGTTGAAATACGCCTGCAACGCGTGGCTGTCCGCCAGTTTATTGTCGCGCATGAATCTCTGGATCGCAGCGTTCGCTTTCCACTGGCTGTCGTCAACCTCATCGCCGCCAATATGCAGATATGGATCCGGGAAGATCGCCGCCAGTTCGCTGACCATCGCGTCGGCAAAGGTATAAGTTGCCTCTTTGGTGGGATCCAGCACTGGCTTCAGCACGCCCCAGTGGCGCTCCATGGCGTACGGCCCCGGCGCGCTCATCAGCTCCGGGTAGGCGACGGCAATCGCCGAGGCGTGGCCCGGCATATCAATTTCCGGCACCACGCGTATGCCGCGCTCGGCAGCGTAACGCACAATCTCGCGCATCTGCTCAGGGGTGTAGAACAGCCCGTCGCTGGCAAGCTGGGTCAGCTTAGGGTAGCGCTTTGAGCTGAAGCGCCAGCCCTGATCGTCGGTCAAATGCCAGTGCAGCACGTTGAGCTTCGCCGCGGCCATGCCGTCGATCTGGCGTTTAATATCCGGAATCGGGAGGAAGTGGCGCGCCGAATCGAGCAGCAGCCCGCGCCACGGGAAGCGCGGCGAATCTTCAATGGTCACCCACGGGATCGAGGTGTTTTCGGCGCCGTTCTGCATCAGCTGAAGCAAGGTTTCCATGGCGCGCAGCGCGCCGAAGCGGGTATTGGCGGAGATATTTACGCCGCTGGCGTCCACCGTGAGTTTATAGCTCTCATCGCTGTCCGGCAGCGGCTGCGGCTTCACCTTTTTGGCGATGGCGATGCGGATGGTCGGCTTGTCAGGTTTTTCGGCCTGCGGCTGTAGCGTCCAGCCGGTTTGAAGGGCGATGCGCTGGCGCAGGCGGTTGACCGCATCCCCCAGATCGTCGCCACTTACGCTCACGGTGAGTTGATTGTTAAGCTCCAGCGCGCCCTGAGTGGTCGGGCGTTCAACCTTCGCAGGCCAGGGCATTAAGGGAAGGTCGCCTGCCGGTGCGGCAAAGGCGGAGGCGCCGAGCATGAGCCCGGCGGTTAAGAGACTGTACCGTAACATGAATGTTCCTTATCTGACGGGCCAAATACAGGCAAAACATTCTGTTAACATGCGCTCAAATTGTCGTCAAGCGAATGCGCCGACGGAGATCACAGGTTGTTGAATTTGGGAGGAAAGCCAGCTGCCGGGTGGCGGCTTCGCCTTACCCGGCCTACGTTCGGATCGTAGGCCCGGTAAGCGCAGCGCCACCGGGCTTGCCGTTACTGCCACCCATACCGACGGCTATAGAACCCCTTCACCATCTGCGTCAGCACCATGTAACCCGCGAGGATCGCCACCAGCCATGGGAAGTAGCTCAGCGGTAGCGCCTGGAGTTGCAGGTAGCTTGCCAGCGGCGAGAACGGCAGCGCGATCCCGAGCGCCATCACAATGCCCGTCATCACAATCAGCGGCCACGCGGCGCGGCTCTGGATGAACGGAATGCGGCGGGTGCGGATCATGTGCACAATCAGCGTCTGAGACAGCAGTCCCACCACGAACCAGCCGGACTGGAACAGCGTCTGGTGTTCTGGCGTATTCGCATGGAACACAAACCACATCAGGCAGAAAGTCAGAATGTCGAAGATAGAGCTGATCGGCCCAAAGAACAGCATAAAGCGCCCCAGATCGGCGGGGTTCCAGCGCTGCGGCTTCTGGATCTGCTCGTCGTCCACGTTATCAAACGGGATGGCGACCTGAGAGACATCGTACATCAGGTTCTGGATCAGCAGATGCAGCGGCAGCATCGGCAGAAACGGCAGAAACGCGCTCGCCACCAGCACGCTGAAGACGTTGCCGAAGTTCGAGCTGGCGGTCATTTTGATGTATTTGAGCATATTGGCGAAGGTGCGACGCCCTTCGATGACGCCCTCCTCCAGCACCATCAGGCTCTTTTCCAGCAGAATGATATCCGCCGCTTCGCGGGCAATATCCACCGCGCCGTCTACGGAGATACCGATATCCGCCGCACGCAGGGCTGGCGCATCGTTGATGCCGTCGCCCATAAAGCCCACTACATGCCCTTCGAGACGCAGCAGAGTGACGATGCGTTCTTTATGCATCGGCGTCAGGCGGGCAAACAGCGTGGTGCGTTGGGCAAGGTCGGCCAGCTCATCGTCAGACAGGAGCTCAATGTCGCTCCCCACGACGACGTCGCCCGCGTCCAGGCCGACTTCGTGGCACACTTTGGCCGCCACCAGCTCGCTGTCGCCGGTGAGAATTTTGACGGTGATACCGCTCGCTTTCAGCGCTTTCAGCGCAGGTGCGGTGGTCTCTTTCGGCGGATCGAGGAATGCGATGTAACCCTCGAGGATCAAATCAGATTCATCGATACGCTGGTAGTCCCCTTCCCGCGCGGGCAGGAACTTGCTGGCTACCGCCACCACGCGCAGCCCCTGGCGGTTCAGGTTATCGGTGACGCGTTTGATGCGGCGCAGCATGGTCTCATCCAGCGGCACGATCTCGCCGTTATGGCGCACCTGCGTGGAAACATTCAGGATCTCCTGCAATGCCCCTTTGCAGATCAGCTGATGCACGTCCGGCTGCTCGCTGACCACCACCGACATGCGGCGTCGTTCAAAGTCGAACGGAATTTCGTCCACCTTCTGCCAGCGCCCGGAGAGCATGCGGGCAGACTCTTCATCCACACCTTCCAGCACCGCCACGTCGAGCAGGTTTTTCAGCCCGGTCTGGTAGTGGCTGTTCAGCCACGCGCTGTACAGCACCCGTTCGCTGGTCTTTCCGGCGATATCGGTGTGGTTCTCCAGCACGATTTTGTCCTGGGTCAGGGTGCCGGTTTTATCGGTGCAAAGAATGTCCATCGCGCCAAAGTTCTGGATGGCGTCGAGGTGTTTAACAATCACCTTTTGTTTAGAGAGTTTCACCGCCCCGCGCGCCAGCGTGGAGGTGACAATCATCGGCAGCATTTCCGGCGTTAAGCCCACAGCCACGGAGAGCGCGAACAGCGCCGCTTCCCACCAGTCGCCTTTGGTGTAGCCGTTGATCAGCAGGACAATCGGCGTCATGACCATCATAAAGCGGATCAGCAGCATGCTGACGCGGCCAATGCCTTTCTGAAACGCATTCGGCTCGCTCTCCTGCTCGCTGACGCGTCCGGCAAGCTGTCCAAACCAGGTATTGCCGCCGGTGGCGGTGACAATCGCCTGCGCGGTGCCACTAACCACCGTGGTGCCCATAAAGCACAGGGTGTCGCACTCCAGCGGGTTCATCTGCTGCGGATCGCGGGTCCGCGCTACCTTCTCTACGGGCAGGGACTCACCGGTGAGTGACGCCTGCGCGACGAACAGATCCCGCGCCTGGATGATACGTAAATCCGCCGGGATCATGTCCCCCGCAGCCAGCTTCACCAGATCGCCCGGCACCAGCTGGTCAATGGGAAGCTCAATCCAGGCGTTTTCGCCGAGGTCGTTAATCACGCGCGACACGGTGGCGGTGTTGCTGACCATCGCTTTCAGCGCATCCGCCGCTTTGGTGGAGCGCGCTTCCTGGATAAAGTTCAGCAGCGTGGAGATCCCTACCATCAGGGCAATCACGCCTGCGGCAAACAGATCTTCAGTGGCGTAAGAGATAATACCGAGCACCGTCAGCAGCAGGTTGAACGGATTGCGGTAGCAGAGCCACAGGTGGACCCACCAGGGAGAGGGTTTCTGCGCCGGGATCTGGTTATCGCCATGTTCCGCGCGGATTTTTGACACTTCTTGCGCGTTCAGCCCTTCCGGGTGGCCGCCAAAGGCGCGCCAGACTTCGTTTTCATCCATCGCCGCCACGTTCAGGCAGCGCTCGGTCAGGGAGGCGGGAATCGCCGCTCCCGCCATGGTGTTGGCATTTGGCAGCGGATCGCGCGCAATCAGGCGATGTGGCAGGTGACGGCTCAGCAGCGCTTGCAGCTGCCGGGTGATATTTTTCAACATAGTCATTCCCCCGCATCCGCAAAGGCGGACGCAGTCTTTCCCGCAGGCGTGGCAAAGCCGTACCTGTCAGGCACTTAATTTATCAAGCAGGAACGTATGAACGTTGCTGCCTCACGCCGGTGAGACAGCAAAAAGCTGGCTTACCGGTAAGAAGGTTTTCTCCGGGTCAGGAGAGGTGTGGGATCGGGATCCATGTGGCCTCCGGTAAGTAAAAAGTTGGGTATCGGCGCGCAGTATAGAGATTTATCCATACCGTTTGTGACTAATCGGGCGGTATTATAACGCCCTGCAAATAAACCGAACGTAAACCAGACTTTGCCCATAGCGAATTCGCAGGATAGCATTAGGCTCAATTGATTATTTTATCGTTGTTACAGGGAATACAGCATGCAGAACCGCCTTACGATTAAAGACATCGCGCGTTTAAGCGGCGTGGGGAAATCGACTGTCTCACGCGTGCTGAACAACGAAAGCGGTGTCAGCGAGCGCACACGCGAGCGCGTCGAGGCGGTGATGAATCAGCACGGTTTTTCCCCTTCCCGCTCCGCGCGCGCCATGCGCGGGCAGAGCGATAAAGTGGTCGCCATTATCGTCTCGCGTCTGGATTCCCTCTCCGAAAACCTCGCCGTACAGACGATGCTGCCCGCGTTCTACGAGCAGGGCTACGATCCGATCATGATGGAGAGCAAGTTCTCCGCGCAAATGGTGGAGGAGCATCTCGGTATGCTTCAGCGCCGTAATATTGATGGGGTGGTGCTGTTCGGATTTACCGGCCTAAAAGAGGACGTGCTTAAACCCTGGCAGCCGTCACTGGTGCTGCTGGCGCGCGACGCAAGCGGGTTTGCCTCTGTCTGTTACGATGACGAAGGGGCGATCGTGATCCTGATGCAGCGCCTGTATGAACAGGGCCATCGGCATATTAGCTATCTCGGCGTGCCGCATGCCGACATCACCACCGGCAAGCGTCGCCATGAAGCGTACCTGGCGTTTTGTAAAAAACACAATCTCCCCGCCGTGGCCGCGCTGCCTGGTCTGGGTATGAAACAGGGATATGAACAGGTCGCCAGCGTGCTGACGCCACAAACCACCGCCCTGGTATGCGCCACGGATACCCTTGCATTGGGTGCGAGCAAATATTTGCAGGAGCAGCGCATCGGGGAGCTGCAATTAGCGAGCGTGGGAAGCACGCCGCTGATGAAGTTCTTACACCCGGAGATTATCAGCGTTGATCCGGGTTACGCCGAATCTGGCCGGCAGGCTGCCGCGCAGCTGATCGAGCAAATTACCGGGCGTACCGAGCCCCGTCAGATCGTTATCCCAGCCCATCTCTCATAATTCTTTTGAATAGATTATTGTGATCTTCGCCCGATTTCGGGAACGTTCCCATTTTCGCCGTCACGTTGAAGGAGTAGGCTTGCGCACAGGTCATAACCCCTATCACCATCTGTCATGAGGTTTCATGATGAGTAAAGTCAAACAAACAGATATCGATCAGCTGATCGTCCTGGTCGGCGGACGCGACAACATCGCCACCGTCAGCCATTGCATTACCCGCCTGCGCTTCGTGCTGAACGATCCGGCCAAAGCCAACCCGAAGGCCATTGAAGAGCTTTCCATGGTTAAAGGCTGCTTCACCAATGCCGGGCAGTTCCAGGTGGTGATTGGTACCGAAGTGGGCGATTACTATCAGGCTCTGCTGGCGACTACCGGGCACTCTTCCGCAGATAAAGAGCAGGCGAAGAAGGCCGCGCGTCAGAATATGAAATGGCATGAGCAGCTGATTTCCCATTTTGCGGAGATCTTCTTCCCGCTGCTGCCAGCGCTGATCAGCGGGGGCTTAATTCTGGGCTTCCGTAACGTCATCGGCGATGTGCCAATGAGCGACGGCAAAACCCTGGCGCAGATGTACCCGGCGCTGCAAAGTATCTATGACTTCCTGTGGCTGATTGGCGAAGCGATCTTCTTCTATCTGCCGGTCGGGATCTGCTGGTCCGCGGTGCGCAAGATGGGCGGAACGCCAATTCTCGGTATCGTGCTCGGCGTGACGCTGGTCTCTCCGCAGTTAATGAACGCTTACTTACTTGGTCAGCAAACGCCAGAGGTGTGGAACTTCGGCCTGTTTACCATCGCCAAAGTGGGCTATCAGGCGCAGGTGATCCCGGCATTGCTGGCGGGTCTGGCGCTGGGCTTTATTGAGACGCGCCTGAAGCGCATCGTGCCGGATTACCTGTATCTGGTGGTGGTCCCGGTCTGCTCGCTGATCCTGGCGGTGTTCCTGGCGCACGCCTTTATCGGTCCGTTTGGCCGCATGATTGGCGACGGCGTGGCCTTCGCGGTCCGTCACCTGATGACCGGCAGCTTCGCGCCAATCGGTGCCGCGCTGTTTGGCTTCCTCTACGCTCCGCTGGTGATCACCGGCGTGCACCAGACCACGCTGGCGATCGATATGCAAATGATCCAGAGCCTCGGCGGTACGCCTGTCTGGCCGATCATCGCCCTGTCTAACATTGCGCAGGCCTCGGCGGTAACCGGCATCATCATCGTCAGCCGTAAGCACAACGAGCGTGAGATCTCCGTTCCGGCTGCCATCTCCGCTTACCTCGGCGTCACTGAACCGGCGATGTACGGTATCAACCTCAAATACCGCTTCCCGATGCTTTGCGCGATGATCGGCTCCGGTCTGGCGGGCTTGCTGTGCGGCCTGAACGGCGTGATGGCGAACGGGATTGGCGTCGGCGGCCTGCCGGGGATCCTCTCCATTCAACCCGCTTTCTGGCAGGTATTTGCGCTGGCGATGGCGGTGGCGATTATCATCCCAATGGCGCTGACTACCGTGGTTTATCAGCGTAAGTTCCGTCAGGGCACGTTGCAGATTGTTTAATTCTCTCTTTCGGGGCGCAGTTGCGCCCCTTCGCATTTGCAGGAACGCACTATGAATACCCTTCCTCACTGGTGGCAGAACGGCGTCATCTATCAGATTTACCCAAAGAGTTTCCAGGATACCACCGGCAGCGGCACGGGCGATCTACGCGGCGTAACGCAGCGCCTGGACTACCTGAAAACCCTCGGCATTGACGCTATCTGGCTGACGCCGTTTTATATCTCGCCGCAGGTGGATAACGGTTACGACGTGGCGAACTACACTGCCATTGACCCGACCTACGGCACGCTGGATGATTTCGACGAGCTGGTCGCTGAGGCGCACGCGCGCGGCATTCGCATCGTGCTGGACATGGTGTTTAACCACACCTCCACGCAGCACGCCTGGTTCCGCGAGTCGCTGAACAAAGCGAGCCCGTACCGCCAGTTCTACATCTGGCGAGACGGCACGCCGGAGCAGCTTCCCAACAACTGGCGCTCCAAGTTTGGCGGCAACGCCTGGCGCTGGCACGCCGAGAGCGAGCAGTATTACCTGCACCTGTTCGCACCGGAGCAGGCGGACCTCAACTGGGAAAACCCGGCGGTGCGCGCCGAGCTGAAAAAGGTGTGCGAGTTCTGGGCCGATCGCGGCGTGGACGGCCTGCGTCTGGACGTCATTAACCTGATTTCAAAAGATCAGGATTTCCCTGATGACAACATCGGCGACGGTCGCCGCTTCTATACCGACGGGCCGCGCATTCATGAATATCTCCAGGAGATGAGCCGCGACGTCTTTACGCCGCGCAACCTGATGACGGTGGGCGAGATGTCCTCCACCTCGCTGGAGAACTGCCAGCAGTATGCGTCTCTCGATGGCCGCGAGCTGTCGATGACCTTTAACTTCCACCACCTCAAGGTGGACTACCCCGGCGGCGAAAAATGGACGAAGGCAAAGCCGGACTTCGTGGCGCTGAAAACCCTTTTCCGCCACTGGCAGCAGGGGATGCACAACAAAGCCTGGAACGCGCTGTTCTGGTGTAACCATGACCAGCCGCGCATCGTGTCGCGCTTTGGTGACGAAGGGGAACGCCGCGTGGCGGCGGCGAAAATGCTCGGCATGGTGCTGCACGGGATGCAGGGCACGCCGTATATCTATCAGGGTGAAGAGCTTGGCATGACCAACCCGCACTTCAGCCGCATCACCGATTACCGCGACGTGGAAAGCCTGAACATGTTCGCCGAACTGCGCGCCAGCGGCCGCGAGCCGGATGAATTACTGGCGATTCTGGCGAGTAAGTCACGCGATAATGGCCGCACGCCGATGCAGTGGGACGCCTCGCATAATGCGGGCTTTACCGAGGCCGAGCCGTGGATTGGCGTTTGCGACAACTACGAAACCGTGAATGTCCGCGCGGCGCTGGACGACCCCGATTCGGTGTTCTATACCTACCAGTCGCTGATTCGCCTGCGCAAAACCCTGCCGGTACTGACGTGGGGGGATTATGAGGATCTCCTGCCTGACCACCCTTCCCTGTGGTGCTATCGCCGCCAGTGGCAGGGGCAAACGCTGATGGTGGTGGCGAACCTGAGCCATTTGCCTCAGGAATGGCAAGCGGACGCTCTCAGCGGCGAGTCGCAGGTGGTGATAAGCAACTACCCCGCCCCTCACACCTCAATGCTTCGTCCGTTTGAAGCCGTGTGGTGGCTAAAGCAGTAATTCCTCCGCCGGGCACGATGCCGTGTCCGGCTTACTTTGCTGTTTTTGTTGAATAATTAATCAGATTTTTCCTTCGCGTCTTTACAATTGCCCCAGCGCCCGCCGTTTGTACTCTCGTCTTTTTACTTTGTCCTGCATCAAAAAAATCGCAAACATGTTTGATGCAAATCACTATATGTAGCACTTAAAATGCACGCCGACCCAACATCTTGTATTTATCGTCTACTATTCCAACAACAAGACGGCGCTTACGCTGGCCGGAATTGTGGATAACACGGGCTGGGCACGCGGGAAGTCTTTGCCGCGGCGAGGAATACGCCCGGTGAATACTTCTCCACCTCTGTGGATAACCTGTTTTTAAAATGGAGTGATCATGACACCGCATGTGATGAAACGTGATGGCTGTAAAGTGCCGTTTAAATCAGAGCGCATCAAAGAAGCCATTCTGCGTGCAGCTAAAGCAGCGGGAGTCGATGACGCAGATTACTGCGCCACCGTCGCAGAAGTCGTTAGCAGCCAGATGCATGAACGCAGCCAGGTGGATATCAACGAGATCCAGACCGCGGTTGAAAACCAGCTGATGTCTGGTCCGTACAAGCAGCTGGCGCGCGCCTACATTGAGTATCGTCACGACCGTGACGTCCAGCGTGAGAAACGGGGTCGCCTTAACCAGGAGATCCGCGGCCTGGTAGAGCAAACCAACTCGTCGCTGCTCAATGAAAATGCCAATAAAGACAGCAAAGTGATCCCGACCCAGCGCGACCTGCTGGCCGGTATCGTCGCCAAGCACTATGCCCGTCAGCATCTGCTGCCGCGCGATGTAGTCTCGGCGCACGAGCGCGGTGAGATCCACTATCACGATCTCGACTACTCGCCGTTCTTCCCGATGTTTAACTGCATGCTGATCGACCTGAAAGGCATGCTGACCCACGGTTTTAAAATGGGTAACGCCGAGATTGAGCCGCCGAAATCCATCTCCACCGCGACGGCGGTCACGGCGCAGATCATCGCCCAGGTGGCGAGCCACATCTATGGCGGCACCACCATTAACCGCATTGATGAAGTGCTGGCCCCGTTCGTGACCGAGAGCTTCAACAAACACCGTAAAACGGCGGAAGAGTGGCAGATCCCGGATGCTGACGGTTACGCCCGTTCCCGCACCGAGAAAGAGTGCTACGACGCCTTCCAGTCGCTGGAATATGAGGTAAACACGCTGCACACCGCCAACGGCCAGACGCCGTTTGTGACCTTCGGGTTTGGCCTCGGCACCAGCTGGGAATCACGCCTGATCCAGCAGTCTATTCTGCGCAACCGTATCTCCGGCCTCGGTAAAAACCGTAAAACGGCGGTGTTCCCGAAACTGGTGTTCGCCATTCGCGACGGCCTGAACCACAAGTTTGGCGATCCGAACTACGACATCAAACAGCTGGCGCTGGAGTGCGCGAGCAAGCGTATGTACCCGGATATCCTCAACTACGACCAGGTGGTAAAAGTCACGGGTTCGTTTAAAACGCCAATGGGCTGCCGCAGCTTCCTCGGCGTGTACGAGGATGAGAACGGCGAGCAGATCCACGACGGGCGCAACAACCTGGGCGTCATCAGCCTGAACCTGCCGCGCATCGCGCTGGAAGCCAAAGGGAATGAAGCGGCCTTCTGGACGCTGCTGGATGAACGTTTACAGCTGGCACGTAAGGCGCTGATGACCCGCATCGCCCGTCTTGAAGGGGTGAAAGCCCGCGTCGCGCCAATTCTCTATATGGAAGGGGCCTGCGGCGTGCGCCTGAAAGCGGACGATGATGTGTCGGAGATCTTCAAAAACGGTCGCGCGTCGATCTCTCTTGGCTATATCGGCATTCACGAAACGATTAACGCGCTGTTTGGCGACAAGCATATCTATGACAACGACGCCCTGCGTGAGAAGGGTATCGCGATTGTGCAGCGCCTGCGCGATGCGGTAGACCAGTGGAAAGAGGAAACTGGTTACGGTTTCAGCCTGTACAGCACGCCGAGTGAAAACCTCTGCGATCGCTTCTGCCGCCTGGACACCGCCGAATTCGGCATCGTGGAAGGCGTGACCGACAAAGGTTACTACACCAACAGCTTCCACCTCGATGTGGAGAAGAAGGTGAACCCGTACGACAAGATCGACTTCGAAGCGGCTTATCCGCCCATCGCGAACGGCGGTTTTATCTGCTATGGCGAGTACCCGAACATTCAGCACAACCTGAAGGCGCTGGAAGACGTGTGGGATTACAGCTATCAGCACGTGCCGTACTACGGAACCAACACGCCAATTGACGAGTGCTACGAGTGCGGCTTTACCGGTGAGTTCGAGTGCACCAGCAAAGGCTTCACCTGTCCGAAATGCGGTAACCACGATGCAGCCCGCGTCTCCGTGACCCGCCGCGTGTGCGGCTACCTCGGCAGCCCGGATGCCCGTCCGTTTAACGCCGGTAAGCAGGAAGAGGTGAAGCGCAGGGTGAAACATCTGGGGAATGGGCAGATCGGGTAAGTTCTGCGCAGGGTGTCCCCCTCACCCTACCCCTCTCCCTCAAGGGAGAGGGAACCGATCGAGCACATTGTTATTCCGGCCACCGGTGTTCTCCCTCTCCCTGTGGGAGAGGGCCGGGGTGAGGGCATCAGGTTAACGCTATGAATTATCACCAGTACTACCCCGTCGACATCGTCAACGGCCCCGGCACCCGCTGTACCCTGTTTGTATCAGGCTGCGTTCACGAGTGCCCCGGCTGCTACAACAAAAGCACCTGGCGCCTGAACTCGGGTATGCCGTTTACCGCTGAGATGGAAGACCGCATCATCAACGACCTGAACGACACGCGCATCAAACGCCAGGGGATCTCGCTCTCCGGCGGCGACCCGCTCCATCCGCAAAACGTGCCGGAGATCCTGAAGCTGGTAAAACGCATCCACCACGAGTGCGCGGGAAAAGACATCTGGGTCTGGACGGGCTATAAGCTGGATGAACTGAATGCGCAGCAGATGGAAGTGGTGGATCTAATTAACGTCCTGGTCGACGGCAAGTTCATGCAGGATCTAAAAGATCCTATGCTTATCTGGCGCGGCAGCAGCAACCAGGTTGTGCATCATCTGCGTTGAATGAAGGCGGATATCCTCTGTCCGCCTGAACGTCAAAACCGACTCAAACTCTCCATCGCCACAGCCTTAAACGCCGCAAAATTCTCGCACTGGCACAGGCGCGCCATCGCGCGTTCACGCAGGAAAGTGACAAAGATGTCGTAAATCGCCATTGCCTCTTCGTACTCGCTTTTGCTGATGGCGAGCAGGAAGATGACATGGGCGGTTTCATCTCCCCACTGAATGCCCTGCGGCGCCAGCACGGTGTAGACCACCGTTTTTTGCGCCAGCAGGCCGAGGGAGTGCGGCAGCGCAATGCCGTCGCCGAGCATGGTGCTGACGATGGCTTCACGCTCGATAACCGAATCCAGAAACTCCGCACCGACAAAGCCCTCTGCTTCAAGCTGTTCACACAGCTCGCGGAACAGCGTTTGCTGGTCGACAGGCTTGTCGATAATGCGGAAATGGGCCGCGTCGAAGTATTTTTCCAGCATCCACGGCCGGGTGCGGTCCACCAGCACCAGCTTGCCGATCTGCTCTAACTGATAATCGGTCGGGAACGGGGCGATCATCACCACCGGTTTGGATTTTTCGCTCACACGGGCGGTGGAGATCACAAAGTCTTCGCCAATGGCATCGGCAAGCTCGTACTCGCGAAGGGTGAGCGTGCGCGTCACCTCAATCTGCGGGTATTTACGCTGAAGTACCGCCTCGATCATGCGCACCATCGCGTTACCTGCGTCGCATACCAGCAGCACCCGCGGCTGGCGCTGGTAGCCGATGTTGTAGTGGCGCTCCAGCCCGACGCCGATATGCAGCACCAGAAAACCAATTTCGTTTTCGCTGATCACATACGGGGTGTATTTTCCCCAGCTCGACACCGCCGCGAGGGTCATATCCCACGCCATCGGGTAGTGCTGCTTGATGTTATCCAGCAACGGATTGGGGATCATGATTTGATACCGCACGCGGGTAATCATGGTTTTGATGTGCGTGAGCAGATCTGCATGCAGTTGCTCGTCGCTCAACAGGTTGTAGTTATAGTGGGTGTTGATGTAGCGCAGAATGTAGTTGACCAGGGCTTCGTCGTCGTCAGCGTTAATGGCGCTCGGGGCGATCTCCTGGATCTGCCGCGCCGCAATGTGCACGCACAGCCAGCTCTCTTCTGACGGCGACAGCGCTTTGCCCGCCAGCTCCTGGATAGCCACCGCGATATCTTTCGCCGCCTCATGCACGTTCTCTTCCACGTCTTCCGCGTGGAATTCCGGCAGCGGATACCCTTCGCTGATGCGCCGCACCGACACCGCGCAGTACAGGCGCAGGAACAGCTCGCCTTCGTCGGTCAGGCGAATGTGATGGCGCGTCAGCGCATCGTGCAGCACCGGCACCATCTTTTCCGCCACACCCGCGTTCAGCGCCACGTCGGTCACCAGCGGGTTCAGGCTGTCCTGCTGCGCCAGCTCCCACAGGAGGTCGGTCAGGCAGGCGCGTATCGCCATCTCGCTGCCAAACAGCTTCATGCCGTGGCGAGGGCGGGTTTCCAGCGTCAGGTTGTAACGGTGAAACCACTCGCGCACTTCCACCATGTCGCTCTGCAACGTGGCCCGGCTGACGAACCACTCATCGGCCAGATCCTCCAGCTTGATGGAAAAGGCTGACGTCAGAAAACGCACCACCAGATAGTGCACGCGCTCAGGTCCGGTTCGCGGAATACGCAGCGCGCGCGGGTGGGACGCCTGCAATTGCTGATAGCGCGCCACATCATTAATTTTGAGCTGATAGCCGTTGCCCCGGCTCAAAATGAACTGCGCGCCGTGGCTAGCCAGCAGCGCGTTCAGGGCGGTGATATCCGCCCGGACGGTTCGCGTGGAAACCGACAGCCGCTGCGCCAGCTCGTCCTGCGGCAGCGTCTCGTTTTGCAACAGATCGAAAAGTTGCGCTAAACGTTGGTTCGGAAATCGCACGTCGTTGTCCTCTTACGGCTTAAGGTGAAATGACCATCTGGGATGGGCTGCCGACCGGGGTATAGTCTGGCTCGGCGCTCAGCTTGCCGTCCGGTGCCACGCGGAAACGGGTAATGTTGTCGCTGCGCTGGTTCATGACGTACAGCCAGCGACCCTGCTTATCGAGCGTCAGGGTGCGCGGATAGTCGCCGCGCGTCCAGACATCATCCTGATGCGTCAGCGTACCCTCTGCCGTTACGGTAAAGTGCCCGATGCTGTTATGCAAACGGTTAGCGACATACAGCTGTTTCCCGTCGGCACTTAGCGCCAGCCCGGCAGCAAAACTGGTGCCTTTATAACCGTCCGGCAGGGCTGAAACCGTTTTACCCTCTTTCAGCCTGCCATTACTGTCCAGCGCATAATGGGTGAGCGTAGACGCCTCTTCGTTAATCAGCCACAGGGCATCACCTTTCGGCGTAAAGACGAAGTGGCGCGGCCCGGCCCCTTTTGAGGAGGCGCTGATAAACGGCGGATCGTTCGGAGTCAGCTTCCCGGTTTGATCGTCAAAACGGTACTGATAGATGCGATCCAGCCCCAGATCGGTGGAAAAAACGTATTTCCCGCTCGGATCGGCGGCGATCATGTGCGCATGCGGGCCGTTATGATCGCTGATGGCGAAACTGCCCTCGACGGCAGCTTCCGGCTTCGCCGCGCCCGGTTCGCCTTTGTCCTGATGGGTGTCCGTAGCATCGCTCAGGCTGCCGTCTGCGTTAACGGGCAGCACCGCGACAGTTCCGCTGATGTAGTTTGCCACCAGCAGATGTTTACCGTTCGGCGTCAGGGAAAGATATACCGGCCCCGCGCCGCCGGAGGCCACCTGATTCAGCTCGCTCAGCGTGCCGTTATCGCCGATGCGCAGCGCCTGCACCACGCCCTGCTCCACTTCGCTTGCCAGATAGAGCGTTTTGCCGTCGTGTGAGACGGTTAACTGCGCGGCGTTCGGCAGCTTGCTCACCAGCGTTTTATCGTTCAGCGCACCGGTTTGCGGGTCGACGGTAAAGCGGTACAGCCCTTCGCCGTTGGGGTTGTAGGTGCCCACCCAGGCGTACTGGTTTTGAGCAATAGCAGAGGTAGCAAGTAAAGAGAGTGAAGCAACAAGCAGGGTACGGGTGTGCATGGTGGCTCCTTCGGGTGTGTGCGGTTTGTTTCCCCTCACCCTAACCCTCTCCCCAAAGGGAAGAGGGGACGATTACACCCTCTCCCCTTTGGGGAGAGGGCTGGGGTGAGGGGCAGGTTCTACTTAACCAGCTTCTTCGTCATCGCCAGCAGCGTACGCACATCTTCCGGACGCGTATCACCGCTGGCTTTATCGATAATCGAGCTGTAGATATGCGGGATGATTTTGCTCACGCCCGCATCCAGGGCGATCTGCAAGATCGCCTCGAAGTTCTCCAGATCGATTCCCCCGGTCGGCTCCAGCCAGAAGTCGTGACGGGCGCAGGCTTCCGCCACCGCCTGGTATTCGTCACGGCATTTCAGGCCGCCCATCGGAAAGTACTTGATGGAGCTCCCGCCGAAATCTTTCAGCAGGGCGATGGCGGTTTCAACCGGCACAATGCCGTCCGGCGCGTTGCTGCTCAGCGGGCCGGTGGAGATTTTCACCATCCCGACGGTACCGGTCGGAGAGACCAGACCGTTGACCACGGAGTCATTTTGCCCCAGCAGCGCGCGGCTGGTGGCCACGCCGGTAAAGACCTGGTTAACGTGCTGCGGCTGCACCTGGCGGGAGATTTCACTCACCATCGCCGACTGGTTCGGATCGCCCGCGCCCAGGCCAACGGAGAGCGCGTTATCAATCAGCTTCGCGTATTCACGCATATCCGCGACCGCGCTCGCCACGTCCGGGTAATTTTTGGAGAGCACGCCCACCAGCACGTGGCCTTCCGCCGCCTCATAGATGGCGCTGGCGTTGGCCTTTGAGCCAGCCAGCACGTTCAGACAGACGCGGTCACGGTAAAAGTTGGGGGTCAGTTTCATGCGTTTTTCTCCTGTCCTAATACTTCACTAATGCGGCGGTACACAATGTTCAGCTGGTCAGCGTTTACGCTGCGCACGTCCGCCTCAATAATCCCTTCGTTGGCCTTGTAGCCACGGAAATAGATGGCGTATTCGCCCTGCTTGAGCGCATTCACCAGGTCACCCGTGCCGACGCCCGTGGAGGCTTCGTCGAACTTAATTTCGGTGCGGGCGATGTCGCGTCCGGCGCTGTCCCAGACCACGCGCGCGGTCACACCGTTCAGGGTGTTGAGCGCCTCGATAAACGGCGTCATTTTCGCCACCATCTCGGCGCCGCTCTCTTTGGTGGCCGTCAGGTAGTGTTCGATGGCGCAGGTCAGGCCAAGAATGCCCTCTTTGCCCACCTTCATCGCGCGGCCAATGCCCGCCGTCTGGCGCTTCACCCACTCAACGTACTGGGTTTTGCCAATCACCAGGCCGCTGGTTGGGCCTTCGATCGCCTTCGCGCCGCTGTAGATCACCAGATCGGCGCCGGATCGGTAATAGGTATGCAGATCTTCTTCCGCCGCGGCATCAACGATCAGCGGCAAGTCGTGTTTACGCGCGACAACCGCCGCCTGCTCGACGCTGAGCATGCTTTTCTGCACGCAGTGGTGCGATTTAATGTAGAGGATAGCCGCCGTGCGCGGGGTGATCGCCGCCGCCAGCTGATCGGCGGAACATTCGTTGGCGTAGCCCGCTTCCACCAGCTTGCCGCCGCCAAGCGCCACCATGGTGCCCACCGGCGCGCCAAAATTCACGTTGTGGCCTTTCGGCAGGACGATCTCGTTATTTTCAATCGGTGTGACGTGCAGGTTTTCCAGCAGCCAGTCGCTATCTTTCACCAGCACAGCCGCCACGGACTGGGCAATGCCCGCCGACGCGCATGAGACCACCGTCGCCCCTTCCACCTCCAGCAGCTTCGCGATGTATTCCCCGGTTTTATTGACCAGATCCTTCATCTCGAAATAGTGATTCATGCCGTCCATCGCCGCCTGCACCACTTCCGGGCGCGGCGTGGAGACACCCAGCGCCGTCATGCGGCCAGAGGTGTTGATAACCTGCTTTAAGTTGTACTTCTCATAAATCGAAGGCATGTTCCGTGCTCCCTTGTTCGGTCATGTAGCCCTTGCCCGCGCGGATCGCGGCAAGCGGCACCAGAATGTGTTCAGCCTGTAGGCTGTCGTTTTCGGCATCCGTCAGCACCGTCGGCTGGCGCTTGAGGGTAAACAGCGTCAGATCGGCGTCGAGGCCAGGCTGAATGCGACCCTTGCGCGTCAGGCGCAGGCCGTCGGCGGCGTTGGCGGTGACGCAGTCAATCACCTGCGGCAATGACATGCCGATGGCGAGGAATTTCGACATCACGCTTGCCAGCGAGCCGACCGGACCGTTGATGCGGTTGCGGCAGTAAATATCCGAGCTGATGGTGTGCGGCAGAATGCCCATCGCAATAGCGCGCTTCGCCACTTCAAAGCTGAAGCTCGCCGTACCGTGGCCAACGTCCAGACGCACGCCGCGCTTCAGGGCGGAGGTAATGGAGGCACGCAGCTCGCCGGAGGGCGTCAGGATGCGGTTTGGCTTGCCGTTGTAGCAGTGGGTGATGATGTCGCCGGAGCTCAGCAGCTCGGCGATTTCGTCGAGGTTCGGCGGGTTGTTGCCAATGTGCACCATCAGCGGCAGGTCGCCGTTCTCTTTCTGGATCGCTTTCGCGCGCGCCAGCGGGGTGATGCCGTTTTCACCGACCACGCTGCTGCTCATGCGCGCCTTCAGGCCGACGATAAAATCAGGATGCCGTTTCACCGCCTCTTTCACCGCGTCGGCGTCAATATTGGCCATATTGGCCAGCTCGTTCTGGGCGATCAGCCCCACGCGGGAGATGTTCAGCAGGGCAAACACCTCGGTGGAGGCTTTGCGGGTGATGGCGTAGAAATCGTCCACGTCGTCGGCCCCGGTGCTGCCCGCGTCCACCACGGTGGTGACGCCGGTGGCAATGCCCACGCTGTCCGGCTCGTCGTGGTAAATCGGGGAGTTCGGGTAGCAGTGGACGTGGGAGTCAATCCAGCCCGCGCTGACGAACACATCACCGTTAAGCTCAACCGTTTTGCGGGCGGGAGCGTTAATGTCGCCTGTCGCGGCGATCTTCCCGTCCTGAATGGCGATATCGGTCAGGGTATCGTCGGCGAGGCGCGCACGGCGCAGGAGTAGATCAAACATGGGGTTCTCCTGATAAGGCGGGCACCGAAGCGCCCGCGGGTATTAAAGGGCGACCGGGAACAGCCAGCCCAAAATCATTGCGCCGAGGATGGCGCCACCGGTTATCGGCTTCTGCCAGATGTAGAACAGCAACGCGCCTACCAGGGAACCGACGCCGATTGGAATGGAGGCGGTCATGGCGCTGAGGATAATCAACGGCCCGAGGAAGCGGCCGGAGGCGTTACCCGCGCCCATCATCACGTCTGCGCCGTAGGTGGAGTTGCTCTGGTTGATGGTGAACTTACGCGCCAGGATGATGACGTAGCCAATCGCCAGACCAATCACCAGGCCGGTAATCAGCGAGGCAATGAAGTTGGTCACCGGGAACATGATCCCCGCGCCCAGCAGCAGCGCCGGTACGCCGAGGCCCACGCCGGTCTGGATCGCCCCGCCGATATCAAGAATACCTACCAGCGACCCTTCGATAATTCGGGCGAACAGGAAGCTCGCGCCAAATGCCGCCACCGCGCCGTAAACGCCGGTATCAATGCCCGCTTTCAGCATCGCCACGAAGGCCACTTCGTTAAACGCGCCGATGCCGTAGAGGTAGTACATGTGCGTCCCGGCAAAGACGCCGGAGGAGAGCAGGCCAACGAAGATCGGGAACGACCAGTCGGCATACCAAAAACCTTTATTCTGTTCCATTTAGAGGCTCCTGTTATTTACCGCTGAGCGAGTTGTGGATCATGTCGAGCCAGTTCGGCACGGTCAGATGGAAGGATTCGATCATCTTCATGTCGAAGCCGCGGAAGAAGCCGCTCAGCACAAAGAGCAGAACGATCGCCGCCATCATCACTTTGGTGACGTGGTTCCAGCCGCTCTCCTCCACGCCTTTACCGATCAGAATACCCAGTACCAGACCCGGTACGGCGTTGCCCATAATCAGCTGCGCCGCGCCGCCAAAGATGGTGGCCCAGAAGCCCGATTTTTTACCCGCGTCGATGGCCGCCAGCCAGAAGATCACCGGCATGACGGTGTTGACCAGCAGGTTAGCCGCCGGTACAAGCACCTTCACGGCGGTGACCTGAAGCGCTGCGGGCACGGAGGAGGCGGTCAGGTTAAGGAAGGTCACGACAATCATGCCGATGATGCCGCAGGCAATCGCCATTTTGCGCGGGTCATGCAGCGTTTCACCGACGTTACGGTTTTTGATCATCAGCGCGGCAGCACCCCAGTTTGGGATGATGCGGTGGTCAACGTCCTGTGTGAAGGCACCTGCGGCCACGGAAGAGGCCCAGGCGTTAAAGAAGAAACCTAACCCAAAGGAGAAGTGGGACGCCGGATCCCCTTCGCAGGAGTTCAGTTCCCCCAACGTACGAAACGCGCCCATACCCTGAGTGGTAGGCGCATGAAACATGCGTGCAGCCCCGGCCCCGACACCGACGCCTACCAGGCCGCCGATGATGAGCGATTTTATTAATATAATTAAGAACATCAGTCTGCCCTTTTATGAATAATCAGCGTTGCGTGACGAAATCCACCTGGTCGAGATTGATGGCTGTCACGTTGACGGTCACATCCAGCTCCACGCTGTAGGTGCGTCTTTCCCGGCGCAGAAAGAAGAACAGAAACGCTTCTTTTCGCACCGCTTCTTGCGCCTGAACGACCTGCACATCCTGTGGCTCAATACGCAGTAAGATATGCGGTGAGGCTTTCATCACCGCGGCCTGAACGTGGTTGAGCGCGTCGGCAAAGGCGCGCGCTTTGGCGTCGCCCTTCCCCTTCACTCTCACCGTGGTTGTGAACTGTTCTTTCATGCTTACGCGCCGTATTTCTTCTGCCACGCCTGTACCAGACGCTCGCCCAGCTCTTCTTTATCCATAAAGCCAAAGCCCAGCACGTTGCAGCCTTCGTTGATGGCGGTCACACCCTCATCCACGGAGCGCATCCCGTATTTGGCCTTGTATCCATATTTGGTCTGAGCGGTGATGGCGCCCGCGCCGCCGCTGCCGCAAAAGGAGATGCCGAAGGTGGCGTTTTCCGCTTTCATCACGTCACCGAGCTTCATATCCGCTGCCATGCCCGGTACGACAACCGCGCGTCCGCCGGCTTTTTCCACACCCGCAGCCACTTTCTGACCTTTACCCAGGCGATCGCCAATCACGACTGTAATCTGTTCCATGTGTTGCTCCTTAAAGGTTGTCTTTCGCGACTTCGAAGTGAACGGAGAGCAGCCAGGCCTCTTCATCAGGAAGGTTGCCGAACTGCGCTACCACTTCACGGGCAAGTTGCATTGAATCTGGTGAAATTTCGTCGAACAGCTCTGCTTCAACCTCCGGCAGCGGCTCGCCGGTCACGGACCGGTGCGCCATTGCGCGAACGTGGGAGGTCAGCATCTGCTCCTGTACCGCGTTGGGGATGATGTTGTGCCGGGCCAGCAGGGCGTAGACCTGCTGAAGCATGGTGTTCGCGAGCTGTTCTGTTTGCACCGCCTGTTCCCCAACGTCGTTCATTACCGCTCCGTTAATCACTCGTCTTACCCCGTTAATGGCTCTGGAATAAAACTAACGTCGAGGGGGAATTGTTTGTAGCGAGTTGTTTTCCACTTCGAAGTGGAAAGGCGAGCAGCGGCAGTGATCTGTGCCACATAAATGCGGTGAATCTGTATAAATCGCTGGATTTACGTGATGAATATCACGCTATTACGCGGTATTAGACTGCTAAGCGGAGTGGAAAAGATTACGAGCAGGCTCGTAGAAATGTGACGTGGATAAGGTTTTCTTATGGAGATTCGCTAGAGTGGCGGCGGGTGCTTGAGACTGACCGTCTCAGGCATGGGACGGAAAGTGGAAAGCCCCGCCTGATAAAAAATCAGGGCGGGGGCTCGAAACGACACGTCACACCGTGGAGTTCGCTACCTCGCCCGCTTTAAAGCAAGGAGGCATCCATGAAACGCAGAAACCCAAGTATCGGGGTTTTGATGATTATTTCTTTGACAATAATCATCTTAACGCTGGTGACGAGGAAAACACTGTGCGAGATCCGTTTTCGTAATGGCTCGCTTGAAGTGACAGCGCGGATGGATTGTCGCTCCGGCAAGTAGGGAGCAACGATGCGGGGGCGCATCATGCGCCTCCGCATACGGAGAGAGGACGTACAGCTCAGGCACCCAATTAACGATACTTTTTGTGATACGCGTTGCGGGTCGCCGCAAACTGGTCGGCTGCAGCCTGGGCTTCCTTCACTTTGCCTTCGTTCGCCAGCTTCAGCGCGCCGTCAATCTGGCCGACCAGCACGTCAAAGCCGTGGCGGTAGTCTTTCATCTCGGCGCTGTCTGCCGCTTTGCTTTCCAGCTTCGGCGGCGTCGCTTTTTGCGCATCCAGCGCAGCTTCACGCATCTTCGTCAGTGCGTCTTTCATTTCCGCCGCATTGTCGGTTTTCTGCACCACCTTCAGATTTTGACTGAGGATGTCCATGTTGTCTTCGAGATCGGCAGCAAACGCAGATGAGCCAAGAACCAGCGTTGAAGCCGCGACGATCGCTAACAGGTGTTTACGCATTGCTCACTTCCTTTTTTATTATTAATCACGCTTTTAAGGGGATTATTGCCCGGCGATTTTCATCTCCGGCAGTAATACAGAACCACACTGAATATTGCTGCGTTTTTCAATATCGTTACCGACCGTAACAATATTGCGCCACATGTCCTTGAGGTTGCCGGCGATGGTGATTTCGCTCACCGGATACTGAATTTCACCGTTTTCGACCCAGAAGCCCGCTGCACCGCGAGAGTAATCGCCGGTGATACCGCTCACGCCCTGCCCCATCAGCTCGGTGACCACCAGGCCGGTGCCCATCTCTTTCAGCATCTGTTCAAAATTCAGGCCCTGTCCGGCAATGCGCCAGTTGTGGATGCCACCCGCGTGCCCGGTGCTTTTCAGCCCCAACTTACGCGCAGAGTAGTTGGTCAGCAGCCACTGGGTCAGAATGCCGTCTTTCACGATGTCACGACGCTCGGTGCGCACGCCTTCGCTGTCGAACGGCGTGGAGGCCAGGCCTTTCAGCAGGTGCGGATGCTCTTCGATGGTGAGCCATTCCGGCAGGATCTGCTTGCCCAGCGAGTCGAGCAGGAAGGTCGATTTACGGTACACCGAACCGCCCGCGATAGCGCCTACCAGATGGCCAAACAGACCGGTCGCCACTTCGTTGGCAAAAATCACCGGGGCTTTCATGGTGGAGAGCTTGCGCGGCGACAGGCGAGACAGCGTGCGTTCGGCGCACGCTTTACCCACCCACTCCGGAGACTGCAAATCCCCCAGCGCGCGGCCAATGGTATAGGCGTAGTCGCGCTCCATGTCGCCGTTTTCTTCGGCGATGACGCAACTGGAAAGCGAGTGGCGGGTTGAGCAGTACCCCTGCAACATGCCATGGGAGTTACCAAACACTTTGATGCCGTAGTGGCTGTTAAAGCTGCCGCCTTCGGTATTGGTGATGCGTTTGTCAGCCTGCAAAGAAGCCTGCTCGGCTCGCGCGGCCAGCTCAATGGCTTCGTCCGGCGTCACTTCCGCGGGATGGAACAGATCGAGATCGGGCGCGTCAAACGCCAGCAGCTCTTTATCGGCCACGCCAGCGTAAGGATCCGGGGAGGTGTAACGCGCGATATCCAGCGCCGCCTGCACCGTTCGGGCGATGGCATCCGGGCTGAGATCGGTAGACGACGCGCTGCCTTTGCGATTCTGGTGATACACGGTGATCCCCAGCGCGCCATCGCTATTAAATTCTACATTCTCCACTTCGCCATAGCGGGTGCTCACGCTAATGCCGGTGGTTTTGCTGACCGCCACTTCGGCGCCATCTGATTTACCTGAAGCGAGCGTCAGCGCGGTGGAGACGGCTTCTTCCAGAATCTTACGCTGCGCTTCAACTTGTGAGGTTACTTTCATCGCAAATGCCATACTGTAAGAGAGAGTTAAGTGAAGTCTAACAGAGAACCGTTTTTCAGTGCGCGTCTTAACTGGTAACATTAGCCTCTTTTTTTAAGGAGCCTGACATGACTAAGCAGCCCGAAGACTGGCTCGACGACGTTCCCGGTGATGACATCGAAGACGAAGATGATGAGATCATCTGGGTCAGTAAAAGTGAAATTAAACGTGACGCCGAAGAGTTAAAACAGCTTGGCGCAGAAATGGTAGAACTGGGTAAAAACGCGCTGGATAAGATCCCGCTCGACCAGGATCTGCGTGATGCCATTGAACTGGCACAGAAAATCAAGAAAGAAGGGCGTCGCCGCCAGCTTCAGCTTATCGGGAAACTGCTGCGTCAGCGCGACGTGGAGCCGATCCGTCAGGCGCTGGATAAACTGAAGAACCGCCACAACCAGCAGGTTGCGCTGTTCCATAAGCTGGAGCAGATCCGCGACCGTCTTATCGAGCAAGGTGATGACGCGGTACCTGAAGTGCTGAACCTGTGGCCGAATGCCGACCGCCAGCAGCTGCGTTCTTTGATCCGTAACGCGAAGAAAGAGAAAGAAGGGAATAAGCCGCCGAAGTCTGCGCGCCTGATTTTCCAGTATCTGCGCGAGCTGTCTGAGAACGAAGAGTAAACCCCTCACCCCAGCCCTCTCCCCAAAGGGGAGAGGGAGAAGAGATAATGTAGGCCCGGTAAGCGCTAGCGCCACCGGGTCTTTTTTTACTCTGCGGCCGCGGCTTTCTTCGCCAGACCGTCCAGCAGCTTCTGATGGATACCACCAAACCCGCCGTTGCTCATCACCAGAATGTGATCGCCAGGCTGTGCGGCTTTCACCACCATATCCGCTAAGACATCCACGTCCGCACTCCAGTGCGCTGGCTGAATGCAGGCGTCGGCCACTTCGGCCACCTGCCACGGAATATGCTGCGGTTGCAGCAGGAAGACTTCGTCGGCACGCCCTAAGGACGGCGCGAGATCGTCTTTGCAGATGCCCATTTTCATGGTGTTCGAACGCGGTTCCAGTACGGCCAGAATGCGCGCGGTGCCGCCAACTTTGCCACGCAATGCGGCAAGCGTCGCCAGAATGGCCGTTGGGTGGTGCGCGAAATCGTCATACACCGTCACACCGTGGGCTTCGCCACGCAGCTCCAGACGGCGACGAGCGTTGATAAACGTGCCCAGCGCATTGGCGGCATCCGCAGGCAGTACGCCAACGTGACGCGCCGCGGCGATCGCCATCAGGCCGTTGTGCATGTTGTGCTCGCCCACCAGGCCCCACTTCACCTCGCCCACTTTCTCACCGTCGAGCAGCACTTCCCATTCGGAGGCATCCGCGTTGAGCTTTTTCGCCTGCCAGTGCCCCTGCTCGCCCACCAGCTCCTGCTCGCTCCAGCACCCCATCGCCATAGTCTGCTTCAGGTTGATGTCGTTCTCCGGCAGGATAATGCGGCCCTGGCCCGGAACAATGCGCACCAGATGGTGGAACTGTTTCTGAATCGCTTTCAGGTCGTCAAAGATATCCGCGTGATCGAACTCAAGGTTGTTGAGGATCAGCGTGCGTGGGCAGTAATGCACGAATTTAGATCGCTTGTCGAAGAACGCGCAGTCGTATTCATCCGCTTCAATCACAAAGAACGGGCTGTCGCCCAGACGCGCGGAGACGTCGAAATTCCCCGGTACGCCGCCGATCACGAAGCCCGGCTTGTAGCCGCAGGCTTCGAGGATCCAGGTCGCCATACCGGCGGTGGTGGTTTTGCCGTGCGTCCCGGCAACGGCGACAACCCAGCGGTCGCGCAGGACAAAATCATGCAGCCACTGCGGGCCAGACATGTACGGGATATTGCGCTCCAGCACCGCTTCAACGCATGGATTCCCACGGGTCATGGCGTTACCCACGATCACCAGATCCGGCTGCGGCTCCAGCTGGCTGGCGTCGTATCCCTGAATCAGAGAAATTCCCTGCTTCTCGAGCAGCGTGCTCATCGGCGGATACACATTGGCGTCCGAACCTGTCACTTCATGGCCCAGCGAGCGCGCCAGCATTGCCAGTCCGCCCATGAAAGTGCCACAAATCCCCAATATATGAATGCGCATACGTCACTATCCTTCTTCAATGTGGCGCACATTTTACTCACATGTCAGCGGCTGTGAAACGCATTTCAGGTAAATCCGTATTTTGCTGGCGCGATTCACCTCTGCGCTAATATTTGAATGTTTGTTAAGATTGTTGGACATCAACCGCTTTACTCAACATAAGATGCAGGGAAAGTGTTATGAAAACGTTAGGTGAATTTATTGTCGAGAAGCAGCACGAGTTCTCTCATGCTACGGGTGAGCTCACTGCTTTGCTGTCGGCAATAAAGCTGGGCGCTAAGATCATCCACCGCGATATCAACAAGGCCGGTCTGGTCGATATCCTGGGTGCCAGCGGTGCCGAGAACGTTCAGGGTGAGGTTCAGCAGAAACTCGACCTGTTCGCCAATGAAAAACTGAAAGCTGCACTGCGCGCGCGCGACATCGTTGCGGGTATCGCCTCTGAAGAAGAAGATGAGATCGTCGTATTCGAAGGGTGTGAACACGCGAAATACGTTGTTCTGATGGATCCGCTGGACGGCTCCTCCAACATCGACGTTAACGTTTCTGTCGGTACCATTTTCTCCATCTACCGTCGCGTCACGCCGGTTGGTACGCCGGTGACGGAAGAAGACTTCCTGCAACCGGGCAGTAAACAGGTTGCTGCCGGTTATGTGGTGTATGGCTCGTCCACCATGCTGGTGTACACCACCGGCTGCGGCGTACACGCCTTTACCTACGATCCGTCCCTGGGCGTATTCTGCCTGTGCCAGGAGCGTATGCGCTTCCCGGAGAAGGGCAACACCTACTCCATCAACGAAGGCAACTACATCAAATTCCCGAACGGCGTGAAGAAGTACATCAAATTCTGCCAGGAAGAGGATAAAGCCACCCAGCGCCCGTACACCTCACGCTATATCGGCTCGCTGGTGGCGGATTTCCACCGTAACCTGCTGAAGGGCGGTATTTACCTCTACCCAAGCACCGCCAGCCACCCGGACGGAAAACTGCGTCTGCTGTACGAGTGCAACCCAATGGCATTCCTGGCCGAACAGGCAGGCGGCAAGGCGAGCGACGGTAAAGAGCGTATTCTGGATATCGTGCCAGAAAGCCTGCACCAGCGCCGTTCCTTCTTCGTCGGCAACCGCCATATGGTGGATGACGTTGAACGCATGATCCGCGAATTCCCGGACGCGTAACGCACGAAAAGGGGAGCCCGTCAGGCTCCCCTTTTTTTCGTCATGCCGTTTGCGTCGTCAATTTGAAGGAGGCCATCGCTTCCATCAGCTCGCGAGACTGCTCCTCCAGGGAACGTGTTGCCGCAGATGATTGCTGGACCAGCGCCGCATTTTGCTGCGCCGTTTCATCCATCTGATTGACAGCGATATTCACCTGCTCAATACCGCGGCTTTGCTCCTGAGAGGCCGTCGCAATTTCACGCATCAGTTTGGTCATACGCAGTACTTCGGTGGCGATCTCGTCCATCGTCTCACCGGCCTGCTGCGCCAGCTCGCTGCCCTCGTTCACGTGGGTTTGCGAATCGCTGATAAGCGAGCGGATCTCTTTCGCCGCATCAGCACTGCGGCTGGCGAGATTACGCACCTCACCCGCCACGACCGCAAAACCTCGCCCCTGCTCACCCGCACGCGCCGCTTCAACGGAGGCGTTCAGCGCCAGAATATTGGTCTGGAAGGCAATGCCGTCGATGACGCTCAGGATATCGGCGATGCGTGCCGAGCTGCCGGAGATGTCGCGCATCTTCTCAATGACATAGCAGACCATTTCGCTGCCGTGATCGGCGGTATCGGAGACCGACTTCGCCAGCTGGTGCGCCTGCTCGGCGTTATCGGCGTTAAGTTTCACCGTGGCGGTGATCTCTTCCATGCTGGCGGCCGTCTGCTCCAGCGAGGTGGCGGTGGATTCCGTGCGCTGAGCCAGGTTCATATTCCCGGCCGTCAGCTCGCGGCTGCCGGTATCAATCTGCGAGCTGGCGTCACGCACCCGCAGAACGGAGTCCATCAGCGACTGGCGCATCCCTTCGATCGCCGCGTTAAGGCGATTAAATTCCTGGCTCGCCGGCGCGTTCAGGGTATGGGTTAAATCCCCGGCCGCCACATGTTCCAGCTGGGCAATCGAGGCTGAAAGCGGCTTGAGCAGCATATGGCGCAGAACCAGCCAGGCCAGCACGATAATGCCAGCCGTCAGCAGCGCCGCGACGATAATCAGGATCAGCACGCGGGTTTTACTCGCCTGCACGGCGCTCACCTCCGCTTTGCCGCGCGCCTCGCTCCATGCCTGGAACGCCTGCATATCGTTATCAAACTGCTTCGCCACCGGGACCAGCTTGTTTTCCAGCAGATCGTAATAGCTGTCCGCGCTTTGCTCGTTCAGGGCTTTCAGCATCGGGCTGATACCCTGCTGGTTGTACACCGCCAGGCTCGCGGCGACGTTATCCAGCAGCTTTTGCCCCTGCTCATCCGCCACGCCGCTGCCGATCACGTCCTTCAGCGTTTTCTGTGCCAGCGCCACTTCCTGGTTAATGGTTTTGACCGCCCTGGCCGCATCGTCCAGCAGGCCGACCTCCATCATGCGGACGGCCTGCCCCGCTTCGTTACGCGCGCGCAGGATCAGCGTATAGCCGGCATTCAGCTGCACCATCTGTTCACCCTGAAGATGATTGATGCGCTGGAGAGAAGCGGAACTTTGTGTAAGGGCATAAATGCCGATGCCGCTGACAATCAGCAGCAGAAGGGTCATAACGGCCAGTAAAGAGAGCAAGCCGGTACGAATCGATAGCGTTTTAAGCATGATGTTATTTCCGGTAGCGAGATATTTCTGGGCATAAAAAAAGAGTATCGGCCGCTACCGGAAAATGTTTAGAGTTTAAGCAATTTCAGCATGTTATCGCTCTGTTAAAGATGTATTCACCCGGGTAACAGGCGAGCTCTGGCGGTTCTCCCACAGCACCGTCAGGCCGCGCTGGAGCGCGATAAAAATAAACAGCAGAATGCCGATGGCGATTTTGGTCCACCAGGAGCTGAGCGTGCCGTCGAAGTTGATATAGGTCTGAATCAGCCCCTGGATCGCCACGCCAAACAGCGTGCCGAGGACTGTCCCCACTCCGCCGCTGAGCAGCGTACCCCCAATCACTACCGAGGCAATGGCGTCCAGCTCAACGCCCACCCCCGCCAGGGCATAGCCTGCCTGGGTATAAACTGAGAATACAATCCCTGCGAGGGTGGCCAGCCCGGTCGAAAGCATGTAGATGCGGATAGTCGTGCTGCGCGTGGAAATTCCCATCAGGTTCGCGGACGTGGCGCTGCCGCCAATGGCATAAACCTGGTTACCAAACCGGGTACGGTGGGCGAGGAAGATCCCGATCACCACCACGCCCAGCATCAGCAGCCCCATTGCGCTCAGGCGCCCCCCGCCGGGGATTTTCCACGCCAGGCTGGAGAGCGTGTCGTAGATCGGGTGGTTAATGGGAATTGACTCCTCCGACACCAGATAGCTCACGCCGCGCAGGAAGAACATCCCGGCGAGGGTGATAATAAAGGCCGGGATTTTCAGCGCATCGATCAAAAGCCCCATAAAGGCGCCGAACGCGCAGCCCATGACCAGCACCAGCGGAAAAGCCAGCAGCGGCGAAATCCCCCAAAAGCCAATCGCCTTGGCAAGGAACACGCCAGTAAAGGCGATCACCGACCCAACGGAGAGATCGATCCCGCCGGAGAGGATCACAAACGTCATGCCGACGGCGATAATGCCTAAAAAGGCATTGTCGGTCAGGATGTTGCAAATCACCCGCGTGGAGGCGAAGCCCGGGAACTGGGTCAGGCAGTAAAGGTATCCCAGCACGAACACGCCCAGCGTGATCATTAACGGCAAATTACGTTTTATCATGACCGCGGAACCTCTTAATGAGAGTGATAAAGCGCGGCGACTGCACGATAAGCACGATAAGCACCACGACCGCTTTGACGACCTGATTCAGCTCCGGCTGGAACCCGGAGAGCAAAATACCGGTATTCATACCCTGAATAATCAACGCCCCCACCACTGAGAGCAGCAGATTAAAACGTCCGCCCATCAGCGATCCACCGCCGATAACCACCGCAAGGATTGCATCCAGCTCGAGCCAGAGTCCGGCGTTATTGGCATCCGCTCCGCGAATATCGGCGGCCACGATCACCCCGGCAATCGCAGCACAGACGCCACTCAGCACGTAAGTCAGCATCACCATCAGCCGCGTATTTACCCCGGCGTTTTTCGCGGCCCGAATGTTAATCCCCACCGCTTCGATGAACATCCCGAGCGCCGTTTTGCGGGTGAAAAGCCAGAACACCACCAGCGTCACCAGCGCGACGATCACCGGCGTCGGGAAGAACAGAAAATTACCGCTGCCGATCCACGCCAGGCTTGGGGAGTTAAAGGTGACGATTTGACCGGAGGTGATAAGCTGCGCCACACCGCGCCCGGCCACCATCAAAATCAACGTCGCGACAAACGGCTGGATCTTGAGCACCGCGACCAGAATGCCGTTCCATAGCCCGGCTAGCACGCCGGAGCCCAGCGCGGCCAGCAGAACCACCGGCAGGCTGTGCCCGGCGACGGTCATCGAGGCGGCGGTGGCGCCCGCAATCGCCATTACCGCACCGACGGAGAGGTCGATCCCGCCGGTGGCAATGACCAGCGTCATACCAATCGCCAGCAGCGCCACGGGCGCGGCACGGTTTAAGATGTCGATCGGGCTACCAAACAGGCGGCCATCCTGCACGACGATCTGGAAAAAATGCGGAGCCACCAGGCTATCCACCAGCAGCACCAGCAGCAGCGCCACGATTTGCGGCGTGCCGGTCGGCCAGCTGAAGCGGCGCTTCGCTTCGCCAGTTTGCGAAAGAGAACGGGACATCACATTTGACTCCTTACGCCGCGATGGCATTCATGATCGCCGGAACCGACAGTTTATCCAGCGGGATCTCTGCCACCTGCCTGCGATCGCGCATGATGATGACGCGATCGGCATAGCCGACCAGCTCCTCCAGCTCAGACGAGATCACCAGCAGCGCCAGACCGTCGGCGCAGAGCGTTTCGATAAGCCGGATGATTTCGGCGTGCGCGCCCACGTCGATACCGCGCGTGGGCTCGTCGAGGATCAGGAATTGCGGTTTGGTGAGCAGCCAGCGCGAGAGCAACACCTTCTGCTGATTACCGCCCGAGAGGAACTCGATGGGCTGTTCCGCGCTCGGGGTACGTATACCGAGCTGGCGGATGAAGCGCTCGGCAATCGCGTTCTGCTCGCGCTTAGGGATCGGACGCAGCCAGCCGCGCTGGGCCTGTAGCGCCAGAATGATGTTTTCCCGCACCGAGGCGGCGGCAATAATACCGTCCGTTTTCCTGTCCTCCGGGCAGAAGCCCACGCCGAGGCACGACGCCTGATGCGGTGAACGTAGCGTTTGTGGTTTGCCTTTGATCAGCGCCGTTCCGCTGTCGGCAGGTTTGATCCCGAAGATGATTTCGGCGGTTTCGGTGCGCCCGGAGCCTAACAGACCCGCCAGTCCCACAATTTCACCGGGGCGTACCTCGAGGTTAAACGGCGCGATGGTCCCTTTTCTGCCGTAATCGTGAAACGCGGCGATCGGTTTTTCGCTCAGCAGCGTACGGCCCGCGCGCTGAAGCGCGTTGGTCTCCAGCTCGCGGCCCAGCATCATTTTGACCAGCTCTATCTGCGGCAGCTCGCGGGTTTCCCGGCAGCCGACAAAGCTGCCGTTGCGCAGCACCGTAATACGGTCGCTCACCTCGTAAACCTGATCGAGGAAATGCGTCACGAAAATCAGGCTAACGCCCTGATTACGCAGCTGGCGCATCAGGGTAAAAAGCATCTCCACTTCCTGGGTATCGAGGCTGGCGGTGGGTTCATCGAGGATCAGCACTTTCGCCGAGAGATCGATAGCGCGACAGATCGCCACGATCTGCTGCATCGCCACGGAGAAACGGTTCAGCGGTTCGCGCACGTCGAGAGAGAAGCCATACGATTCCATCAGCTTCGCGGCGCGCGCTTCCATCTCTTTGCGGCGCAGCAGGCCAAAACGTCTGGGCTCGCGGCCAATAAACAGGTTGTCCGCTACCGACATGTTTGGCAGCAGGTTCACTTCCTGGTAGACCGTGCCGATCCCCAGTTGCTGCGCATGCGCGGTGTTTTTGGGCGAAATGGCGTTACCTTCCAGCCAGATAGCGCCGCGATCGGCGTGATAGACCCCGGTCAGGGTTTTAATCAGCGTCGACTTCCCCGCCCCGTTTTCGCCGAGCAACGCCATGATCTCCCCCCGCCGCAGGCTGAAATCAACGTTATCCAGCGCCTTAACGCCAGGGAAAAATTTACTCAGGCCCTCTGTGCGAAGGATTTCCTGGTGTTGTTCGGTGGTCATGGTTTCCCCCTCACCCTGACCCTCTCCCCGGAGGGGAGAGGGGACTATGTCGTGCCCATCTTTAATTTTTTGCCCAACCCGCCCTTTTCCCTCTCCCCTCCGGGGAGAGGGCTAGGGTGAGGGGGCGAGGGCTTAGTAGCCCATATTTTTCTTCTTCTCTAACTCTTCTTTCGCCGTGTCCGGCAGGTAGAGCGTGGATTTGGTGATGGTCAACTTCTCAGGCTGGGTGCCGTCTTTCTTGAATTTCTCCAGCGCATCGAATGCCGGGCCCGCCATATTTGGCGTCAGCTCCACGCTGGCGTTCGCTTCGCCGTCAATCATTGCTTTGTAGATGTCCGGTACGCCGTCGATCGAGCCGGTGAGGATATCTTTGCCCGGCTTCAGGCCTGCTTCTTTGATGGCCTGGATGGCGCCGATCACCATGTCGTCGTTGTGGGCGTAAACCATGCAAATATTTTTGCCGTTATTTTCTGCCTTGATGAAGCTTTCCATGACCTCTTTACCCTTGCTGCGGGTGAAGTCGCCGGACTGAGAACGGATGATTTTGATGTTTGGTGCTTTGGCGATGGCCTCCGCGAAACCTTTCTTACGGTCGATAGCCACGCTCGCTCCGACGGTGCCCTGCAACTCAACCACGTTACACGGCTTGCCATCCACCTGCTTCACCAGCCAGTCACCAATCAGTTTGCCTTCCAGCACGTTATCGGCGGTGACGGTGGTCATATAGAGAGATTTGTCTTTTACGTCGATGGAACGGTCGAGCAGGAAGACCGGAATTTCAGCATCTTTGGCTTCCTTCAGCACCGGCTCCCAGCCCGTAGCGACAACCGGGGCAATAAAGATGGCATCCACGCCCTGAGCGATAAACGAGCGCACCGCTTTAATCTGGTTCTCTTGCTTTTGCTGACCATCGGCGATTTTTAGCGTAATACCGCGCTTTTCGGCCTCACTTTTCGCCACATTCGTTTCAGCGGCGCGCCAGCCGGATTCAGATCCGACCTGCGAAAATCCCACGGTTAAAGGTGCGGCCATCGCCATAGACGACATGGCTGCCGAAACTGCTGTAACAAGAAGTAAGCGCTTCCACATATGAACGTCCTCGTAGGGTAGGTTATTGTTGGTTAAAAGATGTTCCGCGGATGAACTATAGCCAATGGAATATGTTACGGATTGCGTTACATCACACTTCAGAAAAGTGAATAAAACGTTAATCACAAGTTTGTAATCGCTTTCATTTCAACATTTAAAATGCGGCTGAGTTTATGGATTATCCTGTCATGGAAACGGTCTGAAAAGTGAAGGCGCGAGGGAGAGAAGTCGAAAACAGGCGGAGACTTTCAGCGCCAGTTGGCTATAATACCTGCCACTTGTTTACCATCCATTTTAAAGGACACCGACATGAGCTTACTCAACGTCCCTGCGGGTAAAGAACTGCCAGAAGACATCTACGTTGTGATCGAAATCCCGGCCAACGCAGATCCAATCAAATACGAAATCGACAAAGACACCGGTGCGCTGTTCGTTGACCGTTTCATGTCTACCGCCATGTTCTATCCGTGCAACTACGGCTACATCAACCACACTCTGTCTCTGGACGGTGACCCGGTTGACGTACTGGTCCCGACGCCATACCCATTGCAGCCAGGCTCCGTCATTCGCTGCCGTCCTGTTGGCGTGCTGAAAATGACTGACGAAGCGGGTGAAGATGCGAAACTGGTTGCCGTACCGCACACCAAGCTGAGCAAAGAGTACGATCACATTAAAGATGTGAACGACCTGCCAGAGCTGCTGAAAGCGCAGATCGCCCACTTCTTCGAGCACTACAAAGATCTCGAAAAAGGCAAATGGGTTAAAGTTGAAGGCTGGGATAACGCAGAAGCGGCGAAAGCAGAAATCATCGCCTCTTTCGAGCGTGCTGCTAAGAAGTAATTCTTACTGCTGATACTAAGCCCCGCGCGTCGGGGCTTTTTTGTGCCTTTCGATCCCGGTAACCCGTGCGAATGGGCGCAAAAAAACAACGCCACCTTACGGTGGCGTTGTCGTTTTTCAGAACTGGTCTCTGTCTAACCAGTTACCGCTTTCAATCAGCGTTAACCCGTCGACCGAACGTTGGTACACGTACATCCATGCACTGCCGTAAGGTGTCTGGATCAACTGGCGAGCGTATTCACCGCCCCTGGTGCGCAAGGCATCAAGTTCGGCCAGCGTGGCATTATCAATACGATAAACCTCACCCTGTACCGTTCCGTTCCCCGGAACTGCGCCTGGATAGTGGCCCAGACTGTACAACTGGTAGTTTTCGATTGTGTAATTTCCCAGCAACTGGGCGTTGGTCATCCAGTGGCTGTTGCCTTGCCTGGTTCGTAAACTGCCGTAAACAAATATTCGCATTGCTAAAACTCAAACTGATAGAGCAGATCAAGTGCCTGGTCTACGCCGGACACTGCTTCCAGATATAGCTTAGGCATCAGGCGATAACGTAACGTGAGTGTAGCCAGTGAGTCAAAGATCCCCACGCCATATTTTACCTGTAGACCCGGCAGTACATAGCCGCTGACCACTACCTGCGAAGAGTCACCCACGCCCTGAGTGTCCAGCGCCAGATTGCTTACGCCAAACGTCTCGCCGATTTTACCCACAACCTGACCACTTTGTGCAACCCCCAGACCGACTAACATTGATGTCATTGCCGCACCATCGCCCTGTTGGCTATCCAGACCCTGGCCGCGCAGCAGGTAAGAGAGCGCTTCCTGTTGCGACATGGCCGGGTCAGAGAAGATCTCTGCCTTAGGTTCATCGGCGGAGCCCGTCACGCGCACGCCCGCAATCACATCATCTTCGGTGGCTTCCGGGTTACGTATCGCTTCGATATTGAGTACCGGCTGATCCGGTGGACCGGAGAACAGCAGCTCGCCTTTACGCACAATCAAATCCTGACCGTAGGCATGGAAGCGCCCTTCAGGAATATTGATTTGTCCATTGAGGCCAAGCCCCTGTTGATCCTGCGCCACTTTCAGGTCACCCGTGAGTCTCGCCTTCAGCCCAAACGCGTCCAAACGCACGTTATTCCCCACGTGCACGATAAGATTACTATTGATCGGTATGCCAGCGCTCTTCTGTTCAACAGGTTTCAGATTTTCATTGAGCATAACTTCATCACTGGAGACGCCAACCGCGCTTTCCGGCACTTCGTGAACCACGATGCGCGCCCACGGTACGTCAACACGGCCGTCCAGGGTGAAGAGACTCGGCGTTGCCTCAAAGACCACGTCTGGCGACACGTCCAGGCGCACCATCGGCGGTACCGTGATACGCACCCTGCTGCCCTTGGCCGCAATACGGGCGCGCCAGTTGTCGAGCTGGCTCCAGTCTGCGTCACCGCTCAGGTTGATTTGTCCCTGCTGCGTCAGCACTGAGCCACTGAGGGTTGAGCTTTGGCCGTTAAAGTTCATCGTCAGCTGGCTTGGCTGCATATCGAACGGCATAAAGTTACCGTCAATGTCCACGCCGTTTAACCGCATCTGGCCAAACAGCTGCGGGCTTTGCGCATCCCCCGCCAGACGCAGGTTGGCGCTGAGCATCCCCGCCGCCTTTTCTCCCCGCGAGAAGATCGGATTCACCATCGACAGGTTGAAGTTGCGAATATTGACGTTGCCGCCGAGATTGCGCCGCCCTTGCGGATCGGTAATTTGCACCTGTCCGTCAAACTGACCGTTGTTGGTCAGGCGGATCAGCCATCCCAGTTCAGCACGATTGTTACGCAGGTCAGCGTTCACATTCAGGGTGTCGAACGCTACCGGCAGCGGCGCGTCATTGACCTCCTGCGTCACCTTCACGTTACGCCCGGAGAGCGTAACGCTGCCCTGCGGCAGCCCCTCTTTGGTGGTGTCCCACGCGACGTCCGCTTTACCGCTGAAGACCCCGCTGGCCTGGGTGGTTTCCGGCATAAACGGTTTCAGCATCGCCAGGTCGAAACGGTTGAGGTTGATCTGCGCGCGTCCTTCCGCGCCCGCATCAATGGTCTGCGGCACGCACAGCTCAGCATTCGGGTTGGTCCAGCAGTGTGGCCCAATGCTTAACTTTTGCTCCGCATTGCGGTAGTCCAGCGCGATGGATCGGGACAGCACCAGCGGGCCGACCGGCGTGCTGAAGCGGGTGTTATCCAGTACGCCCTTCCAGCGCGTTGCCTGGCGATCAAAACTGCCCGTCAGGTGCAGCTGCCCGGAGACCGGCTCGCCCTGCACGCGCAGCTGGAGATCGTGCTGCTTTTCGTTACCTTTTGCCGCCAGCGTGACCAGACTGATGTTCACGTCCGGCTGGGAGATACGCTCCACGCGCAGGTCCAGGTTTCCGCCGATCTGATCGGTGGATTTCACGTCCCCTTCGACGCGCACGCGGGCAATGGAAAGTTCCTGCCAGCGCAGGTTATTAGCGGTGATGTCCGCCAGCAGCTGCGGCGCCTCCACCGTACCGCGAACCTTCACTAACCCCTTCGCCGTGCCGCCAAGACCCGGCAGGGCGTTATCGAGATTTGGCGCGTCGATGGTGGCATCCAGATCGAGATCTTTCACCCCCAGCTCGCCTTTGATATCTGCCGTGTTGCGGCCCAGCGCCACGTGCAGGCCCGGGATCACCCACTGGAGATAGCTGTTGCCCTTAAGCGAGCCCTCTACGTTGACTTTGTTCTGCTTCACGTTGCCGGTGAGCTTGAGTTCCGGCACGTCCATCTGCCAGGTGCCACCGTACAGGCTACCGCGGGTTTTGATCAGGCCATCCAGTTTTGACGGCCAGTCCGGGACCTCTTTAGCGGTGTTGATCCCGGTCAGCTTCAGCTCGCCGCGCCAGCTGATCGCCTGCTGCCAGTCGAGCAGCGCGGTCAGCTCTGTTTTTCCTTCCAGCGCCGCCACGGTCAGCTTGTCGAGGTTAACCTGCAACTCGTTACCCTTCGCATCCAGGGTGATATCGGCGGGCGGTACCCCCTGCCCCTTCACTGCCGTGCGGAACGACAGCGTGTAGTCGGTCATTTTGCCACTCAGCTTCAGCTTCAGATCGTCAGCCTGGAACTGTTTTTCGCCGGTGAACGGCCAGTAAAGCTGCTTGCTGACAACCTCAAGGTTGAGCGGTAAACCGGCCTCTGCCAGCTGGGTTTGCCCGCGCAGCACCATATCCACCGGTCCGGAAAGGTTCACGCCGAACTCCAGCTTCTCACGCAGCGCGCCGCCGACCTTCACCTTCACCTTTTCGCCCTTCAGCGGATCGATGTTCAGGGCGCTGTTCAGCGTAATATCCACCGGCCAGTTGTCGCGCAGCAGCGCATTGCCTGAGGCGTTCACCGAGCCCTGACTGGAGTCGATATCCAGCGCGTCGAGCTTCATGTTGCCGTCGATACTGCTGACTTTAAGCAGCATGTTGTAGACCGTCAGATCGGTATCGCCGGTCAGACGCAACTGCTCGCCCTTAAACTCTTCGATATTGAGGTTCAGCGGCAGATGCACGTCGGTCATCTCCGGCAGAACCGGTTTCGAGAAGAGATCTTTCAGCGTTTCACCCAGCGGTTTTTCTTCCGGCTGCGGGTTCTGGATCTTCGGCTCGACGATCTCTTCCTGCGCCACGTCGGCCACCTTCGGCAGCGCAATCAGCAGCCCTTGCAGGGAGGTTGGGGTCAGGGTGAGGTTTTTCTCCTGCCAGCGCAGACCGGAGGTGAAATCCATCACGGATACCGTCGTATCGTCGATTTTGATATTGACGTTATCCAGCGCAACCCGGTAGAGCGCAATCGGGTACGGCGTGGAGAGATTCAGCGGGCCGCTGTCCTCTTCTTCGACAGGCTCAGACTTCGGCATTTTTTTGGAATCTATCGCCACGTTAACGTCTTTTAGCGACAGATCGTTTACGCACAGCTGGCTGTCACGCAGGCAGCCGAGCTTGACCGCCAGATGAAACTCGCCCGCGTTCACCGCCACGCCGGGCTGTTCGTAACGGATATTTTTCAGGCGCAGATCGCGCCAGCCGCCCGTCACCTGGCCGATTTCCAGCCCCGGCACCCAGCGGTTCGCGGCGTTAAACAGCAGATGCAGGCCCGTGGTGGTGCCCACCAGAAACGCCACCGTACCGAGCAGTAATACGATAAAAATCAGCACCCCGAGGCTTATCTTCTTCCATAAACTCATAATTCAGGCCCCAGACCGATGTAAAACTGTAAACCGTGTTCGTCTTTGTCGCCCACCGGAACGGCGAAATCGAGCTTGATGGGCCCGACCGGTGACTGCCAGCGCACGCCTACGCCCGCGCCGGTTTTGAAATCGCTGCGGCGGATATCGTTCACCGCTTCACCGCCGTCAACGAACATCGCCCCCCACCACTTGCCGCTGACGTTGTACTGGTACTCCAGCGAGCCGGTCGCCAGTTTTGACGCTCCGGTCAACTGTCCTTTGTCGTTTTCAGGTGAGATCGATTTGTACTTATACCCGCGAATGCTGCGGTCGCCCCCGGCGAAGAAGCGCAGATCCGGCGGGACGCGTTCGAAATCACCGGTTTCGATCCAGCCGAGATTACCGCGCATCACAAAGCGGTGTTTGTCGTACAGCGTGCGGATCCAGACGTTTTGCGCCTGAAAGACGGAGAAGTCTACGTCGGAGCCCCAGGCAGTGTTGGAGTAATCGATGGAGTAGCGCTGAGAGTCGCCCCAGGTCGGCATCAGGCCACCGCGCGAGCGGGTACGGCTGATCATCACGCCCGGATAAAGCAGCATGGTGGTGTTGGTAACGTTTGCCTGGGTAAAGTGGTCGAGGCTCCAGCGCAGGTTAATGGCGCGCTGCCAGCCGCTGGAGAGATCCCAGAAGCGTGATACCGCAAGCGTCGTCGAGTCCTGCTCGGTATCGTTCAAATCGGTACGTTTAAAGCCGCCCTGCACGAGGTAGTATTGCTCAAGCGGATTTTTCAGCAGCGGCATTTTATAGCTGAAGTCCAGCTGCTGTTCAGGCGCAGACAGGCTCACGCTGGTGGTCAGGCTGTGGCCGTAGGAGTTCATCCACGGTTTTTTCCACGAGGCTTTCACGCGCGGGCCGACGTCCGTGGAGTAGCCGACACCGGTCTCAATGGTGTTTTCGGTGCGCGGAGAGACCACGCCATGCAGCGGTAACACTTTCGTTTTACGGGATTTATCAAATTCCGGTGCCACCACCACGGAGTTAAACCAGCCCGTCGCGGACAAACGACGGTTCAGCTCGCCCAGGTCGCTGGACTGGTAGTAGTCGCCCTTTTTAAACGGCACCAGGTTTTGCAGATACTCATCACGGATTTGCGATCCTTCGAAGGTCACATCGCCAAACCGGTAGCGCTCGCCGCTGTCGTAATCGATATCCCAGAATGCCTGACGTCGCTCAAGCGCAACGCCTAGCTGGCTTTTGTTGAACTGGCTGTCAAAGTAGCCTTTGCGCAGCGAAACGCTGGTTAATGATTTTTTAAAGCGATCGTAATCCCCGTGATTGAGCACGGTGCCCACTTTCGGACGGGTGCTGAGCAGATCCAGGTAGTCACGATCGGTGCGCGCACCGCCGCGCAGCACCACGTTCGTGCCGCCAATCAGGACGGGTTCGCCCGGCGAGACGCGGGCAATCAACACCTGGCGTCCTTTCGCCGGCGGCGGGCGTAAATCGAAATCGATGGTGGGTTCGTAGTACCCCAACGCCTTTAAGCCTTCGCGAATGGCGTCATCTACGCGCGCGCGAAAACGCCGATCCGGCGTGACCTCATCGCTCTGGATAGTAGAAAGCTGCGCACGCACGTTTTTTTCCAGCGCCCCGGATAACCCCTCAACCTGCAAACGGACATTCGCCGCGCTGGCAATCCCGCTGGTCAGCAGTAAGCTGACTAAACATAACTGGCGGATCTTTGTCACGTTTTCTCCTGAATATCCCTGTTTCCACCCTGGAAGCAAATGCAGTGCCGCTCCGCGGCAAAATACGGCCTGAAAGCCAAAAACCCAAATTACGGGTTGAAAAAGGGTGTAACACCCAAATATTTCTTATGATTAAATCTAGACTCATTCATCGCATTTATTGTGTTCAATTAAACGCTTCGTGACAACCTTAACCGAAACAACGCTACCCCGGAGGCCCCACCGTGAGTTTATTTGATAAAAAGCATCTGGTATCACAAGCCGATGCGTTACCGGGACGCAACACCCCTATGCCAGTGGCGACATTACACGCCGTAAACAACCATTCAATGACAAACGTTCCTGATGGAATGGAGATCGCCCTGTTTGCCATGGGCTGCTTCTGGGGCGTAGAACGCCTGTTCTGGCAGCTGCCGGGCGTGTACAGCACCGCTGCGGGCTACACCGGAGGATATACGCCTAACCCAACCTACCGCGAAGTCTGTTCCGGTGAGACCGGTCATGCTGAAGCGGTGCGTGTGGTGTATGACCCGAGCGTCATTAGCTATGAACAACTGCTCCAGGTGTTCTGGGAAAACCATGACCCGGCGCAGGGCATGCGTCAGGGTAACGATCATGGCACCCAATACCGTTCGGCCATCTACCCGCTCACCCCAGAGCAGGAAGCCGCCGCCCACGCCAGCCTGACGCGTTTCCAGGAAGCGATGCAGGCGGCCGGTGATAAACGTCAGGTCACGACGGAAATCGCTACCGCGAAACCGTTCTACTATGCCGAAGACGACCACCAGCAGTACCTGCATAAAAATCCGTACGGCTACTGCGGCATTGGCGGCATCGGCGTCTGTCTGCCTCCACAACAGGACTGATTACGGCTTCAGCGCCACGCGAGCCGCGTGGCGCACAGCCTCTCCCTCCGGCCACTTTTTGCCGAAAACGTGACCTCTGGCAGGTTTACACGTCTTTACGCTATACTACCGCTGAAATAATCGGCTCAACGCTACGAGCTGACTTCAATGTGTCTTCACACGAATGGTATCAACTCCCCTTCTGAGGATCTGGCGAGAAGCCGGATAAACTATGTTAAACAGTATTTTAGTAATACTTTGTCTTATTGCCGTCAGTGCATTTTTCTCGATATCGGAGATCTCGCTGGCTGCCTCCCGTAAAATCAAACTGAAGCTGCTTGCCGACGAGGGCAACATCAACGCATCACGCATTCTGAAAATGCAGGAAAACCCCGGCATGTTCTTTACCGTGGTGCAGATTGGCCTGAACGCGGTCGCCATTCTTGGCGGTATCGTGGGTGATGCAGCGTTTTCTCCGGCGTTTTATGGCCTCTTTGTTAAGTACATGTCCGTAGAGCTGGCCGAGCAGTTGAGCTTCATCCTCTCCTTCTCCCTGGTGACCGGCTTGTTCATTTTATTCGCGGACCTGACCCCGAAACGCATCGGTATGATTGCGCCAGAAGCTGTGGCTTTGCGTATCATCAACCCGATGCGCTTCTGCCTTTATGTCTTCCGTCCGCTGGTGTGGTTCTTTAACGGCCTGGCGAACGTCATTTTCCGCATCTTCAAGCTGCCGATGGTGCGTAAAGACGACATCACCTCCGATGATATTTATGCCGTGGTGGAAGCCGGGGCGCTGGCAGGCGTGCTGCGCAAGCAGGAGCACGAGCTGATTGAGAACGTTTTCGAACTGGAATCCCGTACCGTGCCGTCCTCCATGACCGGCCGTGAAAACATCATCTGGTTCGATCTGCATGAAGACGAGCAGAGCCTGAAGACCAAAGTGGCGCAGCATCCACATTCCAAGTTCCTGGTCTGTAACGAAGATATCGACCATATCATCGGCTATGTGGACTCCAAAGACCTGCTGAACCGCGTGCTGGCAAACCAGAGCCTGGCGCTGAACAGCGGCGTGCAGATCCGCAACACCCTGATTGTGCCGGACACCCTGACGCTCTCCGAAGCGCTGGAAAGTTTCAAAACCGCCGGGGAAGACTTCGCGGTGATCATGAACGAATACGCGCTGGTGGTGGGCATTATCACCCTCAACGACGTTATGACGACCCTGATGGGTGACCTGGTCGGCCAGGGGCTGGAAGAGCAGATTGTTCAGCGTGACGAAAATTCATGGCTCATCGATGGCGGTACGCCGATTGAAGACGTCATGCGCGTGCTCGACATCGACGAGTTCCCGCAGTCCGGCAACTACGAGACCATCGGCGGCTTTATGATGTTTATGCTGCGTAAAATCCCGAAACGTACCGACTCAGTGAAGTTCTCCGGCTTCAAGTTTGAAGTGGTGGATATTGATAACTACCGCATCGATCAGCTGCTGGTAACGCGTATTGATAGCAAACCGACCGTGCTGGTGCCGAAACTGCCGGATGCGGAAGAGAAGGTGTCGGCGTAATCCTTTGTATGCCCCACAAACATCAACGGCTCCCATCGGGAGCCGTCTTTTTAACAACTACTGCATAGCACGTTGGTTAAGCCATCTCAGTTTGCAGACGCATAACCTGACGGTTGACTTCGGACATCACAGACAAGTGCTGTTTGTCCTTCACTTTCGGGATAAGGATTTTGCCCTTATCGAACTCAAAAGCGCCAACATCCTTGATGTACAACCGTCCACGGAACAGGATCTTCACGTACTTCGCCACCTGAAGCGGGTTGTAGCGTTGGAAAATTTTCATTCTTGTATCTCCTGCGAATCATACGCTCTTGCGGTGCCACAATCGGCCCGACTGTCCTGAGCGCAAATTTTGATGCCCAATGACTATAGACCAGAACCTCGTACTTACCCAGTGTGCATAAGTTTATTTACCGTTTGATTACAATTATTCAGAATAATCTTTGCAAAGCGTGATACAGCGCAGTATATGCCGTCGTTTTTGCATAGATATGTGCGTTCGCCCGCAAACTGGCATCGGGATTGCGGGAAAAGCCTATTGATCGCACTTATGATTAAAAGCGCATGACCAAGTGGTCGGATCACCTGCTAACAATAAGGAAACACCATGACCCTACGTAACCTCCTGGCAGCAGCTTGCCTGTTGCTGCCGCTGATGGCTTCCGCACATAACATTGAAAAAGGACAACGTGTCCCGCCGGTCGGCATTGCTGACCGGGGAGAATTGATTCTCGACAATGATAAGTTTAGCTACAAAGCCTGGAATAGCGCGCAGCTTGCGGGCAAAGTGAGAGTTGTACAGCATATTGCCGGACGTACATCCGCTAAAGAGAAAAACGCTACCCTCGTGGAGGCGATCAAGGCCGCAAAACTCCCGCACGATCGCTACCAGACCACCACCATCGTGAACACCGACGACGCCATTCCCGGCTCCGGCATGTTTGTGCGCTCAAGCCTTGAGAGCAATAAGAAGCTCTATCCCTGGTCGCAGTTTATTGTCGACAGCAACGGCGTGACGCGTAAGGCGTGGCAGCTGGAAGAGGAGAGTTCAGCGATTGTCGTGCTGGACAAAAACGGTCGCGTAGAGTGGGTTAAAGACGGCGCGCTGACGCAGGATGAGGTGCAGCAGGTGGTTGCCCTGCTGCATAAGCTGCTGACTCAGTAAAGTGACACCCGGAAGCCCGGATTCAGGAATGACTCGCGCGGGGTGTAGTCCAGTGGCTTACCCTGCCAGTCATGCACATGCGCGCCAGCGGCCGCCGCCACCGCATGCCCTGCCGCCGTATCCCAGACGTTCGTCGGCCCGAAACGTGGGTACAGCTGCGCCTGCCCTTCCGCCACCAGACAGAACTTCAGCGACGAGCCAATCGACGTCGTCTGGTGTTCACCCAGCTGTTGCAGATACTCCTCCAGCTCGCTGTCACTGTGCGAGCGGCTGATCACCACCAGCGGAGGACGGGCATCACGCACCTGGATCTGCTTACGCACGCCGCACTCTTCCTTCCAGGCTTTACCTTCCGCCGCGCTGTACATCACCTTCATCACCGGGGCATAAACCACGCCCAGTACCGCTTTCCCGTTTTCAATCAGAGCGATGTTGACGGTGAATTCACCGTTACGCTTGATAAACTCTTTCGTGCCGTCCAGCGGGTCGACAAGCCAGTAACGCTGCCAGTGCTGACGTTCATCCCAGCTCTGGGGCGCTTCTTCAGAAAGGACCGGAATATCCGGCGTCAGGGCCTGCAAACCTTTCAAGATCACCGCATGCGCCGCGATATCCGCCGCCGTCACCGGGGAGTCATCCGCTTTGCTGACAACATCCATCGGTTTCGCACCGTCGTACACCTGCATAATGGCATCACCCGCATCCCGTGCGAGCTGACAAATTTTATCTAACATTCTCCACCTCTTCGTTAACGCAGTGGGCATAACTTATTGTTTTAGTTATATCGTAATGTGAACAATTCCGCTATCTGTGAAGCAATTCTGGTTTCAGCGCCCTTTTTTCTGGCAGCATTCACACTTCTGTAAGCAACAAATACTACATACATATTCTTTTGTGGCTTGGATCGAAAAAAGGACTCCTCAGATGATTAAGTTTAGCGCAACGCTCCTGGCAACGCTGATTGCGGCAAGCGTTCAGGCAGCGACGGTGGATCTCCGTATTCTGGAAACCACCGATCTGCACAGCAATATGATGGACTTCGATTACTACAAAGATACCCCTACGGAAAAATTCGGACTGGTACGCACGGCAAGTTTGATCAACGCCGCCCGCGGTGAAGTGAAAAACAGCGTGCTGGTCGATAACGGGGACTTAATTCAGGGCAGCCCGCTCGGCGACTACATGGCGGCGAAGGGGCTGAAAAAAGGCGAGATCCACCCTGTCTATAAAGCGATGAACACCCTGGATTATGCGGTTGGCAACCTGGGCAACCACGAATTTAACTACGGTCTGAAATACCTGCACGACGCGCTGGCAGGGGCAAAATTCCCGTACGTTAACGCCAATATCATCGACGTTAAGACGAAGAAGCCGCTCTTCACCCCTTATCTGATTAAAGAGACCGAGGTTGTCGACCAGGACGGTAAAAAACAGACGCTGAAAATCGGCTATATCGGTTTTGTACCGCCGCAGATCATGACGTGGGATAAAGCCAACCTCGACGGGAAAGTAACCGTCAACGACATTACCGAAACCGCGCGCAAATACGTGCCGGAGATGCGGGCGAAAGGGGCGGATGTGGTGGTCGTCGTGGCCCACTCAGGCCTCTCGGCCGACCCGTATCAGGTGATGGCTGAGAACTCCGTGTACTATCTCAGCCAGGTGCCGGGCGTGGATGCGATCCTGTTTGGTCACGCCCATGCCGTCTTCCCGGGCAAAGATTTCGCTGATATCAAAGGCGCGGACATCGAAAAAGGGACGCTCAACGGTGTGCCATCGGTGATGCCGGGCATGTGGGGTGACCACCTTGGCGTGGTGGATCTGGTGCTGAATAACGACAGCGGAAGCTGGAAAGTCACGCAGTCGAAAGCGGAAGCGCGTCCGATCTACGACGCTGCGGCCAAAAAATCTCTGGCAGGGGAAGATAAAAAGCTGGTCGACGTCCTGAAGCATGACCACGACGCGACGCGTGAATTTGTCAGCAAGCCGATCGGTAAATCGGCTGATAACATGTACAGCTTCCTCGCGCTGGTACAGGATGACCCGACCGTGCAGGTAGTCAACATGGCGCAGAAAGCCTATGCGGAGCACTATATTCAGGGCGATCCGGATCTGGCAAATCTGCCGGTACTGTCTGCCGCGGCGCCATTCAAAGTGGGCGGACGTAAGAACGATCCGGCCAGCTACGTTGAGGTGGAAAAAGGCCAGCTGACCTTCCGTAATGCCGCCGATCTCTACCTCTATCCCAACACACTCGTGGTGGTGAAAGCCACCGGGAAAGAGGTGAAGGAGTGGCTGGAGTGCTCTGCCGGACAGTTCAACCAGATCGATCCGCACAGCAGCAAACCGCAGTCGCTGATTAACTGGGACGGTTTCCGCACCTACAACTTCGACGTGATCGACGGCGTGGATTATCAGATTGACGTTACCCAGCCCGCGAAATATGACGGCGAATGTCAGGCCATTAATCCGCAGGCAGAACGCATCAAAAACCTGACCTTCAACGGCAAAGCGATTGATCCGAATGCCACTTTCCTGGTGGTGACCAACAACTACCGCGCCTATGGCGGTAAGTTTGCCGGTACGGGTGACAGCCATATCGCCTTTGCCTCACCGGATGAGAACCGTTCGGTGCTGGCGGCGTGGATCAGCGCGGAGTCGAAAAAGGCGGGTGAAATTCATCCGGCGGTGGATAACAACTGGCGACTTGCGCCGATCCACAGCGACACTAAGCTGGATATTCGCTTTGAGACATCTCCGTCCGATAAAGCAGCCGCGTTTATCAAGGATAAGGCGCAGTATCCGATGCAAAAGGTCGCGACGGATGATATTGGGTTCGCGATTTATCAGGTGGATTTGAGCAGGTAGCGATGATTGTGCCGGGTGGCGGCTTCGCCTTACCCGGCCTACCCGCAATCCTCGATCCCGTAGGCCGGGTAAGCGCAAGCGCCACCCGGCATTTCATGCCGCACGCTCGTCCCTATTCGCCATCACCTGCGGCGTATTGACCTCAATCCAGTCGGCCAGCGCGGCCACCTTCTCGCTTACCTCCCGCCCCAGCGGCGTCAGGCTATACTCCACATGCGGCGGCACGACCGGATACGACACGCGATCGACAAACCCGTCATGTTCCAGCGCCTGTAAAGACTGAGCCAGCATCTTCTCGCTGACGCCGCCCATCTTGCGGCGCAGATCGCTGAAGCGATGCGTCCCCTGACGTAACGCCACCAGGATCAGCACGCCCCAGCGGCTGGTTACGTGTTTGAGCACCTCCCGTGACGGGCACTGTTCCGCAAAGAGGTTGCCATCGCGCATTTGCTCGCTGAGCGTTGGTATTGTTGTTTTCATACTTACCTTTTTGTACGTACTTACTAAAAGTTAGTTATGGTGATAGTGTGCCACAACACCAGACAAACACGAAGGAGATTCATCATGATCGCGATTACCGGCGCAACCGGCCAGCTTGGCCAACACGTTATTGAAGAACTGCTGAAAACCGTTCCGGCCAGCCAGATCGTGGCTATTGTGCGTAACCTGGCGAAAGCCGAAGCGTTGCGTCAGCAAGGGGTCGTTGTGCGTCAGGCGGATTACACCGATGAAGCCGCATTTACCACCGCGCTGAACGGCGTGGATAAACTACTGCTCATCTCCTCCAGCGAAGTGGGCCAGCGCGCCGTACAGCACCAGAACGTGATAAACGCCGCCAAAGCCGCCGGGGTGAAATTCATCGCCTATACCAGCCTGCTGCATGCTGACAAATCCCCGCTGGGTCTGCACGTTGAGCACGTCGAAACCGAAAATGCCCTGGCGGCCTCCGGCGTGCCTTACGCCCTGCTGCGCAACGGCTGGTACACCGAAAACTACCTGGCAAGCGCGCCGCCAGCGCTGGAACACGGCGTGTTTATGGGGGCCGCAGGCGAAGGCAAAATTGCCTCTGCGACCCGTGCGGATTACGCGGCGGCGGCAGCGAAAGTGATTTCTGAAGAGGGTCATGCCGGCAAGGTGTATGAACTGGCGGGTGATAATGCCTGGACGCTGAGCGAGCTGGCTGCGGAACTGAGCAAGCAGAGCGGTAAGCCGGTAACGTATCAGAACCTCAGCGAAGCCGATTTCGCCGCTGCGCTGAAGGGCGTTGGTCTGCCTGCCGGGCTGGCGGAAATGCTGGCGGACTCCGACACCGGCGCGTCCAAAGGCGGCCTGTTCGACAACAGCCATACCCTGAGCAAGCTCATTGGCCGCCCAACCACACCGCTGGCGGAAAGCGTCAAAGCCATCCTGTAGTTGTTAAAAATTGGTTATTTTTTGTGGCGTCCCCTCGGGTCATCTCTGATAATGAAGCGATGACCCACAAGGAGGCTCACCGTGCAAGGCGTACCGGAACAGTTCACTGATGAGAGAGACAGCGCGCGCTTTCGCCATCTGGCGCAGCTGCCGGGCCTGGAGCTTTATCACGCCCATATCTCTGACTACGCCTTCGAGCCGCACACTCATGAAGCCTTCGGTATCGGCACCATCGAAACCGGTGCCGAACGCTTCCGCTATCGCGGTACCCAGCATCTTGCCGCGGAAAAATCCGTCGTGACCATGAACCCGGACGAGATCCACACCGGGGAATCCGCCACTGAAGGCGGCTGGCGCTACCGGATGGTCTACATCGAACCCGACCTGCTGGAAGAGGTCACTGGCCTGCGTCACTGGTGGTTTAGCGACGTCACGCGTCACGATCCGCTGCGCTCGCAACAGATAGGCCAGTTGATTTATGGCCTGTGGCACACGGACGATCCGCTGGCGCAGAAGGGGCTGCTACTGGATTTGATTCAGACTTTTCAGCCGCTGGCCCACCATGCGCCGGTGGTGCAGGAGGCCACGCACCGCTTCGAACGCGTTCGCGACTACCTGCACGACAACTATATGCGCTCGCTGACCCTGGACGAGCTGGCTAACGTTGTCTCGCTCAGCCCGTACCATTTTCAGCGCCAGTTCAAAGCCCATTTCCACGTTACGCCCCACCAGATGCTGATGGCCATCCGGCTGTGGCGCGCCAAAGCATTCCTCACCCATGGCATGCCTGCCGCCGAGGTGGCCGCCGCGACCGGGCTGACCGATCAGTCGCACCTGACCCGCGCCTTCACCCGTCGCTACGGCATCACGCCCGTGCGCTACCAGAAACAGGTTATGCCGCGCTAATGCGCAACCTCATACAATACGCGCCCGTTTTGCCCTCCTACACTGAGCGCAAAGTGAATCAAGATGGATGGAAAAATGATTAGCGGCGTGTTGTATGCCCTGCTTGCGGGTTTGATGTGGGGGCTGATTTTTGTCGGCCCGCTGATTGTGCCGGAGTACCCGGCAATATTGCAGTCGACCGGACGTTACCTGGCGCTGGGGCTGATTGCCGTGCCGCTGGCGTGGCTGGGGCGCACGCGTCTGCGTCAGCTGGGCCGCCAGGACTGGCTCACCGCGCTGGGGCTGACCATGATGGGTAATCTGATCTACTACGTCTGTCTGGCGAGCGCCATTCAGCGCACCGGTGCGCCGGTGTCGACCATGATTATCGGCACGCTGCCGGTGGTCATCCCGGTTTTCGCGAACCTGCTTTACAGCCAGCGTGACGGCAAACTGGCGTGGTCAAAAATGGCGCCGGCGCTGGTCTGCATTGCCGTGGGGCTGGTGTGCGTGAATATTGCCGAGCTTCGCCATGGTCTGGAAAATTTCAGCGTGTGGCGTTACGGTTCAGGGATCTTTCTGGCGTTTATTTCGGTTGTCTGTTGGGCCTGGTATGCCCTGCGCAACGCACGCTGGCTGCGGGAAAACCCGGATAAACATCCGATGATGTGGGCGACGGCGCAGGCGCTGGTCACCCTCCCTGTCTCGTTGCTGGGCTATGTGGGCGCGTGTGTCTGGCTGGGTAGCCAGCAACCGGCATTTACCCTGCCCCTCGGACCGCGCCCGTGGGTATTCGTCGGGCTAATGGTCGCCATTGCCGTGCTCTGTTCGTGGGTGGGCGCGCTGTGCTGGAACATTGCCAGCCAGAAGCTGCCGACGGTGATACTGGGGCCGCTGATTGTCTTTGAGACGCTGGCCGGGCTGCTCTATACCTTCCTGATGCGTCAGAGCGTGCCGCCGCTGCTAACGGCCTGCGGGATCGCGCTGCTGGTCGTTGGGGTGGTGATTGCGGTGAGAGCGAAGCCGGAAAAACCGATGGTCGTTCCGGCGTCGGAGGGGTGATTTCTGCCGGGTGGCGCTGACGCTTACCCGGCCTACAAAATAACGCCTCGTAGGCCCGGTAAGGCGTAGCCGCCACCGGGCAAGCCTTTAGAACGTCTCCCAGTTCGCTTCAGACGCCGTTGCTACGGGCTGCGCCTTAGGCGCGTAAGCCTTCACGGGCGCGGCTTTCACCGCCTGGTTGCGGGTGATCTTAAACACCGCCACCGCGTCGTTCAGGCGTGCTGCCTGATCTTCCAGCGCCGCCGCTGCCGCCGCAGACTCTTCCACCAGCGAGGCGTTCTGCTGGGTGACGCGATCCATCTCCGCCACCGCCTGACCCACCTGGTCGATACCGCGGCTCTGTTCGTCGGAGGCCGACGCAATCTCACCCATGATGTCCGTTACGCGCGTAACCGCATTGACGATCTCCGCCATCGTCGCGCCCGCTTCATTTACCAGCTGAGAACCCGCGTTGACGCGTTCGCCGGAATCATCGATCAGCGCTTTGATCTCTTTCGCCGCCTGCGCGCTGCGCTGCGCAAGGGTACGCACCTCGCCCGCGACAACCGCGAAGCCACGTCCCTGCTCGCCCGCGCGCGCCGCTTCTACCGCCGCGTTCAGCGCCAGAATATTGGTCTGGAAAGCAATGCCGTCGATCACGTTAGTAATTTGCGCGATTTTGCTGGAACTGGTGGCGATTTCATCCATGGTGCGCACAACGCCCTCGACCACGTTACCGCCCTTCTTCGCGGTGGAAGAGGCGTCCAGCGCCAGACGCGACGCCTGACGCGCGTTATCGGCGTTTTGCTTCACGGTGGCGGTTAACTGTTCCATGCTGGCTGCCGTCTCTTCCAGAGAAGCGGCCTGTTGCTCGGTACGGGAGGAGAGATCGTTGCTGCCCGCCGAGATTTCACCCGCGCCGGTGTAGATGGTATCAGCGCCTTCACGCACCACGCCCACCGTGTTGGCCAGCGCAGTCTGCATCTCCTGAACGTTGCGCGCCAGGATCGCCATTTCATTTTTACCCTCAGCCTGAATCGGCTGGGTTAAATCCCCTGCGGCAATGGCGCGGATATGGTTGATCACCTCTTCCAGCGGCAGCAGCAGCACGCGGCGCATCGCAATCCAGCTGGAAATAATCACCGCGATCACCAGCAGCATCACCGCAGAAAGGATCCACAGAATGCGTTTGTAGTCGCTTTCATTGTCCTGGATACCTTTGGCGGTCAGCGCGGCCTGCACCTCACGCCACTCGCGATAAACCTTTTGCATCGCGGTCTGCTTCTGTTCGGCATTTTGTTTGAACATATCTTCCAGATTGCCCTGCCCCAGCAGAACGTTCATTTGCGTCAGCGTGGCGGAGTAGACGCGGTACTGCTCTTCCAGACGATCGGCCAGGTGCTCGTCCATACCCGGCGTTTCCGGCAGCGCATAGTATTTATCGTAATGGGTCTGGGCATCGGCCAGCAGGTTTTTCGCGGTATTGACCAGCTCGTTCAGCTGCCCGCCGTTAATCTGCGACGCCATGCTGCTTTGCAGGCGCAGCATGCCGCGGTTGAGGGTGACGCGCGCCTGGTTCAGGCTGATCCAGGCGTCGGTAAACTCCGCAACGTTCTGGCTGGAAAGCTGAGAAACGGTGAAGTTCTCTTTATCGTTATTGAGTGCATTAATGAAAATGCCAGCGGAGATCAGCTGCATGATGCCGAGCACAAGCAGCACCGAAATCAAAAGAGTAATGACTTTTATACGTTTAAACATGCGTTGCCTTTTTTATATACAGGTATTGTCTGACCTGTATCTATCGGCACGCGCGGCGGGTTGTTTACTGTTTCTCCACCTTTAAAAACTTTCGAAAGCCCTTTTCTGCATTCAATCAGCAAGTTAAAAGCATGCTTTTTTTGTGATCCCTTTCTCGTTTTCACCCTTGCCTCTAAAGGGTTATAGTATCCACTTAAAGATGCATTTAAAATGCATCTTATATTTCTGATGATGAGGTAACTGCTATGGCCTTCCGCGACCAACCCTTAGGCGAGCTGGCGCTCTCCATCCCTCGCGCTTCTGCGCTGTTCCGTAAATATGATATGGATTACTGCTGCGGTGGTAAGCAAACGTTGGCGCGCGCAGCGTCGCGTAAAGAGCTGGATGTAGAGGCTATCGAAGCGGAGCTGGCTCAGCTGGCTGAACAGCCCGTCGACAAAGACTGGCGCACTGCGCCGCTGGCTGAAATCATCGACCATATCATTGTGCGTTACCACGATCGTCACCGCGAGCAGCTGCCGGAGCTGATTTTACAGGCGACCAAAGTTGAACGCGTTCATGCCGATAAACCTTCCGTACCGCGCGGCCTGGCGAAATACCTGACCATGCTGCACGAAGAACTTTCCAGCCACATGATGAAAGAGGAGCAGATCCTCTTCCCGATGATCAAACAGGGCATGGGCAGCCAGGCCATGGGGCCCATCAGCGTGATGGAAAGCGAACATGATGACGCCGGCGAACTGCTGGAAGTGATTAAACACACCACCGACAACGTCACACCGCCGCCAGAGGCGTGCACCACCTGGAAAGCCATGTACAACGGCATTAACGAGATGATCGACGATCTGATGGAACACATCAGTCTTGAGAATAACGTTCTGTTCCCGCGTGCATTAGCGGGGGAATAAAAAAGCCCGGCGGCGCTAGCGCTTACCGGGCCTACAACGTCCGCGAACGTAGGCCGGGTAAGCGTCAGCGCCACCCGGCAACATGCTTAACGCATGCCCGCCATACGTTTCTTACCGATAAACAGCCAGCCCAGCCCCAGCGCAATAAACCACAGCGGCGTGACGATCAGCGCCTGGCGGGTATCTTCTTCCAGCGTCAGCAGCACCAGCACGAAGACGAAGAACGCCATGCACACCCAGCACATCAGCTTGCCCAGCGGCATCTTGTAGATCGACTTCTCATGCAGGTGTGGACGCTGTTTGCGGTACACCAGGTATGAGCAGAGGATAATGGTCCAGACGAACATGAACAGGATCGCCGACACCGTAGTGATCATGGTGAACGCGCCGATTACGCTCGGGTTGACGTAGAGCATCACCACACCGCCCAGCAGACAGATGCAGGAGAAGGTCAGCCCTTTCGCCGGTACCGCGCGTTTAGACAGTTTGGCAAACGCGCTCGGAGCAACGCCCTCCTGCGCCAGACCGAACAGCATACGGCTGGTGGAGAAGACGCCGCTGTTCGCGGAAGAGGCCGCAGAGGTCAGCACCACGAAGTTAATCAGGCTCGCGGCAGCAGGCAGCCCCACCAGCACGAACAGCTCGACGAACGGGCTCTTGGTTGGCACCACCGAGCTCCATGGCGTTACGGACATAATGACGATCAGCGCGAACACGTAGAACATGATGATACGCAGCGGAATGGAGTTGATCGCGCGCGGCAGGGATTTCTCCGGATCTTTGGTTTCCGCCGCCGTGGTACCGACCAGCTCAATCCCGACAAACGCGAACACCGCAATCTGGAAGCCGGCAAAGAAGCCGCTGATCCCTTTCGGGAACCAGCCGCCGTCATTCCACAGATGGGCAAACGACGCCTGTACGCCGGTTGGCGACTGGAAGTGCGTCAGCACCATCACCAGCCCGACGACAATCAGCGCGATGATGGCGACGATTTTGATCATCGCAAACCAGAACTCCATCTCACCGAACATTTTAACGGTGGCGAGGTTCAGGCTCAGCAGCAGGACAATCACCGCCAGCGAGGCCACCCAGTCCGATAGCCCTGGGAACCAGAATTGCGCGTACGCCGTGATGGCCACAACGTCAGCCATGCCGGTGACCACCCAGCAGAACCAGTAGGTCCAGCCGGTAAAATAGCCCGCCCACGGGCCGAGCAGGTCTGACGCGAAGTCGCTGAAGGATTTGTATTCAAGATTCGAGAGCAGCAATTCACCCATTGCACGCATCACGAAAAAGAGCATAAAACCGATGATCATATAAACGAAGATGATCGACGGGCCGGCAAGACTGATGGTTTTGCCCGAGCCCATAAACAGCCCTGTGCCGATGGCTCCGCCAATGGCAATAAGCTGAATGTGACGGTTCGTGAGATTTCGCCGTAGCGACTGTTCAGACGTCGCCTCTTCTGCGGCGGCGACTTTGACCTGATCTACCATGTGATATTTTCCTGTTTATGCCTGTCTGTGTTGTTAAGGCTCTTCTGGCCTTTATTTACGCCAAATAAATGACGGCCCCTGTGTAAGGACTAATCGATAGTAGGTAAGAATCGGCGGGATGAATACTATGATTTGAATATTATGTTAATAATATGTTGAAAGTGAGTGTCATATCACTCATACAGCGCGAAACAGCTCACAAAAATACACGTAACAGTTTCGTTTGCAATACAAAATGTTGATTCCGTCGTAACTCCGGGTTTTATCGCTATTTTCCTCTCCCCGATCGGAGAGAGGAAAATAAGAAAAACCGATTACAGGATTTCCAGCAGCTCGACTTCAAACACCAGGGTGCTGAATGGCGGAATGGACGCGCCAGCGCCACGCTCGCCGTAAGCCAGGTTGTGCGGGATAGTCAGTTCCCATTTGGAACCTACTGGCATCAGGGTCAGGGCTTCGATCCAGCCTGCGATAACGCCGTTGACCGGGAACTCAGCCGGTTCGCCACGCGCGACGGAGCTGTCGAACACGGTACCGTCGATCAGCTTACCGGTGTAGTGTACGCGAACGTGGTCGGTACGCGCCGGGATTGCGCCATCACCCTGATTGATTACGCGGAACTGCAAGCCGGACTCGGTGCTGTTCACGCCTTCACGCTCACGGTTCTCTTCCAGATATTTCACGCCTTCTGCCGCCATCTCTTCGAAACGCGCGCGACGCACGGCGTCAGCACGTTCGTGGATTTCACGCAGCGCACGGTGCACAACGTCAACCGGCACAGCGGGCTGCTTGCCTTCCAGCGCGTCAGCGATACCCGCCACCAGCGCTTCCGGTAACAGACCTTCCAGGCCGGATTCGCTCAGCTGCTGTCCTACCTGCAAGCCGATGCCGTAGCTTGCCTGCGCTTCGATAGTGTCAAAAGTCGGGGTGGTCATGGGTTTTCCTTCCATCACATTTAAAGTAGCGGGCAGCATATCAGCCATGCCCTTATGGGTAAAACTTTGTCTTAAGTAAAGGTGACAAACTGCGACGAAACGGAAACAATAGTAGCCGTCAGGATTTTCCCTAATATATGTCACGAAAGCTGGCTTTGTTACGCCCATCAGGCAGTTAGCAAACTACACTTCTCAGGACAGGATAAAAAGACGCGGAGCAGGAGGAGAGCCATGCCCGGGCGATTTGAACTGAAACCTACCCTGGCGAAAATCTGGCATGCGCCGGATAACTTTCGCATCATGGACCCGCTGCCGCCTTTGCATCGCAGAGGCATTATCATCGGCGCGTTGCTGATCGTCATCGGCTTCCTGCTTCCTTCCGGCAGTGACAACGTTGATACCGCGCCGGTCAGCCGGAATGCTGAGCTGGATATCCAGTCGCAAAGCCAGCCGCAGCCTGGTTCACAGCCGATGCAGACGCAGCTGGTCACACCGTCTAACGATCCGGGCCAGGTTGCGCCGGTTGAACCTGAACCTGTTCAGGAAGATCAGGAGCAGGCCGCCGCCCCTTCAGAGCCACAGGCGCAACAGCCCACCGGCATTGAGCAGCAGTGGCGTTCGTATCGCGTAGAGCCTGGGAAAACTCTTGCCCAGCTGTTCCGCGACCACAATTTGCCAGCAACGGATGTGTATGCCATGGCGCAAGTCGAGGGGGCAGGCAAGCCGCTCAGCAACCTGCAAAATGGTCAGATGGTGCAGATCCGTCAGAACGCCAGCGGCGTGGTGACCGGGTTAACGATCGATACCGGAAACGGGCAGCAGGTACTGTTTACCCGCCAGCCGGACGGCAGTTTCATCAGAGCACGTTAATGGCCCAGGCCGGGTAAGGCGATGCCGCCACCCGGCACTTTTGTTCTCAGGCACGCCGTTTATTCACCCACCAGATCCCCGAGCAGACCAGCACCAGCGCAATCGCGTATTTGATGTCCAGAATGTTTTCGCCGAGGAAGATGGCGGAGAGCACCGTCCCTGCTACAGGTATGACAAAGTTGAACGGGGCAATCATACTCACGCGGTTTACTTTCAGCAGCGCGCTCCACAGGGCGAACGCCACGGATGAGAGCAGCGTCAGATACCCCAGCACGGCGACGGCTTTCATGCTGTGCACCTCCAGCGTCCCGCCCGTGGCATAGCCTCCCGCAACCAGTGCCGCCCCGCCTATCCCCAGCTGCCATCCCGTCATCACCGTCGGGTCAACGGTCTGGGAAATGCGTTTCCCGTAAAGCGTGGCCGCAGAGAGAATAAAGGCGGCCAGCACCACAAATCCGTCACCTTTCCACACAAACTGGAACTCACTTAACCCGCTGTGGAAGTTCACCAGCATCACCCCGGCAAAGCCCAGAACACACCCCAGCGTTTTGTTATAGCTGAGTTTGTCGTTGTGGTAGATAAAGTGCGCCAGCAGCACGCTGAAGAAGGTCCCGGTGGCATTCATGATGGAGCCGTTCACCCCGGTCGTGTAGGCCAGGCCGATATAAAAGAAGGTGTACTGGAGGGAGGTCTGGGTCAGTCCGAGGATCGTGAGCTGGCCAAACTGCGTGGGCGTGAGCCTGCCAATCGGTTTTCGCTGGGCCAGGGCAAAAAGCAGCAGCAACGCGCCGGCAAACAGAAAACGGTATCCGGCAAAGACGACTTTGGAGGGGATATCATCGGTCGCGATCTGAAAGAGTTCGTAGCCACTTTTAATGGCCGGGTACGAGCTTCCCCAAAGCAGACAGCAGAGCGTGGCGCAGGCATAGGCCACATTTCGACGGGCAAAGACGGGCGTGGGCAGAGCAGTATCCATGACAAATCTCATAAATAAAATTGCGTTTCAATTTATTATCAGAGAATGCGTCAGGAATAGCGACCTTACAAGAGCAAAAGATGACGCAGGGTCACGCTAAAAAGCAAAACGCCGGCACAAGGCCGGCGCTTCGACGCGAGCAGAGTAAAAAATTACTCAGCTACTACGTTAACAACCAGTTTAGCGAACACTTCGCTGTGAACCTGGAAGTCAACTTCGTGCTCACCAGTGGTACGCAGAACGCCGTTCGGCAGACGAACTTCGCTCTTAGCCACTTTAACGCCTGCCGCAGTAACTGCATCAGCGATATCGCGGGTACCGATGGAACCGAACAGTTTACCTTCGTCGCCAGCTTTGGACGCGATGGTAACGGTGCCCAGTGCGTTGATTGCTTCAGCGCGAGCGTTAGCAGCCGCCAGAACGTCAGCCAGTTTGGCTTCCAGTTCAGCACGACGTGCTTCGAAAAACTCTACGTTTTTCTTAGTAGCTGGAACAGCTTTACCCTGTGGAACCAGGAAGTTACGAGCGTAACCCGCTTTAACGTTTACCTGATCACCCAGGCTGCCCAGGTTTGCTACTTTATCAAGCAGAATAACTTGCATTACCTTATCCTCTTAAAGTCGTATTAATGGACCGTGCCCGATTACTGATGACGATCAGTGTACGGCAGCAGAGACAGGTAGCGAGCGCGTTTGATAGCGCGAGCCAGCTGACGCTGATATTTTGCACGAGTACCGGTGATACGGCTTGGGACAATCTTACCGCTTTCGGTGATGTAGTTTTTCAGCGTTGCGATATCTTTATAGTCGATCTCTTGAACGCCTTCCGCGGTGAAACGGCAGAACTTGCGACGACGGAAATAACGTGCCATATGGCTAGTCTCCAGAATCTATCAAATCAATCTGCTCGGCATGCAGAACCATTTTGCTCAGGCCGTTCTTTGCCTTGTGGCAAGAAATGAACCCCTGAACGATTACTGCGCTACCGACCGTTAAACTGTGAGTAATGGCCTGGTTTTCGTGTCCGCTAATAATTACGGGCATTTGGCACCACGCCTGCCGGTGAAACCCGGCTTCCTCTTGCACAGAACGATGCTCAAGCACGAACTGGCAATGCGGAATTCCTGATGGGCTGACCTTTCGAAGGGGGGTCCTGCACACGGTGCCGGACAACACCAGACGGTTGGTCATCAGAAATTACTCTTCAGAATCCCCAGCATCAGAATCATCTGCGGTTTCGTTTGCGAAATCATCGCGACGCTCACGGCGCTCGTCTTTCGCTTTAACCATCGGAGATGCTTCGGTCACTGCGTGTTTGGTACGCATAACCATGCTGCGGATAACGGCATCGTTGAAGCGGAAGGTAGTTTCCAGCTCATCGATCACTTCCTGCGGAGCTTCAACGTTCATCAGAACGTAGTGTGCTTTGTGCAGTTTGTTGATCGGGTAAGCCAGCTGACGGCGGCCCCAGTCTTCCAGACGGTGGATCGTGCCTTCTGCACCAGTGATGGCAGCAGAGTAACGCTCGATCATGCCCGGAACCTGTTCGCTCTGGTCAGGGTGGACCATAAAAACGATTTCGTAATGACGCATCGAATTGCTCCTTACGGATTATTCAGCCTCCTGTCTGGGTCAGCCGAGGCCCGGGGAGGCAAGGAACGTGTTAAAGGTCGGCTGAAAAATTGACGCGTCATAATACTTGCGCCCCCCAGGAAACTCAAGCTGATTGCACAAATAATTCGCACAAAGGGTAAAGCTGTTCTAAGTGGGTGATTTAAAATCGCACTCATCAGAAGCGCTGTTTTTTTGAACAACATCATCAGAAATGGTCACCCATCCCAACCCGGGTAGCGATTACACTTTAATCAGAAACCCTGAACAGAGAAGGAGAGCATTCCCCCGTATCACAGCACGCAGTCGTGGAGCGCATATCATGAAAAGAATCGCAATCGCCATTTTGGCTGCGCTTTTGCTCAGTGCAAACGCGATGGCAGCCATCAGAATAGACAGCCAACAGGCCAGAAACATGGATGATGTGCAGAGCTTAGGCGTTATTTACATCAATCATAACTTCGCCACTGAAAGTGAAGCAGATCAGGCGCTTAATGAAGAAACCGATGCGCAGGGCGCAAAATACTATCACGTCATGCTGACACGTGAGCCCGGCAGCAACGGTAATATGCACGCCAGTGCAGATATTTACCAGTAACGCTTTATCGCTAGCACCAGGAAAGCCAAAGAAAATCAAAGCCATATATAATTTGCCCCCTGCCCGGGGGCTTTTTTATGAATGGCTCCGGAATACCACCGGTTACAACTGTTTCGGTATTCCAGAGCACTTATTCACTTCTGCCCGTAATAAGCATTCGGGCCGTGCTTACGCATGAAATGCTTGTTCATCAGATAATCATCAATGCCCTGAAGCTGTGGGTTAATGCCGCGCGCAATCCACGCCATTCTGGCCACCTCTTCCATCACCACCGCGTTATGCACGGCGTCATGCGCATCTTTACCCCAGGAGAATGGACCATGCTGGTACACCACAATACCCGGCGTATGCAGTGGTTCCGTCTCACCCAGCGTTTCGATAATGACCCTGCCGGTGTTAAGTTCGTACTCGCCTTCGACCTCAGTCTGCGTTAACGCCCGCGTGCAGGGAATATCACCGAAGAAGTAGTCCGCGTGCGTTGTACCCAAAGCAGGGATCGCCAGCCCGGCCTGTGCCCAGGCGGTGGCGTGCGTGGAATGGGTATGTACAATCCCCCCCAAGGACGGGTAACGCTGGTACAGCGCCAGATGGGTTGCCGTATCAGAAGAAGGACGCCATTTGCCTTCAACGACCAGTCCTTCCAGGTCAACCACCACCATATCGTCCGCTTTCATGGCGTCATAGGCCACGCCGCTCGGCTTAATCACCACCAGCCCCTGCTCGCGATCGATGGCGCTTACGTTGCCCCAGGTAAACGTCACCAGTCCATAGCGCGGGAGATCCATATTGGCTTCAAAGACCTGCTGTTTCAGCTTAAGCATGTTCCGCCTCCATCAGTCCTGCCCGCGCCATGCGCTCGCACACCCAGTCCCGGGCTTTCGCCACTTCTGCCGCCGGATCGTCCGCGGTTTCGCTCCACATCTCAATCAGGTAAGGCCCGCAATAACCTGTCTGTTTGAGCGTCTGGAAGCACCGTTCGAAATCCACCACCCCGGTGCCGAACGGTACGTTTTTAAACACGCCGGGACGGGTATCTTTAACGTGCACCGCCACGATATGCCCGATGCCCGCCTGAAGCTCCATCTGTACGTCGTTATCCCATGCCGACAGGTTGCCGATATCCGGATAAAGCTGGAACCACGGGTTATTCAGATAGTGCGCGTAGCCCAGCGCCTTGCTGATGGAGTTCATCAACGGATAATCCATGATCTCCATCGCCAGCGTCACCTGCGCACGGCTTGCCATCTCAACGCTCTCTTTCAGGCCGTCACGGAAACGACGGCGCGTTTCATCATTGGCTTCCTGATAGTAAACATCATAACCCGCCAGTTGGATCACGCGGATGCCGACATCCTGTGCGAAGCGAATAGCTTTACGCATGATCTCCAGCCCTTCGGCGCGTACGGCATCATCTTCGCTGCCAAGCGGAAAACGACGATGAGCGCTCAGGCACATGGATGGCACGCGCACGCCGGTTTCGGCAATGGCGCTCACCAGCGCCAGACGCTGGTCGCGGCTCCAGTCCAGGCGAGCAAGACGCTCGTCCGTCTCATCCACCGACATTTCGACAAAATCGAAACCCAGCTGCTTCGCCAGCTGTAACCGCTCCAGCCAGCACTCCCCCGCAGGGAGTGCCTTTTCATAGATGCCAAGCGGGACCTGTTTTGACAACATACCCGCTCCTTAACCCCAAAGCTGAGCGATTGAGCGTTTAAACTGACGCGCCGCTTCCACCGGAGATTCCGCATCGCGAATGCTACGACCGGCAATAAAGACGTGAATTGGAATCCCCTTGAACAGCGGCAGATCTTCCAGCGCCAGGCCACCGGTTACGGTCACTTTGAAGCCCATATCGGCCAGACGTTTGATCGCGCTGATATCGGCTTCACCCCACGCCACGCCTGCGGCCTGCGCATCACGGCTGCGGTGATAAACCACCTGCTGGATACCTGCTTCGCGCCACTCCTGCGCCTGCTCCCAGGTCCAGAAACCGGTCAGTTCAATCTGCACGTCGCCATTGAACTCCTTCGCCACGTCCAGCGCGCCTTTCGCAGTGTTGATATCCGCACAGCAGATCACGGTGACCCAGTCGGCGTTGGCTTCAAAGCACATGCGAGAGAGAATTTTGCCCGCATCGGCGATTTTGGCATCCGCCAGCACGATTTTATGCGGATAGAGCGCCTTCAGGTCACGAACCGCACGAACGCCTTCGCCCACGCACAGAATGGTGCCGACTTCGATGATGTCCACTTCTTCCGCAATCAGACGGGTGGTTTCGTAAGCGTGAGACAGAGTCTGGTTATCCAGCGCGACCTGCAACATTGGTAATGACATTTTAAATTCCTCTTAAACGGCCGCCGCAGTGGCGTTATCAATTAAATCCAGCACGTCCTGCGCGGTACGGCAGGCGCGTAAACGGTCAAAATTAGCTTCATCATCAAACAGATTGACGATCTGCATGATGCCCACCTCCTGGTGGGTATTGGCATCGACAGCCGCCATAGTGATAAGGATGTCGACCGGGTCGTTATCTTCGTGGTTAAACACCAGCGGCGTTTTCAACGTCACCAGCGCGAAGCCGGTTTTCTTGACGCCCTCTTCCGGGCGGCCATGCGGCATCGCCAGGCCTGGCGCAATCACAAAGTAAGGGCCATGCTGCGCCACGCCATCCAGAATCGCCTGGTAGTAACGCGGCTCGACAACGTCAGCCTTAACCAGCAGATCCACGCTCAGCTTCACTGCTTCCTGCCAGGTGCTGGCTTCGGCCTGTAAAAGGATGGAGTTATTCTCTGCCAGCGAATCACGTAGTTTCATGTGGCATCCTTACTTCACGTCTTGTGGGAAGTGTTCTTTGATCACTTCCAGCAGCTTTGGTCCGAAATCCGCAGGCGACAGCATGTTGCGTACGCCTACCACGTATTTGTTGCCCGACACGCTAATCTCGCCGGCAATGTGCGTTGAGGCGATGATGATGTCCGCGCCGTTCAGTTCACTTTTGTATTCACCCACTGCGCAGCTGTTCACCGTGTGGTCAATGTTTGACTGGGTTAAAAACTGGTCCACTTTCATCTTCATGATCATGGAGCTACCTTGCCCATTGCCACACACAGCCAGGATACGTACGGTCATAATCGAAACTCCTTAATGAGCAGACACTTCTGCTGTTTGTTTTTCCGCATCTTCTTCAGCCCGCAGCGAACGGCCAGCGAAGAACATATAAGCCAGGGCAATCAGGATGATGACGGCCATAAAGACCAGCCCGACGGACGCAAAGCCCTGCATCATCGGCGGCGCCAGAATTGACCAGTCCGCCATGCCCATCCAGGCGCTCATGCCGGTGAGCTTGACCGCCCACACGCACCCGAAGATTTCAACCATGCCCATCACCAGGCAGATCTTGAGCGCTGCGCGCCATCCGCCGAAGTGGTTAGCAAACACGCCGATAGTGGCGTTGGAGAAGAACATCGGGATAAAGCCAGGAATAATCAGGATTGAGGAGCCACAGCCCACCAGAATGCCGACCGCAATCAGCTGGCCGATGGTGCCCCACATAAAGCCCCAGACAACGGCGTTTGGCGCAAAGCTATAGATAGCCGCACAGTCAATCGCCAGCACCGCGCCAGGGATCAGGCGCTGGGAGATGCCATTAAACGCTTCCGACAGTTCGGCGACGAACATACGCACGCCCTGGGTGATGATGAAAATAGCAACAGCGAAGGAGAAACCGGTTTGCAGGATATAGACCGTCCAGTGGGTTTTACCCGCCATCGCCTGCACCACGTCAATGCCAAAGGAGAGCAGGATGGCGCCGAAGAAGATGGTCATCACAATTGCCGTGGAGACGATGTTGTCGTGGAAGATATTCAGCCAGCCAGGCAATTTGAGATCTTCAACACTCTCCTCTTTTTTGCCCAGGTACGGCGCGACTTTGTAAGCAATCCAGGAGGCGAACTGCTGCTGGTGACCGATGGAGAAACCGCAGCCGTCCGTAACGTCCTGCGTTGGCTTATACATCATGTTGGAGGTGATGCCCCAGTAAAGTGAGACCAGCACTGCCGTGCAGATGACCGTGGTCCACATTGGGTAGCCGAAGATATAGAGAGAAACGGCAATCAGACCCGCCTGCTGGAACATGATGTGCCCGGTGAGCATGATGGTGCGAATACCGGTGATACGGCGCAGGAGCACGTAAATGATGTTCAGCGCCAGCGCGAGCAGTACCGCATACCCAACCCAGCTGTATGCATCTCCCATGCGATCGATGGTGGCCATCATGGACGCGTAAGTGTCAGAGATGGCGCCGTTAATGCCGTACACCTCTGACATTTTGGCAACAACCGGCTTAAACGTGCTGGTCAGAATGCCAGACCCCGCCTGCAACAGCATAAAACCAATGATGGTTTTGATGGTGCCTTTGATAATCACGCTGACGCTTTTGCGCAGCAGGATGTACCCCAGGCACGTCACGATACCCAGCAACAGCGGGGCGTTGGTCATTACCTGATTAAAGAAAACGGTAAAGACGTTGTAGAGGATCTCCATAACTCTCTCCAGAAAATGAGAACACGAGGGGCAATCCCTGTGTGGTTGGTGTCATCACTCTATTAATCACAAATAATCATCACAAGATTGCATTTGATTATTTGTGACGGATCACGCAATTTATTTCCATGGCGTTAGTAATGATTTTCACTACCAAACCAATCCAATAAATAAATTCTTAATTTTCAGTATATTAATCATTTATAGCGGTTATCTTATCAACGTCATGATGTTTTTTCTGTGATGTGGCGAGGGGAATTTTCCGTAAATAAGCCATTGCAAATCGGTTTAAACAGTGCCAGCATTAATCACAACAAGTCACAGTATGATTACTTTTGATTAAAACCAGGAGTCAAACGATGAGTAAAGTGAAAACCATCACCCGTGAATCATGGATTCTGAGTACCTTTCCGGAGTGGGGTAGCTGGCTGAACGAAGAGATCGAGCAGGAACAGGTTGCTCCTGGCACATTTGCGATGTGGTGGCTGGGCTGCACCGGGATCTGGCTGAAATCAGAAGGCGGCGCCAACATTTGTGTTGATTTCTGGTGCGGCACCGGCAAACAGAGCCACGGCAATCCACTGATGAAAAAAGGCCACCAGATGCAGCGTATGGCCGGCGTTGAAAAGCTCCAGCCGAACCTGCGCACCACGCCTTTTGTGCTTGATCCTTTTGCCATTCGCCAGATCGACGCCGTTCTCTCTACCCACGATCACAACGATCATATCGACGTGAACGTGGCGGCAGCGGTAATGCAAAACTGCGCGGACGACGTACCGTTTATCGGGCCGCAGACCTGCGTGGATTTGTGGATTGGCTGGGGCGTGCCAAAAGAGCGCTGCATCGTGATGAAGCCGGGCGACGTGGTGAAAATCAAAGACATTGAGATTCACGCGCTGGATGCCTTTGACCGCACCGCGCTGATCACCCTGCCTGCCGATCAGAAAGCCGCAGGCGTACTGCCAGACGGGATGGATGAGCGCGCGGTGAACTATCTGTTCAAAACGCCTGGCGGTTCCCTGTATCACAGCGGTGACTCCCACTACTCCAACTACTACGCGAAGCACGGTAACGAGCACCAGATTGACGTGGCGCTTGGCTCTTACGGTGAAAACCCGCGCGGGATCACCGACAAAATGACCAGCGCGGATATGCTGCGTATGGCCGAAGCGCTGAAAACCAAAGTGGTGATCCCGTTCCACCATGATATCTGGTCAAACTTCCAGGCCGATCCGCAAGAGATCCGCGTCCTGTGGGAGATGAAAAAAGACCGCCTCAAGTATGGCTTCAAGCCGTTCATCTGGCAGGTTGGCGGCAAGTTCACCTGGCCGCTGGATAAAGACAATCTTGAGTATCACTACCCGCGTGGTTTCGATGATTGCTTTACGATTGAACCCGATCTGCCGTTCAAGTCCTTCCTCTGATACCGAGGCCCAATCGCCAGACCCTGCGTCTGGCGATGTCATTTTTATTTTAGTAATTTCACGCTATTTCAAATATCATCTTTTCAAATCAATTCTTATCGGAATAGCTCATGACGGAAGCGCAACGGCATCAAATTTTACTGGAACTCCTGGCGCAAACAGGGTTTATCACCGTCGAGAAAGTGATCGAACGTTTAGGGATCTCCCCCGCTACCGCGCGACGGGATATCAACAAGCTGGATGAGAGCGGCAAGCTGAAAAAAGTCCGCAATGGCGCAGAGGCCATCAGCCAGCAGCGTCCACGCTGGACGCCGATGAACATCCACCAGGCGCAGAATCACGATGAAAAGGTGCGGATTGCCAGAGCGGCGTCACAGCTGGTGAATCCCGGGGAGAGCGTGGTGATCAACTGCGGTTCGACGGCGTTTCTGCTGGGCCGTGAAATGTGCGGCAAGCCGGTGCAAATCATTACCAACTATCTGCCGCTGGCCAATTATCTCATTGACCAGGAACATGAAAGCGTGGTGATCATGGGCGGCCAGTATAACAAGAGCCAGTCCATCACCCTGAGCCCGCAGGACAGTGAAAACAGCCTCTACGCCGGGCACTGGATGTTTACCAGCGGCAAAGGCCTGACGGCGGATGGACTGTATAAAACCGATATGCTCACCGCAATGGCAGAGCAGAACATGCTTAACGTGGTGGGCAAGCTGGTGGTGCTGGTCGACAGCAGCAAGGTCGGTGAACGCGCCGGCATGCTTTTCAGCCGCGCCGAGCAAATCAGCATGGTGATCACCGGCAAAAACGCCAACCCCGAGATCCTCAGCAAGCTGGAGGATCAGGGTGTCACGGTGCTGCGCGTTTAAAGGTGCTGGCGGAAGAATTCCACGGTTGCTTCCAGCGCGGCCGGGGTAATACGGTGCCGGACACCCGCTCCCCACAGGCAGGTCAGATTACTGTCCAGCCCTTCGCGCTGTAGCGCCTGTTGCAGGCGGAACGTTTCACCGGGCGGTACGACGTCGTCGGCATCCCCATGCCACAGCAGCAGCGGACGATCGGCCAGCTGCGAAAGCGCATGGCTGACGTCCCATTCAGACAACAGGGTCTCAATCTCCTGAGGGGCCTGCGGCGGGAATAGCGTCTTTGCCAGCGACGTAAAGTAGCCCGATCCCATCAGGCAAGCCACGGACGTCACCTCCGGATGCCTGGCCATGATCCCCAGCGCCGTCATTCCGCCCATTGATGCGCCTGCGACCGCCAGCCGTTTCCCCTCCACCAGCCCGGCCTGCAAGAGCGCGTCACGCAGCCCGGCGAACTCGGTCAGATTGCCGTGCAGCGTTTGCCAGAACAGCCCCAGCCGCGCCTGCTCATCGCCCGTAAAGCGTGCCCCATGATTCGGCGCATCAGGCATGACCACCCGGAAACCGGCCTGCGCCAGCGCGACGGCAAAATAGCTGTAGACCAGCTTCGAGGAGAGAAAGCCATGATAGAAAACTACCGTCGGCAGCGGCTGTTCACCTTTACCAGCCGGAAAAGCATGGATGATTTCATGCTCACTCAGCTGGCGAGTTTCAATTTCAATCATTGTCGATCCTGTGCTGATGAATGATTCATAATGTTGAGAGCTGGATTACGGTTTCACGATATTTTCATTCGAAATCTACGTCCCAGATAACACTTCGGGAACATTCCCCCAAAACTAAATTCGCAGACAACTACACTATGGCTATCAGGAAAAGAGACAGGTTTATGCGCAGGCTTACCGCTTTATTGCTGGTCTCGCTGCTCAGCGGATGTTCCGTATTGCAGGGTACGCCAGAACCGGCGCCGCCGGTTACCGATCATCCTCAGGAAATTCGTCGTAATCAGACGGAAGGATTACAACGCCTGGGTACCGTATCCGCGATGGTTCGTGGTTCCCCGGATGATGCAGAAGACGCAATTGAAGCGCAGGCCGTTGCCGCAAAAGCAGATTATTACGTCATCACGATGATTGATGAAACCATTATTACGGGACAGTGGTACGCCCAGGGCATTTTGTACCGTAAGTAAGCATCATCATTTGAACGACTTTTACACTGCTTTGCGTCCGTAGACATTTTCCTGTCCACAATAAACTCCATGCCAGCAACAATGGAAATGAGTTTATTCGCGAAGGATTGCCCGGCGGATACCGGAGACACGTGAAAAGGAGCTGACGATGAAACGAACCCTTGCTTTAACGACGCTATTGCTTTCAGCGGGCCTGCTGAGCACCACGGCGCAGTCGGCCGAATTTGCCAGCGCGGATTGCGTCACGGGCCTGAACGAGATTGGTCAGATCTCCGTCAATAATATCACGGGGAGTCCGCAAGACGTTGAACGTGTCGTCGCTCTGAAGGCCGATGAACAGGGCGCGTCCTGGTATCGCATCGTCCAGATGCAGGAAGATCACCATGTTAATCACTGGCGCGTGCAGGCCATTCTTTATGCCTAATCCCTTCCGATAAAAGCCACTTAATTTTAGTGGCTTTTCACTTTTGCAAATTTTTTATCTTTCCCAAAACCTAACGAAAACAAACATGTAACATTAGGTTACATTAAAAAGGTAAACGTTATCTCTGCTCTGCCGTTGAACAGCCATCACTTTTCAATAATGAGCAATTTATGATCACCTTTTTCCGCCGGGCAGGTCTGGGCACGAAGCTATCGCTGCTAACAGGTGCCAGTGTCGCCACGCTTTTTTTGCTGTTCACTTTTCTGTTGAGCCACAACGCCAGCCAGCAGCTTGAAGATCTTGCGATTGAAGACCTGCATAACCAGTCTACCGGCATGGTGGATATGGTAGAGATGTTCAACACCAGCCTGAGCGAAGAGGTCGAGAGCTATACCCGCCTGTTCACCACCTTTTTGCCACAGCCATTGAACAGCGACAGCAGCCAGAGCCGCACCATTAACGGCCTTACCGTTCCTCTGCTGAAGGGCGGTGAAACGGAGTTGCATGAAAACAATACGCTTTCTGATGACTTCCTGAGCCGAACGGGGGCCATCTCGACGCTGTTTGTCCGCAGTGGTAACGATTTTATCCGCGTGGCCACGTCGCTGCGCAAAGAGAATGGCGACCGCGCCATCGGAACCGTTCTTGATACCACCAGCCCGGCATTTGCGGCTGTCACCAAAGGGGAGGTCTATCGCGGCCTCGCGCTGCTGTTCGGCAAGCGCTATATCACGCAGTACCAGCCTGTTAAAAATGCGGAAGGCCAGGTTATCGGGATTATCTTTGTTGGCGTCGACATCACCCATTCCTGGAACGTCATGCGCGAGAAAATCCTTAACCGTCGTCTGGGCGAGAGCGGTCACTTCTTTGTACTGGATCGCAGCAGCGGTAAAACGTACGGACAGTATCTGTTCCATGCCAGCGATGAGGGCAAACTGCCCAACTGGGACACGGCGACACAGCAGCAGCTTCTGAGTGATAAAGCCGGCACGCTGGAACGCGTGAGCGCGGATGGCCGTACGCTCAAAGTCGCCTACACGCCGCTGCCGGGCTGGAACTGGACCATCGTGGGTGAAGTGGATAAAGCCGTACTGCTTTCAAGCGTCACCACGCTGCGCGATCGCTTCCTGATGGCGGGCGTGGTGCTATCCGCGCTCTTCGCGGGCCTGTTCGTTATCCTCATTCGCCGGATGCTAACCCGCCCACTGCGCGCAGTGATCGCGCTTGCCCGGCAGTATGCCGCAGGCGATCTTCGCGCCAGCCTGCCGGTAACCCGCCAGGATGAAGTCGGCCAGCTGATTGATGCCATCAATGGGATCGGGGGCGGCCTGCAAAAAATTGTGTTGCAGGTCCGCGAGGCCGCAAGCGAAATCCATCTGGGGACTAACGCGCTGGCTTCAGATACCGGCGAGATCTCTGAACAGATCAACAAACAGGCCAGCAGCGTTGAGGAGACCTCCGCCAGCATGGAGCAATTAGCCGCCACCGTGCAGCAAAATGCCGCCAACATGGAGCAAACTCAGCAGCTGGTGGGGGAAACCTCGCGCGCGGTGCATCAGGGTGGAGAGACGGTGACCCACGCAGTTTCCACCATGGATGATATTCGTGATGCATCGAAACGCATTGAAGACATCACCCGCGTGATTGAGTCCATCGCTTTCCAGACCAATATCCTGGCGCTCAATGCGGCGGTTGAAGCGGCGCGGGCGGGCGAGCACGGGAAAGGTTTCGCAGTGGTGGCGCAAGAGGTGCGCGCCCTGGCCGCACGCAGCGCCAACGCGGTAAAAGAGATTGAGCAGCTGATTGGCGACACGCTGAACAAGGTGAGCGAAGGCCATGCGCTTTCTGAGCAGACGCGTCTGGCGATGGATGCCATCATTGTTCATATCGATAACATCAGCCAGCTTGTTACCGAGATCAACCACGCCTCCCGCGAGCAGTCTGCGGGGATTGGTCAGGTGAATCTGGCGATGACGCACATCGGTGAAGCATCGCACATCAATGCCGATCGTATCTCACGCAGCGAGCAGACGGCGCAGACGCTGCGCGAGAAGGGTTCACATCTCACCCGGCTGGTGAGCCTGTTCCAGCTTAAAGCTTAACCGACCCGGCCCGTGGCGCGCAGCAGCAGGTCGTTTTGCACCTGTTCGCTCATCAGCGTGCCGCCCCGGGTATCCAGCATCATGCGGCACCACGCCTGCGCCACGGGCGGCGTTGCGTGCCGCAGCATCTGGCTTCCGGCCCCGAGTAAAAAGAGCTGCCGCGCGATCTCCCTGCCCTGCGCTTCCTGCGGTTTACGCAGCTTCTGCTGTAGCTGCCGCCAGCTGCGATCGAAGTGCCTGTCCTGGCCTTTTACCTGCGCGAAATCATCGGCGAGCAGGTCGAGAATGCCCGACTGCTTCGCCAGTACGCGCAGTACATCCAGGCACATAATATTGCCAGAGCCTTCCCAGATGCTGTTGACGGGCATTTCACGGTACAACCGCGGAAGCTCACTCTCTTCGCAATAGCCTGCGCCGCCCAGCACCTCCATTGCCTCTGCCACAAACGGTATGCCCGCTTTGCAGACGCTGTATTTTGCCGCCGGAGTGAATAGCCGCGCCCATGCGGCTTCCTGCGGGTCGGTGCGGTTATCCCACGCCCGGGCGAGTCGGAACAGCAGTGCCGTGTGTCCCTCCAGCACCAGCGCCATACGGCTTAGCACGTCGCGCATTAACGGCTGGTCGATAAGATTTTTGCCGAAGGTCTGCCGCTGATGGGCATGATAAAGCGCCACCGAGAGCGCACGGCGCATCAGTCCGTGGCTGCCAAGCGCGCAGTCAAAGCGCGTCAGCCCGCCCATCTTCAGAATTTGCCGGATACCTTCACCCTCTTCGCCCAGCAGCCAGCCGTAAGCATCAAGGAACTCAGCCTCACTGCTGGCATTTGAACGGTTACCGAGCTTGTCCTTCAGACGCTCAAGGCGCACGGCATTACGTTGCCCGTCGGGTAAAAAACGCGGAACAAAAAAGCAGGAAAGCCCGCCCTTCGCCTGCGCCAGCACCAGATGCGCATCGCTCTGCGGCACGGAGAAAAACCATTTGTGCCCCACCAGCCGGTAACTGCCATCACTGCATTTCTCTGCTTTGGTGGTATTACTGAGTACGTCCGAACCGCCCTGCTTTTCCGTCATTCCCATGCCGATCAGCAGGCCGCGCTTTTGCGCCCCCGGTGCGAGATGGGGATCGTAGCGATCGCTCATTAGCGGCGTTAACCAGTCGTGAAACGGTTTGGGTAGCGACTGTAGCAACAGCGGCGTGGCCGCAAAGGTCATGGTCACCGGGCATAGCGTTCCCGCCTCCACCTGAGCATGCAGCACAAAACGCGCGGCCCTGGCGACGAACGATCCTTTCCGCGCCTCCTCCTCCCACGCCAGGTTGTGCACCCGGTTGGCGCAAAGCCCCTGCATCAGAAGATGCCATGCCGGATGAAAGCGGACGTCGTCCAGCCGCACTCCCGTGGCGTCATAACGCAGCAGCTCCGGCGGATTAACGTTCGCCAGCCTGCCCAGCTCCAGCGACTCCGCCGTACCCAACTGCTGTCCGATGCTGGCAAGAAGATCCACATCCCACTCAGCCCCTTCGCGCGCTACCGCATCGCGCAGGGCGCAATCAGAGAGAAAAAGGTTGCTGTTCGATAGCGGTGCAGGTTGATTAAAAACGGTATGTGTCTGCCAGTGCATGCTGTCTCCCTCCTTTCATTGGCAATAAAGGTAAGTATGGACAGAGGGCATGCACGCTGCATGGGAGGGGGGTCACACGATGACGATCGTGTTGATATCATTCGTGAAATAGCTCACAGAACATAAGAATAAACTATTTCATTACTTCACTAATGCTGAATAATTTATTCTTACCCCGTTTTTGTGAGGATCGTTATGCAACAGGATGCGCACAAGCGTGCATTAATTGCAGGCTCCATCGGTAATTTCATCGAGTGGTATGAATTTGCGGTCTACGGTTTTCTGGCAACGGTGATTGCCAGAAACTTCTTCCAGCTTGAGGGGGAAGCGGAGCTCACCAGCCTGATCCTTACCTGGGCCTCGTTCGCCATCGCTTTCTTCTTCCGTCCGCTGGGTGCGGTGGTCTTTGGCCGCATTGGCGACAGGATTGGCCGCAAACCGACGCTGATTATCGTGCTGGTATTGATGACGCTCGCCACCGCTGCCATCGGTATTGTGCCGGTCTACGCCAGTATCGGGATTGCCGCGCCGCTGATCGTTACACTCCTGCGTATTCTGCAAGGACTGTTCGCGGGCGGTGAGTATGGCGGTGCGGTCTCATTGATGACGGAGTTCGCCCCGCGCGGCAAGCGCGGTCTTTACGGGGCATGGCAGTCCTTCACCGTGGCGCTCGGGCTGTTAGCGGGCGCAGGCATTGTCGCGTTGCTCTCTGCCCTGCTCTCCCCTGAAGCCTTGCACGACTGGGGCTGGCGCATTCCGTTCTTCCTGGCGTTGCCGATGGGTGCGGTCGCGCTATGGCTGCGGGTGAGCATGGAAGAGACGCCGAGCTTTGTGCAGCAACGGGAAAAACCGGTTGTTACTCAGGCCACCACCGCCGCCACGTTCAAAACCATCCTGATGGGCATTGGCCGCGTGATGGTCTGGTCTGCGGCGGGCTATACCTATCTGGTGATTATGCCGACCTATCTGCAATCTGCGCTACACACCGGTTTTAACCAGGCGCTGCTGATTGCGGTGATTTCTAACATTGGGTTTGCGCTCACGATCATTCCGTCGGGCATGCTGAGCGACAGGATCGGGCGGCGGACGGTGATGATTATCGCCACCGTGCTCCTGCTGATCCTCGCCCTGCCGCTGCTGAAAATTTTGCAGGCGGAAACCAGTACGCTGGCGGTCAAAGCGATTGTGGTGCTGATTGCGGGAGGTCTGGTTGGGATGCTGGCAGGGCCGGGGCCGGCAATGCTGTCTGAGATGTTCCCGACGCGCGTGCGTTATACCGGGCTGGGGCTGGCCTATTCTCTGTCGAATGCGATCTTCTCGGGCTGCGCGGGGCTGATCATTACCGGGCTGATTAAAGAGACGGGCAATCTGGATATTCCGGCGTACTACGTGATGGCAACGGCGGTGGTGAGTATTTTCGCGCTGATGACGCTGAGGAAGGATGACCATTTACGGTCGTTAGAGGAGTGAGATTGTTGCCCGGTGGCGCTGCGCTTAGCGGGCCTACGTTACCATGCTTTTGTAGGCCGGGTGAGGCGAAGCCGCCACCCGGCACAACAGGCTACCCGCGCTGACGCACCGCTTCGAACAGGCAGATACCCGTCGCAACAGAAACGTTCAGGGACGACACGCTGCCTGCCATCGGGATGCTGATCAGCTCGTCGCAGTGCTCGCGCGTCAGACGACGCATGCCTTCACCTTCTGCCCCCATCACCAGCGCCATGCGGCCGGTCATTTTGCTCTGATACAGGGTGTGATCCGCTTCACCGGCTGTGCCGACGATCCAGATATTCTCTTCCTGCAACAGACGCATGGTGCGCGCCAGGTTAGTCACGCGGATCAGCGGAACGTTTTCCGCCGCGCCGCAGGCAACTTTTTTAGCGGTAGCGTTAAGCTGCGCGGAACGATCTCTTGGCACAATCACCGCATGCACGCCTGCTGCATCGGCGCTACGCAGGCACGCGCCCAGGTTATGCGGGTCGGTTACGCCATCAAGGATCAGGAAGAACGGGTTATCCAGCTCAGCGATCAGATCCGGCAGATCGTTCTCCTGATACTGACGGCCTGGCTTCACGCGCGCGATAATGCCCTGGTGTACAGCTCCTTCGCTTTTCTCATCCAGATACTGGCGGTTCGCCAGTTGGATCACTACGCCCTGCGCTTCCAGCGCGTGGATCAGCGGCATCAGACGTTTATCTTCTCGCCCTTTCAGAATAAAAACTTCCTGAAAACGCTCCGGCGCGCGCTCCAGCAGGGCCTGCACCGCGTGGATGCCGTAAATCATTTCACTCATTGATGGTTCTCGTAATAAATATTTTCCCTCTCCCGTTGGGGAGAGGGTCAGGGTGAGGGGAAATTACTCCGCCTGCTGTTTCTTCGCCGCGCGCTTCGCTTTGGTCGCGGCCGCTATTTTTTGGGTCTTGGTCGACGGTTTTTTCGCTTTACGAGCGTCTTTTTTTGCCGCCTTGGGCTTCTGTTTCTTCTCGCCACGGAAAGCGCTGTCTGGCTCAAAGTTTACTCTTTTACCTGCCTGACGTCGCTTGCCGCCCGCTTTACCGTTGCCACCTTTTTTCGCTTTCTCACGCTCGGTTTTCCCGACGTTACGCGGAGCACGCTCGCTGGAGATGAGGCTGAAGTCGATTTTACGGTCGTCCATATTCACGGCTTCAACCTTCACTTCCACCCGATCTCCCAGACGGTAGGTCTGGCCGCCGGATTCGCCGATCAGACGTTGTCCGACCTGGTCGAAGCGGTAGTAATCGTTATCGAGGCTGGAAACGTGCACCAGACCGTCGATAAACAGCTCATCCAGACGCACGAAGAAGCCAAAGCCGGTGACGCTGGCAATCACGCCTTTAAAGATATTACCCACCTGATCCAGCATAAAGTCACACTTCAGCCAGTCCGCCACGTCGCGCGTTGCTTCATCCGCACGACGCTCGGTCATGGAACAGTGCTGGCCCAGTTGCAGCATCTCTTCCATGGAGTAGTGATACCCTCCGGTTTCGGTCGTATTGCCTTTATGACCCTGCTCGTGCGCCAGCAGATACTTGATCGCACGGTGCAGGGACAGATCCGGATAACGGCGGATCGGCGAGGTAAAGTGCGCGTACGACTGTAAGGCCAGACCAAAGTGGCCCCGGTTTTCCGGATCGTAAATCGCCTGCTTCATGGAGCGCAGCAGCATGGTTTGCAGCATTTCCGCGTCAGGACGATCGCTGATGGATTCCAGCAGCTCGGCGTAATCGCGTGGCTCAGGCTTATTACCGCCAGGCAGCTCCAGACCGAGTTCAGCCAGCACGGAGCGGAACGAGGTTACGGCTTCCGTGGTTGGCTTGTCGTGAATACGGAACAGCGCAGGCTCTTTGGCTTTCTCAACGAAACGTGCCGCCGAGATGTTCGCCAGGATCATACACTCTTCAATCAGCTTGTGCGCATCGTTACGCTGGGTCTGCTCGATACGCTCGATACGGCGCTCGGCGTTAAAGATAAACTTCGCCTCTTCACTCTCAAACGAGATCCCACCGCGCTCTTCGCGCGCCTGATCCAGCGTTTTGTAGAGGTTGTGCAGCTCTTCGATGTGTTTGACCAGCGGCGCGTACTGTTCGCGCAGATCCTGATCGCCCTGCAACATATGCCAGACCTTGGTATAGGTCAGGCGCGCATGAGAACTCATCACTGCTTCGTAGAACTTATAGCCCGTCAGACGTCCCTTGCTGGAGATGGTCATTTCGCAGACCATACACAGGCGGTCCACCTGCGGGTTGAGGGAACACAGGCCGTTGGAGAGCACTTCTGGCAGCATCGGTACAACCTGCGACGGGAAGTAGACCGACGTACCGCGGCTGCGCGCTTCGTTATCCAGCGGCGTGTGTGGACGTACGTAGTAGCTCACATCCGCGATAGCCACCCACAGACGCCAGCCACCACCGCGTTTTTTCTCACAGTACACGGCATCATCGAAGTCACGGGCGTCTTCACCATCAATGGTGACCAGCGGCAGATCGCGCAGATCCACGCGGCCTGCTTTGGACTCTTCCGGCACTTCTTCACGCAGGTTTTCGATCTGGTCTTCAACCGCTTTCGGCCAGACGTACGGAATTTCATGGGTGCGCAGCGCCATATCAACGGCCATGCCGGTGCCCATGTTATCGCCCAGCACTTCGACGATTTTACCTACCGCTTTGGTACGGCGGGTCGGGCGCTGGGTGAGTTCAACCACCACCACAAAGCCCATACGCGCGCCCATCACCTCTTCAGGCGGGATGAGAATGTCGAAGCTCAGACGGCTGTCGTCCGGCACCACAAAACCTACGCCCGCATCGGTAAAGTAACGGCCAACGATCTGGCTGGTTTTCGGCACCAGCACGCGGACCACGCGCGCTTCGCGGCGGCCTTTACGGTCTGCACCCAGCGGCTGCGCCAGGATCTGGTCGCCGTGAATACACATCTTCATCTGTTCAGATGAGAGGTACAGGTCGTCTTTACGGCCTTCCACGCGCAGGAAGCCGAAGCCATCGCGGTGACCAATAACGGTGCCTTTCAGCAGGTCGAGGCGTTCTGGCAGCGCGTAGCACTGGCGACGAGTAAAGACCAGCTGCCCGTCACGCTCCATGGCGCGCAGGCGGCGGCGAAGGGCTTCAATTTGCTCTTCACCTTCAATGTTTAATTCAACGGCAAGTTCTTCACGATTGGCGGGTTTTTCGCGTTTTGTTAAGTGTTCAATGATGAACTCGCGGCTGGGGATAGGATTCGCGTATTTTTCGGCTTCGCGTTCCTGGAAAGGATCTTGTGACATGTCGGTTCCTCCGTTGTCAGCTCCGGTGGAAATTTTCTTCATTCCACCAGCAATAATTTATAAAGCGGTTGATTCTCTTCAACCAAATCGGCCAGCGTGTAGTTATCCAGTTCCTTGAGAAAACTTTGCACGGCCTTTGAAAGCGCCTGCTTCAGGCGGCAAGCGGGCGTAATGTGGCAGAACGCGCTGCTACAGTTCACCAGAGAGAGCGGCTCCAGTTCACGTACCACATCGCCAATACGGATACTCTGTGCCGGTTTACCGAGACGGATCCCTCCATTCTTCCCGCGGACGGCAGCAACGTATCCGGCACGACTAAGTTGATTGATTATTTTGACCATATGATTACGGGACACACCGTACACCTCTGTGACTTCAGAGATGCTGGTCATCTTCCCATCGGGTAACGACGCCATGTAAATCAGCGCGCGTAAGCCGTAATCGGTGAAACTTGTTAACTGCACATCAACCTCAGGAAAAAGGGAAAACGCGGTTAAACCGCAGAGATATTCATTAATGATGATAAACCAGCCAGATAGTTAGCGGCTAATTTATTTGACAGACGGGGCGAAAAAGCGGAGATCCAGGAGCGGTCGCCGGATGGCGCTGCGCTTATCCGGCCTACGGGTTTCCCCGCAGGCCAGCAGTCACGAAGATTATGCGTCGAACGGGTCGCGCAGGATCATCGTTTCAGTACGATCCGGGCCGGTAGAAATAATATCGATCGGCACTTCGGTCAGTTCTTCAATGCGCTTGATGTAGTCCAGCGCGGCTTTTGGCAGGCCACTACGCTCTTTCACACCGAAGGTGGTCTCAGACCAGCCCGGCATGGTTTCGTAGATTGGCTCAATGCCTTCCCAGTCGTCAGCAGCCAGCGGAGTGGTGGTCACTTCGCGGCCATCTGGCATGCGGTAACCTACGCAGATTTTCACTTCTTTCAGGCCGTCCAGTACGTCCAGCTTGGTCAGGCAGAAGCCAGACAGGGAGTTGATCTGCACTGCGCGACGTACGGCAACGGCGTCCAGCCAGCCGGTACGACGACGACGACCGGTGGTCGCGCCAAACTCGTTACCCTGCTTGCAGAGGAACTCGCCGGTTTCATCAAACAGTTCGGTCGGGAATGGACCCGCACCCACGCGTGTGGAGTAAGCTTTGATGATGCCCAGAACGTAATCCACATAACGTGGACCCAGACCAGAGCCGGTCGCCACGCCACCCGCGGTGGTGTTAGAGGACGTAACGTACGGATAGGTACCGTGGTCGATGTCCAGCAGGGTACCCTGCGCACCTTCGAACATGACGAAATCGCCACGCTTGCGCGCCTGGTCCAGCAGATCGGACACATCAACAACCATACCGGTCAGAATGTCTGCAATCGCCATGACGTCATCCAGCACTTTCTGGTAGTCAACAGCGTCAGCTTTGTAGAAGTTCACCAGCTGGAAGTTGTGATATTCCATCACTTCTTTCAGTTTTTCAGCGAAGGTCGCTTTGTCGAAGAGGTCACCGACGCGCAGACCGCGACGAGCCACTTTATCTTCGTATGCCGGGCCGATGCCACGACCGGTAGTGCCGATCGCTTTCGCGCCACGCGCTTTTTCACGCGCCACGTCCAGCGCCACGTGATAGTCCAGGATCAGCGGGCAGGCTTCGGAGAGCAGCAGACGCTCACGAACAGGGATACCACGGTCTTCCAGACCTTTCATCTCTTTCATCAGCGCAGCAGGAGACAGCACAACGCCGTTACCGATGATGCTGGTGACGTTTTCGCGAAGAATGCCTGATGGAATAAGATGGAGGACGGTTTTTTCACCGTTGATTACGAGAGTATGGCCTGCGTTGTGACCGCCCTGGTAGCGTACAACATATTTAGCCCGTTCAGTCAGAAGATCAACAATCTTCCCTTTACCTTCGTCACCCCATTGGGTGCCCAGTACGACGACGTTGTTACCCATTTTTTTCAAAATCACCGTTTGCTTAAAAATGGATTCTACCATCGCTTTTTCAGATATACAGCACTTTTTGACCCTAAAATATGCCAATTGCGGTTAGTTTTTGATCAGCCAATCGTTTTCCTCAACATGTAGTAGATAACGATACCAGCAACCACAAGACCACCGCCAAAACGACGCAAAATATTATCCGGCAGTTGGCTCATGGTGGCGATCATCCGGCGCCATGCGCGCGGATAAAGCATCGGGCCGAGGCCTTCCAGCACCAAAACCAGGGCCAGCGCGAGCCAGATCGTTGAATTCATTTTTCATCCTTATAAAAGAAAACCACCGCTCCGTGAAGAGCGGTGGTTTGAATACTCAAACGAGCCTGAGTTTATCGCGTTGCGTTGGTCGGCGTCTTCATATAACGGAAGAAATCGCTGTCCGGGCTGAGCACCATCACATCCTGGTTGCTCTTGAAGCTATTCTCGTAAGCGCGCAGGCTACGAATGAAGGCATAGAAGTCCGGATCCTGGCTGAATGCATCAGCAAACAGTTTCGCGGCTTCCGCATCACCTTCACCGCGCAGGATACGACCCTGGCGCTCAGATTCCGCCAGCGTCTTGGTGACTTCATAGTCCGCTGCCGCGCGCAGTTTTTCCGCTTCTTCCTGACCCTGTGAACGGTGACGACGGGCTACCGCTTCACGCTCGGCGCGCATACGGTTGTAGATCGCCTCGGACACTTCCGCTGGCAGGTTGATCTGCTTGATGCGCACATCAACCACTTCGATGCCCAGCGCCGCCATACTGTTCGGGTTGATCACCGGCACTTTACCGTTGGTTTCAGCCTGAACACGTTCAGCCGCTTTGGCAATCGCATCGTCTGCCGCCGGGGTTTCAACTTCATCCTCGGTGCCCGCAGAGCCGGAGTTCAGCGCATCACGCACTTCCAGCGTCAGACGACCACGGGAGTCGGTCACAATGTCTTTCACATCCAGACGACCAATTTCAGAACGCAGACGGTCAGAGAACTTACGTTTCAGCAGCACTTCTGCCTGAGAAACGTCGCCACCCCCGGTTGCCAGGAAGTAGCGGCTGAAATCGCTGATGCGCCATTTGATATAGGAATCAACGATCAGGTCTTTCTTCTCTTTGGTCACGAAACGATCGGCCTGGTTATCCATGGTCTGGATACGCGCATCGAGCGTTTTCACTGACTGAATGAACGGGATCTTAAAGTGCAGACCCGGCTCATAAATCACCGGACGCTTGTCGCCGTCACGCACGACGCTGCTGAACTGGAACTTGATCCCACGCTCGCCCTCTTTCACCACAAAGATGGAGGTGTAGAGCACGACCAGTACAATGATGATGATCGCAATAACTGACTTACGCATCCTTATTCCCCCTGACGCTGGTAGTCGTTACGCTGCGCGTTGGCACGGCGTTGGTCCATAATGTCACCATCGTTCGAAGAAGGCGTTGTGTTCGCACTGGCGCTGCCAGAGGAGGCCGGTGGCAGACGCAGCAGGTTGTTCGCACCGCTGTTGTCTTTTGCTGCCGGTGCAGAACCGCCTTTCAGCATCTGATCCAGCGGCAAGACCATCAGGTTTCCGCCTTTGTTGTCGTTAACCAGCACTTTACGCGTATGGCTCAGCACTTTTTCCATGGTCTCGATATAGAGACGCTCACGGGTAATTTCCGGCGCGGCTTTATATTCCGGCAGGATCTTCGCGAAGCGAGCCACTTCACCCTGTGCTTCCAGGATGGTCTGGGTCTTATACGCACGCGCTTCTTCCAGAATACGCTGTGCCTGACCGTTTGCACGCGGCTGAACTTCGTTGGTGTACGCTTCCGCTTCACGGATGTACTGCTGTTCGTTTTCACGCGCGGCAATCGCATCGTCAAAGGCGGCTTTCACCTCTTCCGGCGGACGTGCAGCCTGGAAGTTGACGTCCAGCAGGGTGATACCCATGTTGTACGGACGGATGGTCTCTTCCAGCTCACGCTGGGTATCGCTACGAATAACGGTACGACCTTCGGTCAGGATACGGTCCATGGTGTATTTACCGATCACGCCACGCAGGGCGCTGTCGGTCGCCTGACGCAGGCTGTCATCGGCGCTGGTCACGCTAAACAGATAACGTTCCGGATCGGTCACGCGGTACTGTACGTTCATCTCAACGCGCACCACGTTCTCGTCAGAGGTCAACATCACGCCAGAGGCGGCCAGTTCGCGAACGGACTCCACGTTAACCGCGGTCACGTCATCAATGAAGGTCGGCTTCCAGTTCAGGCCCGGTTCAACCAGATGGCTGAACTTACCGAAACGGGTAACCACGCCGCGTTCTGCTTCTTTAATGGTGTAGAACCCGCTGGCTGCCCAGATGATTACTACCGCAGCGGCGACAATGCCCACCACGCGGCCACCCATTGGCGGGCGCGGACTCTGAGTGGAATTGCCACCCGAGCCAGAACCTTTTCCTCCGCCAAGGCCACCAAGCTTTTTGCTCAGTTTGCGGAAGATATCATCCAGATCCGGCGGCCCCTGCTCGCGACCACCTTTGTTGCCATTTCCCCCAGAGTTGCCGCCTTGATTATTGCTGCTTCCCCACGGGTCGCGGTCTTGTCCGTTATTACCGGGCTGATTCCACGCCATGTATATGCTCCATATTTGTTATGCAAGGGCGAATTTTTCAGGCTTCCCCTTTCTGATCAGACGATATAGTCCGCCAGCGCAGGTTCTTGTTTACAGAGGCGACGCCAGTCAACGATCGGCATACGCACCTGCATCCCCACGCTGCCGTCATCCTCCATCCACTCTTTTTCTATCGCCTGAAGCTGATAAAACCGGCTGCGCAGCCTGCCTTCCTGTGGCGGCAGTCGCAGCGTGTGCTGAGCTACCTCACCGGAAAGACGTTCTGTCAAAGCCTGGAAAAGCAGTGGCACACCAATCCCGGCCTGAGCAGACAGCCAGACCCGAATCGGTTTGTTCTCTTCGTCTCGGTCAATACGCGGTTCAAAATCGTCCAGCATATCGATCTTGTTCATCACCAACAGGGTGGGAATTTCGTGGGCGTCGATCTCTTCGAGCACCACGTTCACCGCGTCGATGTTCTCCTGCACGCGTACGTCAGCCGCATCAATCACATGCAGTAGCAGGGTCGCCTGACGCGTCTCCTGCAACGTCGCTTTAAACGCCGCGACCAGATCGTGCGGCAGATGGCGAATAAACCCTACGGTATCCGCCAGCACCGTTTCACCGACGTCTGCAACATCAATACGGCGCAGCGTTGGGTCCAGGGTCGCAAACAGCTGGTCTGCGGCATACACCTGGGCCTCGGTTATCTGGTTAAACAGGGTGGATTTACCGGCGTTGGTATAGCCCACCAGCGACACCGTAGGAATGTCGGCTTTGGTTCGCGCCCGACGCCCCTGCTCGCGCTGTTTCTCTACACGTTCCAGACGTAAAAGGATCTGGGTAATACGCCCACGCAGTAAACGGCGGTCGGTTTCGAGCTGGGTTTCACCCGGGCCGCGCAAACCAATCCCGCCTTTTTGTCTTTCAAGGTGTGTCCAGCCACGCACCAGACGCGTCGCCAGATGGCGCAACTGCGCCAGCTCAACCTGCAACTTACCCTCGTGGGTACGCGCACGCTGAGCAAAAATATCTAAGATCAACCCCGTGCGATCGATAACACGGCATTCGCAGAGAGCTTCCAGGTTACGTTCCTGAGCCGGAGACAGCGCATGATCAAACAGCACAACAGATGCGCCGGTTGCTTTTACGGCATCCGCAATTTCTACTGCTTTACCTTCACCTACAAAATACTTCGGGTGCGGCGCTTTACGGCTACCGGTAATCACCTGCATTGCTTCGACACCGGCGGAAGAGACCAGAGATTCAAACTCCTGGAGGTCTTCCATATCTTTGTCTTGCGAAAAATAGATGTGTACCAGCACCGCCTGCTCACCGGCGTCATAACGGTCAAACAAGCGTAAACCTCTCTAAAAAGATCAGCGGGGAACGCAGGATCCCTGGCTCCCCGTGTGGATAACAGCCCAAAACCTTATTCGGTTTCTTCGCTGTCCTGCGCTGGTGTTGAAGAACCCTGCGCGTTGCTGCCGTGATGGTAGTTACTGCCAGTGCCGCCGCCAGCGTTATTGCTGTGATGAGATACCGGACGGGACGGAACAACAGTAGAAATCGCGTGCTTATAGACCATCTGGCTGACCGTGTTTTTCAACAGGATCACGAACTGATCGAAAGACTCAATCTGACCTTGCAGCTTAATACCATTCACCAAATAAATAGAAACTGGAACACGCTCCCGACGCAATGCGTTCAGGAACGGATCTTGTAAAGATTGCCCCTTAGCCATTCTATCTTTTCCTTATATGCTTGTTTTGTACTTAGAACCTTGCGATTCTGAAAAATTGCGCACGATACGGCTTAATTGTACACATTCAGTCAGCGATATCACCAATAACCTCAATCACTTCGTTTAACGCCTGTTGTGGTTTTTCACTGTCTAACCAGTGAACCCCCTTCCAACCGCGTAACCAGGTGATCTGGCGCTTCGCTAACTGTCTCGTGGCGCAAACACCTCGATAAACCATTTCATCGTATGAAATCTCGCCTTCAAGATACGACCACATCTGGCGGTACCCCACACAACGAATGGAAGGCATGTCCGTATGCAAATCTCCACGGGCAAAAAGCGCCCGCACTTCTGCTTCAAAATCTGAAGCCAACATCTGATGAAAACGCTGCTCAATTCGTTGATGGAGCAGTTCACGGCTCGCCGGGGCGATGGCGAACTGATGCACCTGATACGGCAGAGCGTCTCCTGACGTTTGCGTCAGTTCCGTTAAAGTTTTACCCGAAATGAAAAAAACTTCCAGTGCCCGGGAAAGCCTTTGCGGATCGTTTGGGTGGATCCGCGCTGCGGCAACCGGGTCAATCTCTTCCAGTTGCCTGTGCAAAACGTCCCACCCCTGCTCTGCCGCCTGCCGCTCAATCTTCGCTCTCACTTCCGGATCGGCCGATGGCAGAGGCGATAACCCCTCCAGCAGCGCCTTAAAGTAGAGCATCGTGCCGCCAACTAACAGCGGTATGCGTCCCGCGGCGGTAATCTCGGCCATCTCGGCTAAGGCGTCGCGGCGAAAATCTGCCGCGGAGTAAGCCTGTGCCGGGTCGAGAATATCCAGTAAACGGTGCGGTGCCGCACGCAGTTCGTCTGCGTTGGGCTTCGCCGTGCCGATGTCCATCCCTCGGTAGATGAGGGCTGAATCAACGCTAATCAACTCTACTGGCAAAACTTTACGTAACTCAATGGCTAACGCCGTTTTGCCGGAGGCCGTTGGCCCCATTAGAAAAATCGCCTTTGGCAGGCTCGCCTTACTTACATCAGTCATGTTTCAGGGCGGTCATCGCCGTTTGTAAATCAACAGGTTGTAACAAGCCACCTGGAGGTGCTTTCACCAGCTGTGGACAGAGGCGCTCTACCTCCGCCAGAACGGTAATCGCCTGCGCCATACTCCACGGCGAATGTTCGCTGGCCAGATGGCGGGCGATCCACTGCGCGGTATCGGCGGCATCAAACGTCGTTTGCTGCGCCAGGTAGCCTATCAGTTCAGGAATCAAGTTTTGTAAATTTTGTTGGCGTAAGGGTAAAGGCACTGCGCGAATTGTCACATGCTGCGCGTCCAGTACGATTTCAATCCCCATTTCGGCCAGTTGCGTCTGCACGCGCCGCAAAACCCCTGTTTCTTCAGAGGTTATTTTCAGGCGAACGGGAATCAACAGCGGCTGCGCGCAGGCGGCATTCACCCCCGGAGTTAACTGCGCCTGTTTGAGCCAGCGCTCCGCCACGGAAAGCGCCAGCAACAGGAGTTTACCTTCGCGTTCAAGCAATGCCATGTCGGGGGCAATAATGGTTAATACCCGACCAAAACTCTGGCTATGCCCATCCAGAGAGGGGGGTGAAACCGTGATGTGCTCTTTATGCTCAACGGACGGGGTATCCAGCAGCTTGCGATACAGCGCCCCCTGCTGTTTATGGTAGCCCGGCTGAGCGTTGGGATAGTTGGCACCGGTTGGTCGCGGCGCGTTGCCCGCCGGGGATAAACGTGGAGCAGCCGGCTCGCGCGCGACCGCCGGTTCGGCAAAATGGTTACGCCCGGCCGCCACGCGGTTTTCCGGCAGTGGGCGCGGCGCGGGCGCTTCTTTTGCCAGCGGCAACTCTGGCTCTGCCTGCTGCTGCAATACAGCGGCAACGCCCTGGTAGATGAAATCATGCACCAGGCGCGACTGGTGGAAACGCACCTCGTGCTTGGCGGGGTGCACGTTAACGTCAACCTGGTGCGGGTCGATCTCCAGATAAAGCACAAAGGCGGGCTGTTGATCGGCGCCGAGCTTATCTTCGCAGGCCTGTCGAATAGCGTGGTTAATCAGGCGGTCGCGCATCATGCGGCCGTTGACGTAGCAATACTGAATTTCTGCGAACGCGGCGCTGCTGGCGTTCGGATCGGCAACCCAGCCACGCAGGGCCAGATCGCCATGCTGCCACTCAATGGCCAGCGCCTTTTCCAGAAACGGTGTGCCGCAGATGGCGCCCAACCGACGCTCCTTTTGTCCACCCTCCGCCACCGCGCGATACTGGCGCATCACCTTACCGTTATGGCTGAGGTTGAGGGTGACATCAAAGCGCGCCAGCGCGATGCGGCGGATGATCTCGTCGATATGTCCGAATTCGGTCTTCTCGGTTCGCATAAACTTGCGCCGGGCGGGCGTGTTATAGAAGAGATCCAGCACTTCAAGCGTGGTGCCTACCGGGTGCGCCGCAGGTTTAACCGTGACGTCCATATCGCGCCCTTCGGCGTAGGCCTGCCAGGCTTCCTGCTGGTCGGCCGTGCGGGAGGTCAACGTTAAGCGGGAAACGGAGCTGATACTGGCCAGCGCTTCGCCGCGAAAACCCAGGCTGATTATCGCTTCCAGATCGTCAAGTGAGGCAATTTTACTGGTGGCATGACGCGCCAGCGCCAGCGCCAGTTCGTCCTTTTTGATGCCACAGCCGTTATCACGAATGCGAATAAGCTTTGCGCCCCCGCGTTCGATATCGATATCAATGCGGGTCGCCCCTGCATCGAGGCTGTTTTCCACCAGTTCCTTCACCACCGACGCAGGGCGTTCCACCACCTCACCGGCGGCGATTTGGTTCGCGAGCTGCGGCGGTAGAACCTGAATCGGCATGAACTCTCCTTAATTAGTCGCGGTCATTTCACCCGGCAGCGCGGCGCTTGCCGTCTGGGCTGCCCCGCCCTGCGGCGCAGACTGAAGCGGATGCGCGTCAAAGTATTTACGCAGACCGTTATAAATCGCTTCGGCAATTTGCTGCTGATAGCTGTCGCTTCCCAGTAAACGCTCTTCACCATGGTTACTGATAAAGCCCGTCTCTACCAGAATCGACGGGATATCCGGCGAACGCAGGACACCAAGGCTTGCATGCTCCGGGCGACGCTTATGCAGCGATCCAATGCTTTGCAGCTGGCTCAGTACGTTAGTGGCGACATCATACCCGACGCGCTGAGAATGACCGAACTGTAAATCCAGTACCGCCTGGCTGAGATACGGATCGGCCTGGCTGTTTGCCAGCACATCGCCTGCCCCGCCTAACAGTTCAGATTGCTTCTCGTGCTCTTCAAGCCAGTTCGCCATTTCACTGTTGGCTCGACGGTTCGACAGCACCCATACCGACGCGCCGGTGGCGTTACGGTTCGGCGCAGCATCCGCGTGAATCGACACCAGGAAGTTGGCGTTTTGCTTACGCGCCACATCCGAGCGTCCCATCACTGAAATAAAGTAATCTCCGTCGCGGGTCATGACCCCTTTAAACATCGGATCGTCATTCAGAAGCGCACGCAGCTTACGGGCAATGGCGATAGTGACGTTTTTCTCCCGCGTGCCGCCCGGGCCAATCGCGCCAGGATCTTGCCCGCCGTGTCCGGCGTCGATGGCGATAATCACTTTGTCGCCACTGACCGGTGTTCGCCGCGCGCTGACCGCCGGACGCGTCACCGTGTTGCTGCTGGTCACGGCGGTAAGTCGGTCATTTTGTGATTTAAACGGATTACGGGCTGGCTCAGACGGCCTTGGGGTATAAACCGGCGCTTCCACGCGTTTTGCTACAACAGGTGCAGGCGGTGGCGGCGGCGGCGGAACATCAGCATTAATGGTAAAGACCACCGTATAATTGGCGCCGTTTTGCTGCTTAACCGCCTTCGTTTTGCCCTTTTCGGTGAGATCGACCACCAGACGCAGAGACTGCGTATCCTTCGGCGTTCCCGAACGGATGCTTTTCACCAGATTGTTGCCGCTGAACTGGAGCGGCAGCCCCTGGATCACCCCGGTCTGTTTAATATCGAGCGCCACGCTGCGGCTGTCGATTTGTGAGAAAGCATATTCAGGATCGCCCATAAAGCTGAACGTAATGCGGGCCTGGCTATCGCCATTCGACACCTGAATATCCGAGAGGCTGGCCGCCCCGACCTGCGCGCACAGCAGGACCGTGGCAGCCAGCACCCAACCTTTAACGCGATTAATCATCCCGTTATCCCTACGCTCAACCGGCTAAACGCGCCAGTAAGGAACAGCCTGATGAGGAAACCGCACTGATGCGTGCCTCACGCCCTTGTGCCTGGTAATCTAAGTGAATTTCGACATCCGGGTCAGGCAGCACACCCGCACCTTGTTGCGGCCACTCCACCAGGCAGATGGCGTCGTTGGCAAAGTAATCGCGGATCCCCATAAATTCCAGCTCCTCCGGGTCCGCAAGACGATATAAATCAAAGTGGTACACCATGATATTTTCAAGCGTGTACGGTTCCACCAGCGTGTAGGTCGGGCTTTTTACGTTCCCGTTATGGCCTAACGCCTGCAAAAAGCCACGGCTGAAGGTTGTTTTACCCGCGCCTAAATCACCATACAGATAAATGACGGTCGCCCCCTGACAGGCCTGCGCCACGCGCTTGCCGAGATCTAAAGTGGCTTGTTCATCAGGTAAAGGAATCGCTCGATTAGTCATTTTCTACGTCAATCACATCCGGGTTAACAACACGCCGCAGCGTGCAAAAAAGATCGGTGGCCAGCATACCGCGCGTTCCGTAACGAGCAGCCAGCCTGTCAGCCGCCGTACCGTGGGCCACGCAGCCCGCACAGGCTGCATCATAAAGGGGAAGTTTCTGTCCGAGCAATGCGCCAATGATGCCAGAGAGTACATCGCCCATGCCGCCGCTCGCCATGCCTGCATTACCGGCATCAACGATGCCCATCGCATCATCGCTGGCGATAACGGTTCCCGCCCCTTTCAAAACGGCAACACCTCCGTAACGTTTTACCAGACGTTGGGCTGAAAGTAAGCGATCGCTTTCAATTTCTGCCACGCTACAGTTAAGCAGCCGTGCGGCTTCGCCGGGGTGCGGCGTCAGAATGCGATTGTGACGCTTATCCGGGTTTATTGCCAGAAGGTTAAGCGCGTCGGCATCCCAGAGCATCGGTTTACGAAAATTCTCGGCCTTTTGCAGGGCCTGTTTACCCCACTCCTGCTGACCCAGGCCCGGACCAATGACCACCACGTCCGCCCACTCAAGACCCTTTTCAATCGCCTGCGGGGTAAGCTCGTGGACCATCAGCTCCGGCCGCGCGGTAATAATGGGCGGAATGTTTTCGCTGCGGGTCAGCACGCGTATTAATCCGCCGCCGCTGCGCAACGCGGCCTCTCCGGTCATTCGAATCGCACCTGCCGTGCCATGATCGCCACCAATAATCAGCAGTCGGCCATGGTCACCCTTATGGGAGGTGGGACGACGCGGCGGTAGCCACTGTGCAAGCTGGGAGGCATCAAAGCGGGTGATGTGGGTATCCTGTCCGATCAGCCAGTTTTCCAGCCCCAGGGCGTTGTGGTGTAACGTGCCCACGACATCCCGCGCTTTCCCGGTAAGCAGCCCCGGCTTCAGGGCGATAAAGGTCACGGTGTGCGCCGCCTCAATCGACACGCCCGGCGTCGCGCCGGTTTGCGCCATCAGGCCGGAGGGAATATCCAGCGCTACCACCGGGGCGGGGTGCGCATTAGCGCGCGTAATCAGCGCGGCGACGTCATCGCGAGGCGCGCGCATCAGTCCCGTCCCCAGCAGACCATCAACAATCACGTCGACATCCTCGGGCCAGATAATATCAGGCGCATGAATAATGCCCCCCGCATTCAGCCAGGCCTCTCTCGCCATGCCAGCCTCTTCCGGTAGCGGCTTGTCGCTCTCCAGCGCCATCAGGGTGACGCGCAGCCCCGCCGCCACCGCAAGACGAGCCACCACATAGCCATCGCCACCGTTATTGCCGTGCCCGCACAGGATCAGATAGTGCGAGGCATCCGGATAAGCCGTGCGCGCCACGTTAAACGCCGCCTCGCCCGCGCGCTGCATCAGTTCGTAAAGGGTAATGCCGAGGCTATCTGCGGCCTCTTTCTCGGCCCGACGGAGGTCATCCGCATGCCAGATGGAATGTGGTATACTTGCGAGGTTTTTCTTCACAGTATGGTCCGTCATGTCACAGCCCCTCGATCTCAATGAATTAGCGCAAAAAATAAAACAGTGGGGTGCTGAACTGGGCTTCCAGAAGGTCGGTATTACTGACACCGACCTCTCTGCCAGTGAGCCTAAGCTCCAGGCATGGCTGGATAAACAATACCACGGCGAGATGGAGTGGATGGCGCGTCACGGTATGATGCGTGCCCGCCCCCACGAGCTGTTGCCGGGTACGCTGCGCGTTATTAGCGTACGCATGAACTATCTGCCTGCTAACGCGGCCTTTGCGCGCACGCTAAAAAATCCTTCGCTGGGTTACGTCAGCCGATACGCGCTGGGGCGTGATTACCATAAACTTCTACGCAACCGTCTAAAAAAGCTCGGGGAAACCATTCAGCAGCACTGTGTTTCGCTGAATTTTAGACCCTTTGTCGATTCTGCGCCTATTCTTGAGCGCCCGATCGCCGAAAAAGCCGGGCTCGGCTGGACAGGTAAGCACTCACTTATCTTAAGCCGCGACGCGGGCTCATTCTTTTTCCTGGGTGAACTACTGATTGATTTACCTCTGCCGGTAGACAGTCCGGTGGAAGAAGGTTGTGGTCGCTGTGTGGCCTGTATGACCATCTGCCCGACGGGCGCGATTGTCGAACCGTATACCGTTGATGCGCGCCGCTGTATCTCTTATCTCACTATCGAGCTGGAAGGCGCTATTCCAGAGGAGTTTCGTCCGCTTATTGGCAACCGCATCTACGGCTGTGATGACTGTCAGCTGATTTGTCCGTGGAACCGTTATTCACAGTTGACGGACGAAGAAGACTTCAGTCCGCGCAAGGCGTTACATGCCCCGCAGTTGATCGAACTGTTCGCCTGGAGCGAAGCCTGGTTCCTGAAGGTGACGGAGGGTTCCGCCATACGTCGTATCGGCCACCTGCGCTGGCTGCGTAATGTGGCCGTTGCGCTGGGGAATGCCCCGTGGGATGAGGCAAATCTTCAGGCGCTCGAAAGCCGTAGAGGTGAGCACCCACTTCTTGATGAGCACATAGAATGGGCGATTGCGCAGCAAATTGAGAAGCGAAATGCCGGCGTGGTTGAAGTGCAGTTACCGAAGAAACAGCGCCTGGTCAGGGTGATTGAAAAAGGGCTGCCGCGGGATGTGTGATATATTCACAGGCTGTGAATAAAAATAAGAATTCAGGTGCCATCAGCTCTGGCAAACAGGTCAAGTGATCTCAATAACATTTTGAAATCAAATTTTCTTCATAAATTACAGGTAATTACGAAGATATTATTCACCCTGCTAACATTTCGTAGAGACTGGTTTTATCACGGTTTCTGTGGATAACTCTGTTCACAAGAGTATTTCAGACATAATAGAAAACGTCCCCAACGAAGCACTTCGCTGTGGATAATCTGGAGATGAAGAAGAATTTGGAGCGGGAAACGAGACTCGAACTCGCGACCCCGACCTTGGCAAGGTCGTGCTCTACCAACTGAGCTATTCCCGCTTGGGTGTTCTGGTGCTATGCGTATCTTGCGATACTTTCAAATTTTGGAGCGGGAAACGAGACTCGAACTCGCGACCCCGACCTTGGCAAGGTCGTGCTCTACCAACTGAGCTATTCCCGCTTGGGTGTTCTGGTGCTGGCGTATCTTGCGATACTTTTCAAATTTTGGAGCGGGAAACGAGACTCGAACTCGCGACCCCGACCTTGGCAAGGTCGTGCTCTACCAACTGAGCTATTCCCGCAAATCTGTACTGCTTTTGTTGCTGTCGTAACGTGTAATTCTCTGTCGTTACGGGAGGCGCATTATACGAGAAATCCGTTTAGCTGCAACCCCCCTCAAAGCGATTTTTTTGAAATTCAGTTCAAGTGCTTATTTAATCGGCAAGCTGAACAATTTAGCGACAAAAACCCGGCCACGCAAGGCGCCGGATCGCAAAATCAGAGCTTAATAAAGTTTTCGCGATAGTACGCCAGCTCCGCAACAGACTCACGGATGTCATCCATCGCCTGGTGCGTCCCCTGCTTTGTGAAGCCGTCGAGAATTTCAGGTTTCCAGCGGCGGGCCAGCTCTTTCAGGGTGCTCACATCCAGATAGCGGTAGTGGAAGTAGGACTCCAGCTCCGGCATGTACTTAAACAGGAAACGACGATCCTGACCAATGCTGTTGCCACAGATAGGCGATTTTCCTGCCGGCACCCACTGCTTCAGAAATTCAAGCGTCGCCAGCTCCGCTTCGCGGTCGCCCAGGGTGCTGGCCTTCACGCGTTCCACCAGCCCGCTGCCGGTATGGGTACGCACGTTCCACTCATCCATCAGCGCAAGCTGGTCATCGGACTGGTGCACGGCAATCGTTGGGCCTTCCGCCAGAATATTGAGGTTGGCATCGGTGACCAGTGTGGCGATCTCAATAATGCGATCGCGCTCGGGATCAAGGCCGGTCATCTCCAGATCGATCCAAATCAGGTTGTTTTCGTCCGCGCTCATGTTATTTTCCACCCTTCTCGCATAACCGGCAGTAGCAGGTTAACTAGTATTAATTAGAGTGTATCATAGAGGTTTTGCCCGCTACGGGCGACCAGGAGCCAGCGCGATTGAGTAAAAATAAACTCTCCAAAGGGCAGCAGCGCCGCGTGAATGCAAATCACCAGCGCCGTCTTAAAACCACTACGGAGAAGCCCGATTACGACGACAACCTGTTTGGCGAAGCGACAGAAGGCGTTGTGATTAGCCGCTTCGGCATGCACGCCGATGTCGAATCTGCCGACGGGGATATCCACCGTTGCAATATCCGTCGCACCATCCGTTCCCTGGTGACCGGTGACCGCGTGGTCTGGCGTCCAGGCAAAGAGGCGGCAGAAGGGGTAACGGTTAAAGGTATCGTTGAAGCCGTGCATGAACGCACGTCGGTTCTGACCCGTCCGGATTTCTACGACGGCGTGAAGCCCATTGCCGCCAACATTAACCAGATCGTGATCGTTTCGGCGATTTTGCCTGAGCTTTCACTCAACATTATTGACCGTTATCTGGTGGCCTGCGAAACGCTACAGGTTGAACCGCTTATTGTGCTGAATAAAATCGATCTGCTGGATGACGAGGCCATGGCCTTTGTCAATGAGCAGATGGATATTTACCGCAACATTGGCTATCGCGTGTTGATGGTTTCCAGCCGCACCAAAGACGGCCTGAAGCCGCTGGAAGATGCGCTAACCGACCGCATCAGCATCTTTGCAGGGCAGTCCGGCGTGGGTAAATCCAGCCTGCTTAACAATCTGCTCGGCCTTCAGCAGGAGATCCTGACCAACGATGTGTCGGACGTCTCCGGGCTGGGCCAGCACACCACCACCGCCTCACGTCTCTATCACTTCCCGCACGGCGGCGATGTGATTGACTCCCCGGGCGTGCGTGAATTTGGTCTCTGGCATCTCGAGCCGGAACAAATCTTTAACGGATTTGTCGAATTCCATGACTATTTAGGCGCTTGCAAATACCGCGACTGTAAACATGACAACGATCCGGGCTGCGCCATCCGCGAAGCGGTGGAGAACGGAGAAATTGCGGAAACCCGTTTCGAAAATTACCACCGTATTCTCGAAAGCATGGACCAGGTAAAAACGCGTAAAAACTTTTCTGATTCTGATAACTGACAACTAAGCTAAGCGTCGCTAAAATCGTCCCCTTTTTTCAGGTTCCGGCAGCGTAATGCCGGATCAGGAACGACAAAACAATGGCCTGGAGGCTACCTTGTTAAACTCATTTAAACTTTCGCTTCAATACATTCTGCCGAAACTGTGGCTCACTCGCCTGGCGGGCTGGGGCGCGAGCAAACGAGCGGGCTGGCTGACCAAACTGGTCATCGACCTGTTCGTGAAATACTACAAGGTCGACATGAAAGAAGCGCAGAAGCCGGATACGGCAAGCTATCGTACCTTCAACGAATTTTTTGTGCGTCCGCTGCGCGATGAAGTGCGCCCGCTGAATACCGACCCGAACGTGCTGGTGATGCCAGCGGACGGCGTGATCAGCCAGCTGGGTAAAATTGAAGACGACAAAATTTTGCAGGCGAAAGGCCATAACTACAGCCTGGAAGCGCTGCTGGCCGGTAACTACATAATGGCCGATCTGTTCCGTAACGGGACTTTCGCGACCACCTATCTTTCCCCGCGCGACTACCACCGCGTGCATATGCCGTGTAACGGTATTCTGCGCGAGATGATCTACGTGCCGGGGGATCTGTTCTCCGTCAATCACCTGACGGCGCAAAACGTTCCTAACCTGTTTGCCCGTAACGAGCGCGTCATCTGCCTGTTTGATACTGAATTTGGCCCAATGGCGCAGATTCTGGTGGGTGCTACCATTGTAGGCAGCATCGAAACCGTCTGGGCGGGCACCATTACTCCGCCACGCGAAGGCGTGATCAAGCGCTGGACCTGGCCTGCCGGCGAAGAAGAAGGTTCTGTGGCCCTGCTGAAAGGTCAGGAAATGGGCCGCTTCAAGCTGGGCTCAACGGTCATCAACCTGTTCGCTCCGGGCAAAGTTAACCTGGTCGACGAGCTGGAAAGCCTGTCCGTGACCAAACTCGGCCAGCCTCTGGCAGTATCGACGGAGGTCTTTGCAACACCAGACGTTGCGCCAGCCCCGTTGCCGGAAGATGAGATCAAAGCCGAGCACGACGCCAGCCCGCTGGTTGACGACAAAAAAGACGAAGGCTAACAACAGAAGGATCGCTGACGTGCGCCCGATTATCGTATTACTGATGGCCTGGTGCCTCAGCATGGGGGCGTACGCAGCGACGGCCCCCGACGCCAAACAGATAACCCAGGAGCTGGAGCAGGCAAAAGCGGCAAAACCCGCTCAGCCGGAGACCGTTGAGTCACTCCAGTCTGCACTGAACGCGCTTGAGGAACGAAAGGGTTCCCTTGAGCGCGCGCAGCAGTATCAACAGGTTATCGACAATTTCCCCAAACTCTCTCAGACCCTGCGCTCGCAGCTAAACAACCTGCGCGATGAACCACGCCAGGTCCCCGCGGGGATGACGTCCGAGGCGCTGAATCAGGAGATCCTGCAAGTCAGCAGCCAGCTGCTAGAAAAAAGCCGTCTGGCGCAGCAGGAGCAGGAACGGGCGCGTGAAATTGCCGATTCCCTCAGTCAGCTTCCACAGCAGCAAACCGATGCCCGCCGTCAGTTAAATGAGGTGGAACGCCGCATCGGGACGCAGACAGGCAGCACACCGCAGAATCAGGCGCAAAATCTTGGGTTGCAGGCGGAATCCGCCAGACTAAAAGCCCTGGTTGATGAACTGGAGCTGGCGCAGCTTTCCGCTAACAACCGCCAGGAGCTGTCGCGGATGCGTTCCGAGCTGGCGCAGAAGCAGAGCCAGCAGCTGGATGCGTATCTCCAGGCGCTGAGAAATCAACTCAACAGCCAGCGTCAGCGTGAAGCTGAACGTGCTCTGGAAAGCACAGAGTTACTGGCCGAAAACAGCGCTAACCTGCCCGACAGCATCGTCGCCCAGTTTAAGGTTAACCGCGAGCTTTCTGCTGCGCTGAATCAGCAGGCGCAGCGCATGGATTTGGTGGCCTCGCAGCAGCGTCAGGCTACCAATCAAACCCTTCAGGTTCGTCAGGCACTCAACACGCTGCGTGAACAGTCCCAGTGGCTTGGCTCGTCTAACCTGTTGGGCGAAGCGTTACGCGCGCAGGTGGCCCGTCTGCCAGAGATGCCAAAACCACAGCAGCTTGATACGGAGATGGCGCAGCTGCGTGTTCAGCGTCTTCATTATGAAGATCTCCTCAACAAGCAGCCGCAAATCCGCCAGATCCGTCAGGCTGACGGACAGCCGCTCACCGGCGAGCAAAGTCGTATTCTGGAAGCGCAGCTGCGCACCCAACGCGAACTGCTCAATTCCCTGTTGCAGGGGGGCGATACGCTGATCCTTGAGCTGACCAAGCTGAAAGTCTCAAATAGCCAGCTGGAGGATGCGCTGAAAGAGGTCAACGAAGCCACGCACCGTTACCTTTTCTGGACGTCCGACGTGCGGCCGATGACCTTCGCCTGGCCGATTGAGATCGTGCAGGATCTGCGCCGCCTCATTTCGCTGGACACCTTTAGCCAGCTGGGCCTCGCCAGCGTAATGATGATAACCAGCAAGGAGACTATCTTCCCGTTGCTGGGGGCGCTGATTCTGGTGGGCTTCAGTATTTATTCCCGTCGTCACTTTACCCGTTTCCTTGAGCGCTCCAGCGCCCGAGTGGGAAAAGTAACCCAGGATCACTTCTGGCTGACGTTGCGTACGGTGTTCTGGTCAATTCTGGTCGCGTCTCCGCTGCCGGTGCTGTGGATGACGCTCGGATACGGACTGCGTGAAGCCTGGCCCTACCCGCTTGCCGTCGCGATTGGCGATGGCGTGACCGCCACCGTCCCGCTGCTGTGGGTGGTGATGATTTGCGCCACGTTTGCGCGGCCAAATGGTCTGTTCATCGCTCACTTTGGCTGGCCGCGTAATCGCGTTGCGCGGGCGATGCGTTACTACCTGATGAGTATCGGGCTGATTGTGCCGCTGATTATGGCGTTGATCATGTTCGATAATCTCAATGACCGGGAGTTCTCCGGCTCGTTGGGACGGCTGTGCTTTATGCTGATCTGCGGGGCGTTAGCGGTAGTGACGCTCAGCCTGAAACGCGCCGGGATCCCGCTCTATCTCGACAAGACCGGCAGCGGCGATAACATGTTAAACCGTCTGCTGTGGAACCTGCTGCTCAGCGCGCCGCTGGCGGCGATGCTGGCGGCAGCGGTCGGTTATCTCGCCACGTCGCAGGCGCTGCTCGCCCGACTGGAAACGTCGGTGGCCATCTGGTTCCTGCTGCTGGTGGTCTACCATGTTATCCGCCGCGGCATGCTGATCCAGCGTCGTCGTCTGGCGTTTGACCGTGCTAAACATCGTCGCGCAGAAATTCTGGCCCAGCGCGCGCGGGGTGAGGAAGAGCCAAACCACGTCAACAGCACCGAAGGGACTACAGACGCTGATGACGTCGAACTGGATCTGGATGCGATAAGTACTCAGTCCCTGCGGCTGGTACGCTCAATTCTGATGCTGGTTGCCCTGCTGTCGGTGATCTACCTGTGGTCAGAAATCCACTCCGCGTTTGGCTTCCTGGAGAACATCTCTTTATGGGATGTGACATCCACGGTGCAGGGAGTCGAAAGCCTGGAGCCCATCACCTTAGGGGCCGTGCTGATTGCGATTCTGGTGCTGATCATCACCACCCAGCTGATACGTAACTTCCCTGCCTTGCTGGAGCTGGCGCTGTTGCAGCATCTGGATTTAACCCCAGGCACAGGCTATGCCATCACCACCATCACCAAGTATTTAATCATGCTGTTTGGTGGGCTGGTCGGCTTCTCGATGATTGGTATCGAATGGTCAAAACTGCAATGGCTGGTTGCCGCCCTGACCGTAGGCCTGGGCTTTGGTTTACAGGAGATTTTTGCCAACTTCGTTTCTGGTCTGATCATTCTGTTTGAAAAGCCGATTCGAATTGGTGATACGGTGACCATCCGCGATCTCACCGGCAGCGTCACCAGGATCAACACCCGTGCCACCACCATCAGCGACTGGGACCGTAAAGAGATCATCGTCCCGAACAAGGCATTTATCACCGAGCAGTTTATCAACTGGTCGCTGTCCGACTCCGTCACGCGTGTGGTGCTGACCGTACCCGCTCCGTCGGATGCCAACAGCGAAGAGGTGACGCAGATCCTGTATACGGCTGCTGAACGCTGTTCGCTGGTAATCGACAACCCACCGCCGGAAGTCTTCCTGGTTGATTTGCAGCAGGGGATCCAGATTTTCGAGCTGCGTATCTACGCCGCCGAGATGGGACACCGTATGCCGCTGCGCCATGAGATCCACCAGCTGATTCTGGCTGGCTTCCGCGAGCACGGAATTGATATGCCGTTCCCACCGTTCCAGATGCGTCTGGAAACGCTGGACGGACGTAAGACGGGAAGAACGTTGACGTCAGCGGCGCGTACGCGCCCGGCGGGAAGTTTGTAATCCTTTCCCCCTCCCCATCGGGAGGGGGTCAATCCTTTATGCCACTTCTGCTACACAGGCCGTCGAGCGACGACGGTAATGCTCATAAATCCCCATTGCCAGCAGCGAGAAGAAGATCGGTCCGCCAACAATCCACAGCGTGCTGTTCCAGTCATTTGCCTCAACAACGGGCTGAATGACGGTAAAAATGTTGGCGAACGCGACGACCAGCACCACAACAGTGGTCGCCAGCAGCGTCGCCGCACGGGTTTTGAAGATCACAAACGGTCGTTCCAGATCCTGCTTCGCCTTAAAGAACGGGAACGCCAGGGTCAGGAACAGATACGGAAGCGTCATCGATACGTTTGCCATCAGGGTCAGCTTGTTATAGAACGCCGACGCGGTATCACCGCCGAAGGACACCAGCAGAATGAACACGCACACCAGCATGCACTGCATCCACATCGCGTTGGCAGGCATACCGGCAGCGTTCAGCTGAGTCATATGTGCAGGCCACAGCGCCTTTGGCGTCCCCTGAATAATCGCTTTCAGCGGCGAGTAGATCAACGTGAAGAACGCGCCAGTATAGGCGAGGAACATCGACAAACCGGTAATCCGCGCAAACCAGATCCCCAGGGTGGCCGACGTTTCCGGCGCGAGATCCATGGCGTTGCCCAGCGTCACCCCCAGGCTTTTCATCAACACGTAGGTAATGTTGCCGAGGTTGGTGGTGTTATTGCTCAGTACCTGCTGCCAGTTGGTGCTGACGCCCCAGAGGAAAATCGCCAGTGAGTAGCCAATGGATATGACGATGGCGGCAAAGATAATGCCTTTGGCGAAGTTCTTTTCCGGATTTTCGGTTTTGTCGACCAGGCCGCCCACGGCTTCAATTCCACCGTAAGCAAAGATGGCAAACACCACGAAGGAGAGCATGGCCAGTCCGGACTGGTAACCCGGATTAGGCGATGAAACGAAGTTGACTTCCTGTGCGAAATGCCCGCCGTTCAGGCACAGAATGGCGATGCTGACCAGCAGCAGCACCAGGTTCAGGCACATCACGGAAATACCGCCAACGGCAGTGATACGGGCAATTTTGTTGATGCCTTTCGAGGCCACCAGCGTGACCACCACCATCCAGCACACCGCCAGAATACCGACCACCTGCGTGGAGCTCAGCCCCGCCAGAGACCAGACCTGCGTTTTATCCGCACCGAAGAGAAACGTTGAGAACGGCACCCAGACCTTGGCCGCCGTGCTGACCATCCAGACGACGTAGGATGAAAACCACATGAACGTACCGATAAACGCATAACGCGGACCGACGCTGTTGTTCATCCACGAATAGATGCCACCCTCTTCTTTCCGGTACGCCGAGCCCATCTCCGCCATCATCAGCGCAAACGGGATAAAGAAGAACAGAGCGGAAACGATATAAAACGGCGTCGCGCTGTAGCCCATCAGATAAAACGCGGACGGGCTATTGGCAAAGCCAAAGACTGACGTAAAAATCATCAGAATGAGCCCGGTAAGGGTCATTTTTTTGAGTGAGTGAGACATATAACCATCCGAAACGGAATTAAACTGCGCGGATGGTAGCAGATGACCAGACAAATATTGTGGCTATCCGAGGCAATTTAAGAAAAAGACCCGTGTATAGCGAAAAGAGCAGTTTTTAATGTGGCAGTGTTAAATGACCGAGTAGGCCGGGTAAGCGACAGCGCCACCCGGCATTTTTTCAGGCGCGATCGACCGTAAAGGCAATCACATCGCCCAGCTGCTCGGCACCCAGCGCCAGCATGACCAGACGATCCACACCCAGCGCCACGCCGGAGCAGTCCGGCAAACCGGCCTTAAGCGCTTCCAGCAGGTTGGTGTCAATCGGCTGCTGCGGCAGACCGCGCGCGTTGCGCTTGCGGTTATCCTGCTCGAAACGCTGCTGCTGTTCGCGCGCGTCGGTCAGCTCGTGGAAACCGTTCGCCAGCTCAATGCCTTTGAAGTACACCTCAAACCGTTCCGCCACGCGGTGATCTTCGGTGCTGATCTGCGCCAGCGAGGCCTGGCTGGCCGGGAAGTGATAGACAAACGTCGGACGATCTTTACCAATTTGCGGTTCAACGCCAAAGGTGAACAGCAGTTGCAGCAGCGTGTCGCGATCCTCTTCGTTATCCGCCACGTTGCTCAGATCCAGTTTTGCCGCCACTTCACGCAGCTGTGTTTTATCAGCCGACAGCGGATCAATTTCCAGATGACGCTGGAAGGCCTGCTGATAGGAGAGCGTTTCAGCTTCCGCGCAATCCAGCACCTGTTGCAGCAGATCGTCGACTTCGTTCATCAGACGATACATGTCGTAGTGCGGGCGGTACCACTCCAGCATGGTGAATTCCGGATTATGGTGTCGGCCCATCTCTTCATTACGGAAGCTACGGCACAGCTGATAGACCGGACCACACCCGGCCGCCAGCAGACGCTTCATATGGTATTCCGGGCTGGTCATCAGATACAGATTCATGCCCTGAGAGTGGCCTGGGCCAACAAAACGGGTTTCAAACGGGACCAGATGAATATCCGTAACCGTCGCCTGACTCATGCACGGCGTTTCCACCTCCAGGACGCCGCGGTCGGCAAAGAAACGGCGGATCTCCGCCATAATTGCTGCGCGCTTTAGCAGGTTTGGAATGGATGCGCTCGGCTGCCAGGTGGCCGTTTCGCTCATGAGTTATTTCTCCGTTTTCAGACAAGGGCACGAAGTCTACTCGCAAGCCGGGGCAGAGACAAATTTTGCACAGTAAAAGTCCCTTTTCATTGCACAGAGAAATACTGTGACGCCATTCATTAATCACGATGATAAATCACCGCACAGAACAGCAAAAAAATCGAACACGTCAAATTTCCCTCCCTTCTACGCGGTTATACTGTTTTACCCATAAAGGAGCAGTGGAATCGCTTCCGCAATCGCCCGTTCGGGCAGGTGAACGTCCTTTAGCTCATCGCGTTGCGGGAAAACAAAAATCTGGAGGAATGTCGTGCAAACTTTTCAAGCCGATCTTGCCGTAATAGGCGCTGGCGGGGCTGGATTACGCGCTGCAATTGCTGCGGCACAAGCCAATCCGAACGCTAAAATCGCATTGATTTCAAAAGTCTATCCGATGCGCAGCCACACGGTAGCCGCAGAAGGAGGATCCGCTGCCGTCGCGCAGGATCATGACAGCTTCGAATACCATTTCCACGACACGGTTGCAGGGGGCGACTGGCTTTGCGAACAGGATGTCGTTGATTACTTCGTGCACCATTGCCCAACGGAGATGACCCAGCTGGAACAGTGGGGATGCCCGTGGAGCCGCCGTCCGGACGGGAGCGTCAACGTCCGCCGCTTCGGTGGCATGAAGATCGAACGCACCTGGTTTGCCGCCGATAAGACCGGCTTCCACATGCTGCACACCCTGTTCCAGACCTCCCTCCAGTTCCCACAAATCCAGCGCTTTGACGAACATTTCGTTCTCGACATTCTGGTCGACGACGGTCATGCGCGCGGACTGGTGGCGATGAACATGATGGAAGGTACGCTTGTCCAGATCCGCGCTAATGCGGTGGTGATGGCAACGGGCGGCGCGGGCCGCGTATACCGCTACAACACCAACGGCGGCATCGTCACCGGTGACGGTATGGGCATGGCGCTCAGCCACGGCGTCCCGCTGCGTGATATGGAGTTCGTCCAGTATCACCCAACCGGCCTACCGGGCTCCGGCATACTGATGACGGAAGGCTGCCGCGGCGAAGGCGGAATTCTGGTCAACAAAAACGGCTATCGCTATTTGCAGGATTACGGCATGGGTCCGGAAACCCCACTTGGCGAGCCGAAAAACAAATACATGGAACTCGGCCCACGCGACAAAGTCTCTCAGGCTTTCTGGCACGAGTGGCGCAAAGGCAACACCATCTCAACGCCGCGCGGCGACGTGGTGCATCTCGACCTGCGTCATCTCGGCGAGAAGAAACTGCTGGAGCGTCTGCCGTTTATCTGCGAGCTGGCGAAAGCGTATGTGGGCGTCGATCCGGTGAAAGAACCGATCCCGGTGCGTCCAACCGCGCACTACACCATGGGCGGCATCGAAACCGATCAGCAGTGCGAAACCCGCATCAAAGGGCTGTTTGCGGTGGGCGAGTGTTCCTCCGTCGGTCTGCACGGCGCAAACCGTCTGGGCTCGAACTCGCTGGCTGAGCTGGTGGTCTTTGGTCGCATGGCGGGCGAACGTGCGGTGGAGCGTGCCGCAACGGCAGGTGAAGCTAACAGCGCGGCGCTGGATGCGCAGGTTGTAGACGTCGAAAAACGCCTGAAAGACCTGGTGAACCAGGAAGGTAACGAAAACTGGTCGAAGATCCGCGACGAAATGGGGCTGTCGATGGAAGAAGGCTGCGGGATCTACCGTACGCCAGAGCTGATGCAGAAAACCGTCGATAAGCTGGCGGAGTTGCAGGAGCGCTTCAAGCGCGTGCGTATCACCGACACTTCCAGCGTCTTCAATACCGATCTGCTTTATACCATTGAACTGGGCCACGGCCTGAACGTCGCAGAATGTATGGCCCATTCCGCCCTGGCGCGTAAAGAGTCCCGCGGCGCGCACCAGCGTCTGGATGAGGGCTGCACTGAACGTGACGACGTCAATTTCCTTAAACACACTCTCGCCTGGCGCGATGCGGATGGCACCACCCGTCTGGACTACAGCGACGTGAAAATCACCACGCTGCCACCGGCGAAACGCGTGTACGGTGCAGAAGCAGAAGCCGCCGATAAGAAGGAGAAGGCGAATGGCTGAGATGCAAAAACTGAAAGTTGAAGTGGTGCGCTACAATCCGGAAGTGGACGCCGCGCCGCATAGCGCTTTCTATGAAGTCCCTTACGACGAGCAAACCTCCCTGCTGGATGCGCTCGGCTATATCAAAGATAACCTGGCCCCAGACCTGAGCTACCGCTGGTCCTGCCGCATGGCAATTTGCGGCTCCTGCGGCATGATGGTCAACAAGGTGCCAAAGCTGGCGTGTAAAACCTTCCTGCGTGATTACACCAAAGGCATCAAGGTTGAAGCGCTGGGCAATTTCCCGATTGAGCGCGATCTGGTGGTCGACATGACCCACTTTATCGAAAGCCTCGAAGCGATTAAGCCGTACATCATCGGCAACCCGCGCACACCGGATCAGGGGCCAAACACTCAGACGCCCGCGCAGATGGCGAAATACCATCAGTTCTCCGGATGCATCAACTGCGGCCTGTGCTACGCCGCCTGTCCACAGTTTGGCCTGAACCCTGAGTTTATCGGCCCGGCCGCCATTACCCTGGCGCACCGCTATAACGAAGACAGCCGCGACCACGGCAAAAAAGAACGTATGGCCCAGTTGAACAGCCAGAACGGGGTCTGGACCTGCACGTTTGTCGGTTACTGCTCCGAAGTCTGTCCGAAGCATGTCGACCCGGCCGCCGCCATTCAGCAGGGTAAGGTGGAAAGCTCGAAAGACTTTCTTATCGCTACCCTGAAACCACGCTAAGGAGTGCATGATGACGACTAAACGCAAAGCCTACGTGCGACCAATGCCGTCCACCTGGTGGAAAAAACTGCCGTTTTATCGCTTCTATATGCTGCGTGAAGGCACGGCAGTTCCCGCGGTCTGGTTCAGCCTCGAACTGATGTACGGGGTGTATGCCCTCAAGCACGGCCCGGAAGCCTGGGCCAGTTTTGTGGGCTTCCTGCAAAACCCAATCATCGTAGTACTGAACCTGATTGTGCTCGCCGCCGCGCTGCTTCATACCAAAACCTGGTTTGAACTGGCGCCAAAAGCAGCGAACATCATTGTAAAAGGCGAAAAAATGGGGCCAGAGCCGGTCATTAAAGGGCTCTGGGCAGTGACAGCAGTTGTCTCTGTGGTCATTCTGTTTGTCGCACTGTTCTGGTAAGGAGACTACTGTGATCAATCCAAATCCAAAACGTTCAGACGAGCCGGTTTTCTGGGGGCTGTTTGGCGCAGGCGGCATGTGGAGCGCCATTATTGCCCCGGTCATTATCCTGCTGGTCGGGATCATGCTGCCGCTGGGGTTGTTCCCGGGCGATGCGCTGAGCTATGAGCGCGTACTGGCCTTTGCGAGCAGCTTTATTGGCCGCGTGTTCATCTTCCTGATGATCGTCCTGCCGCTGTGGTGTGGTCTGCACCGTATCCACCATGCGATGCACGATCTGAAAATCCATGTGCCAAGCGGTAAATGGGTCTTCTACGGTCTGGCGACCATTCTGACGGTCGTCACGTTGATTGCCGTGGTCACCATCTGACTGAACAGGCCCGCCATCCGGCGGGCTTTTTACTTTTTCATCTTCTCCACCAGCCACCGGGAAAATTCGCGCATGGCTGGCGTTTCTGCCCGGGACTGCAATCGGGTCAGCCAGTAACTGCCGAGCTCAATCTGCGTCGCAAAGGGCTGTACAATGCGCTCGCTGGCTAACAGATGGGTAAACATATCGACAGGCGCAATGGCAATGCCCACCCCTGCCTGAGCGGCCTCCAGCATGGTCACGGACGAATCAAATACCATCACGCGGTGCGTTGGCGAAGGGGGATGCTCGCCGGCCGCCTGCATCCACGCGGTCCATTCATCGCGTCGGTAAGAGCGCAGCAGCGTAAACCTGAGGATGTCGGCCGGACTGTGCAGACTGGCGGCGATATCGGGCGTACACAGCGGCGCGAGCGGCGCATGACAAAGGAATTCAGCCTCGGTGCCGTGCCACGCCCCGCCACCGTAGCGGATCGTATAGTCAAGCCCTTCGGCAGCCGGATCAACGCGGTTGTTATGGGTGGAAAGCTGAAGATCGATGTGCGGATAGCCACGGCGAAAATCCTCCAGCTGCGAGAATAAAACCCCGGTGGCAAATGTACCCACCACGCCGATTTTCAGCTTCTCCTGCGCACGATGGTTAGCGAAGCGATCCAGCATTCCGGCTATACGATCGAAAGAATCATTCAGCACCGGCAGTAAATTTTCACCCTCGGTAGTCAACATCAGCCCGCGCGACACGCGAACGAACAGCTGACAGTTCAGGTGCTGCTCCAGCGTTTTCACATGCTGGCTAATGGCTGAATGGGTCACGTTCAGCTCAATGGCCGCATGCGTAAAGCTGAGATGTCTCGCGGCGGCTTCAAAAGCCCGAAGCGAATTGAGGGGGAGATAGCTTCGCGTCATGGTCTCTTCCGTTAGAAAAATTAACAGCTAATGCTAAATTTAACCGTTTGTCAGGCACAGTCAAATCTAACAGACTACGCCTGTCTGACGGGCCCGGACATCCCCTTGACTCGCTATTACGGAAGATTACTGATGATGAAAAAATCCCTTTGCTGCGCCCTGCTGCTCGGCCTCTCTTGCTCTGCTCTCGCCGCGCCAGTATCAGAAAAACAGCTGGCGGAGGTGGTCGCGAATACGGTTACCCCGCTGATGAAAGCCCAGTCTGTTCCAGGCATGGCGGTGGCCGTTATTTATCAGGGAAAATCGCACTATTACACGTTTGGCAAGGCCGATATCGCGGCGAATAAACCCGTTACGCCTCAGACCCTGTTCGAGCTGGGTTCTATAAGTAAAACCTTCACCGGCGTTTTAGGTGGGGATGCCATTGCTCGCGGTGAAATTTCGCTGGACGATCCGGTGACCAGATACTGGCCACAGCTGACGGGCAAGCAGTGGCAGGGTATTCGTATGCTGGATCTCGCCACCTACACCGCTGGCGGCCTGCCGCTACAGGTACCGGATGAGGTCACGGATAACGCCTCCCTGCTGCGCTTTTATCAAAACTGGCAGCCGCAGTGGAAGCCTGGCACAACGCGTCTTTACGCCAACGCCAGCATCGGTCTTTTTGGTGCGCTGGCGGTCAAACCTTCTGGCATGCCCTATGAGCAGGCCATGACGACGCGGGTCCTTAAGCCGCTCAAGCTGGACCATACCTGGATTAACGTTCCGAAAGCGGAAGAGGCGCATTACGCCTGGGGCTATCGTGACGGTAAAGCGGTGCGCGTTTCGCCGGGAATGCTGGATGCACAAGCCTATGGCGTGAAAACCAACGTGCAGGATATGGCGAACTGGGTCATGGCAAACATGGCGCCGGAGAAGGTTGCCGATGCCTCACTTAAGCAGGGCATCGCGCTGGCGCAGTCGCGCTACTGGCGTATCGGGTCAATGTATCAGGGTCTGGGCTGGGAGATGCTCAACTGGCCCGTGGAGGCCAACACGGTGGTCGAAGGCAGCGACAGTAAGGTAGCGCTGGCGCCGTTACCCGTGGCAGAAGTGAATCCACCGGCTCCCCCGGTCAAAGCGTCCTGGGTCCATAAAACGGGTTCTACCGGCGGGTTTGGCAGCTACGTGGCCTTTATTCCTGAAAAGCAGATCGGTATTGTGATGCTCGCGAATAAAAGCTATCCGAACCCGGCACGCGTTGAGGCGGCATACCATATCCTCGAGGCGCTACAGTAAAACATTGCCGGGTGGCGCTGCGCTTACCCGGCCTACACAACGCGTGAACTTTGTAGGCCGGGTAAGGCGAAGCCGCCACCCGGCAAAACACCCTACACAATCTCCCGCATTTTCCCTGCTGTCATCTACACTTAACAAAAAACAGTAAGGAAACTCCTATGCGCATTCTGCCTGTTATTGCCGCAGTAACAGCCGCGTTTTTAGTGGTTGCTTGCAGTTCCCCTACTCCTCCGCCTGGCGTCACGGTAGTCAGTAATTTCGACGCACAGCGCTTCCTCGGCACCTGGTATGAAATCGCCCGAATGGACCATCAGTTCGAACGGGGCTTAGAAAAAGTCACGGTCAACTACAGCGCGATGGATGACGGCGGGATCCGGGTCATTAACCGCGGCTATAACCCGGATCGCCAGATGTGGCAGCAGTCAGTTGGTCAGGCCTATTTCACCGGCGCGTCTAACCGCGCGGCCATGAAAGTCTCTTTCATCGGCCCATTCTACGGCGGGTATAACGTCATTGCGCTGGACAGAGAGTACCGCCATGCGCTGGTGTGTGGGCCGGATCGCAACTATCTGTGGATCCTCTCCCGCACGCCAACGATCCCGGCGGAAATGAAACAGCAGATGCTGGACATAGCGACCCGGCAAGGGTTTGACGTGACGAAATTACTCTGGGTAAAACAGCCGCATTAGTGGGTACTGAGTTTTAACCCGATGATACCCGCGACGATTAACGCGAGGCTGGCGATGCGCGCCAGGCTCGCAGACTCCCCCAGCAGCAGAATACCGGTAATGGCAGCCCCTACCGCGCCAATTCCCGTCCAGACAGCGTAAGCCGTTCCGACTGGCAAGCTTCGCATCGCCCATGACAACATGACGATACTGACAATCATTGCGGCGATAGTGATGACGCTGGGCGTCAGGCGGGTAAAACCATGGGTATATTTCAGGCCAATTGCCCATACCACTTCGAGCAAACCGGCAATAACAAGAACGATCCAGGACATATCAGGCTCCTTAACTTAACGACAAGTTGGGGCCGTCCCCGATGAATGAAGCGCTTACGGGTCGTCCCGCAAGGCTGAGGTTGCGCCTTATATTTTGGTTAGCATGGAATTTTTTTTCAAACTTTTTCTGCTGAACATGTTAAGGCAAGAAATAGCCTCAGTAAGACACGGAGTTCAGGCATTTATGACTCATCCGACTTCTCTATGATGATAGGCTTTCTGATGGCAGGAAGCCAAACCACTAGCCGACTGCGAAAATTTTATGTTTAAAATTCTTTTGATTGACCGTTGTCACTTCACCCGCACGGGATTTGAAGCCTGGGTCAATCATTCAGACCTGTTTTCGGGTCATTTCGTCGTAACCGGGGTAAATAATCTTTTCCTCGCCAGAGAGCATATCCTGCAATGGAAACCTGCGCTGGTCATCGCTGATTTATCTGGCTTCCGGCAGGATTTACACCATTTTCAGCAGCTATCCTCCCTGCTGATTGCCAGCGAAACATTGCCTTTTATTATGCTGCAATCAGGCCAGGAGCAAGAGATGACAGATTATCTGGCGCAGTTCCCGATATGGTCTTCTCTTTCCAAAAATACCGATCTGGAAAAACTAGCGGCGGTGATAAATGACGCGCTAACGTCATGCGCAAGCGCGGAGCTTCCGGAGATGGCGGCACCGTTACTGACGCGTCAGGAAGAGAGAGTTCTTAGCCTGTGGATGGATGGCGCGAGCAACCAGAAAATTGCCAGCAATCTGCGCATTAACGGAAAAACGGTGTACACGTACAAACGCAATATCCGCATGAAGCTACATATGGATACGCGCTACTCCCCGTTTTTATCGCTACAGGAAGTGGAGAATTGACGGTACGGTGAAATGACCTGCCGTACCGTCGCTTTCATTAGTTCTGAGCTTTGGTTGCTGCGCCAGAAATCGCGTTACCACCGTCGGAGATATCTTCCCCTACGCCACGGGTGGTGTTACATGCAGTCAGTACCGAAGAAAGCACCAGAACAGAAAAGATCGCTGCAATTGTTTTCTTAACCATAATATCTTCCTTTTATAGCCAAAGTTATTTTGTGTATAGCAACTTAAGAATAGACAAGATCTTGTCGTTTGACGGAAAAGGAAGAATTTTTAGGAAAATTAGACGGAATTAGCTGGCCGCATGGGAAATGATATGGCCGAGATCCTGGATATCTTCACCCACGCCACGCGCGGTGTTGCAACCGGAGAGAATTGCGCTGGAGAGCGCTAACAGAAGCAGAATTTTAACGGTACGTTTCATCTTCCCTGCCTGCAAAATCAGGCGCAGCGGGCGCTGCGCCTTACATCATGACGTAAATTACTTCACGCGGGATACGTATTCGCCGGAGCGGGTATCCACTTTGATCACTTCACCGATCTGTACGAACAGTGGCACTTTCACCACAGCGCCGGTAGACAGAGTGGCAGGCTTGCCGCCAGTACCTGCGGTATCACCTTTCAGACCTGGATCGGTTTCAACGATTTCCAGCTCAACGAAGTTCGGAGGCGTAACCGCGATAGGCTGACCGTTCCACAGGGTCACGATGCACTCAGCCTGATCCAGCAGCCACTTGGCGTTGTCACCAATCGCTTTTGCGTCCGCAGACAGCTGCTCGAAGGTTTCGTTGTTCATGAAGTGCCAGAACTCACCGTCGTTGTACAGGTAAGTCAGGTTCATATCGACAACATCAGCGCCTTCAGCGGAGTCAGTAGATTTGAAGGTTTTCTCAACACGGGTACCGGTCAGCAGGCGACGCAGCTTTACGCGTGCGAATGCCTGGCCTTTACCTGGTTTAACGAATTCGCTGGCTTCAACCGCGTACGGTTCGCCGTCCATCATGATTTTAAGACCAGCACGAAAATCGTTGCTATAGTACGTTGCCATAAGGCCCTCTAAATTTGTTAACTGGTAGCTAAGCCACAAAATGGCGCATATTGTAACCCTAAACACCCCGTCCAGAGAAGATTGGTTATCGCAACTTGCCGATGTAATCACCAGTCCTGATGAATTGCTGCGTCTTTTAGACCTCGAACAGTACGAAGCGTTGCGTGCAGGTCGTGAGGCGAAACGCCTTTTCGCCCTGCGCGTTCCCCGCGCGTTTGTTGCCCGAATGGAAAAGGGCAATCCTGATGATCCGTTATTAAAACAAACGCTTACCTCTCAGGATGAGTTTATTACCGCCCCCGGCTACAGCACCGATCCGCTGCAAGAGCAGAACAGTGTCGTACCGGGTTTGCTGCATAAATACCGCAATCGTGCCCTGCTGCTGGTTAAGGGCGGTTGCGCGGTAAATTGCCGCTATTGCTTCCGTCGCCACTTCCCGTACGCCGAAAACCAGGGCAATAAGCGCAACTGGCAGGTGGCGCTGGACTACATCACGGCGCACCCGGAACTGGATGAAATCATCTTTTCCGGCGGCGACCCGCTGATGGCAAAAGATCATGAGCTGGACTGGCTGCTGACTCAGCTTGAGACCATCCCGCACATTAAGCGTCTGCGCATTCACAGCCGTTTACCGATCGTCATCCCGGCGCGTATCACCGACGCCCTGGTCACGCGCCTGGAGCAGTCCCGTTTGCAGGTGCTGCTGGTAAACCATATCAACCACGCGAATGAAATTGACGCGGACTTTCGTGAGGCAATGGCGCGTATGCGAAAGGCAGGCGTGACGCTGCTCAACCAGAGCGTATTACTGCGCGGCGTGAACGACAGCGCCCGCGTGCTGGCCGATCTCAGCAATGCCTTATTTGATGCGGGCGTTATGCCCTATTACCTGCATGTTCTGGATCGCGTCCAGGGCGCGGCGCACTTCATGGTGACAGATGAAGAGGCCCGGAAGATTATGCGCGAGCTGTTAACGCTGGTTTCAGGTTATATGGTGCCGAAGCTGGCACGTGAGATTGGCGGAGAGCCGAGTAAGACGCCGCTGGATTTGCAGCTGCGTCAGCAGTAAAAAGGCAGGTGGCGCTACGCTTACCTGCCCTGGAGATAAAGCGGCAGCGCCATCAAACGGTTATATCAGTTCGGGCACTTATAGACCTGGCCGTTCATCTGGCTGGCGGTTGGCACAAAGCTGGACAGCATCCCCTGCGTCGGGCTGCTCACCCCGTAAATCACGTTGCCGCCCATTGCCGCAGCCTGATTACGCAGGGCATTGGCCGCACCGCGCATAGAGCCGCCCTCTTCGCCGTGCTGCCCCGACATCCAGTTGCTTTGCTCGCCAGTGGCGGTGCCTAACAGCTGGCATTCGCTGCCCGGCTTATCTTCCACAAAGCGAACGCTCTGGCCCGCTGCCGTCAGCTCATTGCTGGTGCTACAACCCGCCAGCAGCAATGCTGCACCTACAATCCCTGCACAGACTTTTATGCGCATGTTATTCCTCGTTTTCAATAAGCTGGACAGTAGTTGTCCGCGTGTAAACCTTATACTAAAAAGATGACCAAAAGAAAAATGCTGAGCATTTCTGCGAGCCAGATTCCGCTGGCACTCCTCCGACATCTTAAATGAATTCTGATAATAACCTTTGGGATATCGTGTTTTAGCCCCCGATCGTTTTTAGTGATGCGACGTACAACTTTTGTACGCGACTCAAAAAAGGGGGTTTCATGAGTGCATCATCCTCAGGAGAGGAAAAAGTAACCTGGGTGGGCTATCTGGCGTTCGTGCTCACCATCGTATTTTTCTCAGGTTTTTTCGCCAAAAGTACCGAATGGTGGCGCGTGCTGGATTTTACCGTCCTGAACGGCAGCTTTGGACCGGTGAACGGTGCGCTGACGTTTCGCGGCGAGGGCGGCACGGGAGCGAAAGATGGGTTTTTGTTTGCCCTTGAACTGGCGCCCTCGGTCATTTTATCGCTCGGGATCATTGCCGTTACCGAGGGGCTGGGCGGGCTGCGCGCCGCACAACAGCTTATGACGCCCATTCTGCGCCCGCTGCTCGGCGTGCCGGGCATTTGCTCTCTGGCGCTTATCGCCAACCTGCAAAATACTGATGCTGCCGCAGGGATGACCAAAGAGTTGACCAACGAAGGGGCGATTACTGACCATGAGCGCGCCATTTTCGCCACCTTCCAGACCAGCGGTAGCGCCATTATTACCAACTATTTTTCTTCCGGCGCCGCACTCTTTACCTTTATTACCGTCCCGGTAATCACGCCGCTTGCCGTCATTCTGGTGTTCAAATTTGTTGGCGCCAACTTTCTGCGACTGTGGATCGCCCACATGGAAGTTCGCTGCGCTCAGGAGGAAAAATGATCGCCCAACCGCGTAAAAATATCATGGACTTGTTTATCGATGGCGCCCGCCGCGGCTTTACCATCGCCACCACCAGCCTGCTGCCGAACGTGGTCATGGCATTTGTTATCATTCAGGCGCTCAAGGTAACCGGCCTGCTGGAAATTGTCGGCAGGGTATGCGAGCCCATCATGGCTCTTTGGGGACTTCCGGGTGCGGCGGCAACGGTTCTTCTGGCCTCGGTGATGAGCATGGGGGGCGGTGTGGGGGTCTGCGCCAGTCTGGTCGCTGCCGGCACGCTCAACGGTCACGATGCAACCATCCTGCTGCCCGCCATCTATCTGATGGGTAATCCGGTGCAAAACACGGGCCGTTGCCTTGGCACCGCAGGCGTCAACCCGAAGTATTATCCGCACATCATCGCTGTCTGCGTCATTAACGCCCTGCTCTCAATGTGGGTGATGCAACTACTCTTCTGAGGAGATAAAAATGGATTTTTCAGTGCTGGAACCGCACCTTTTCCGCAATGCGCAGCTTTACGCTCCCGAGGCTCTTGGGCATTGCGATCTGCTGATTGCCGGAGGAAAAATCGTCGCAGTCGAAAAAGCGGGCCACGCCACAATGAGGCCAGACTGTCCTGAAAGCGATCTCGCCGGAGCGGTGGTTTGCCCGGGGTTTATCGATCAGCATGTACACCTGATTGGCGGCGGCGGTGAAGCCGGTCCCCACACCCGGACGCCAGAGGTACGATTGTCTGCGCTGGTGGCGGCTGGCATCACCTCCGTTGTAGGCCTGCTGGGCACCGACGGCGTGACCCGCCATCCCGAATCGCTGCTGGCGAAAACGCGGGCACTTGAGCATGAAGGGATCAGCGCATGGATGCTGACAGGCGCGTATGGCCTGCCTTCTCCGACGATCACTGGCAGTATCGAAAAGGATGTGGCGCTAATTGATAAAATCATTGGCGTGAAATGCGCGATTTCTGACCATCGCTCTTCCGCACCGGCAGATGACCAGCTCGCGAATATGGCCGCCCAGTCGCGCGTCGGCGGGCTGCTGGGCGCCAAAGCGGGGATATCCGTATTTCACCTCGGCAACAGCCCTAAACTGCTGGAGCCACTGCTTAACATCCTGAATAACGCCGACGTGCCTCGCACGAAGCTGCTGCCAACCCACGTCAACCGCGCCCAGGCACTGTTCCACGCCGCACTGGACTATGCCCGCGAAGGGGGGTACATCGACATCACCACCAGCATCAGTGAGCCCATTGATGCCGCTACCGCCATCGCGACGGCCCGTGACGCGCAGGTGCCGTTTAACCGGCTCACGCTCAGCTCGGATGGCAACGGCAGCCAGCCGAATTTTGACGCAAACGGTAATCTTGTTGGCATTGGCGTGGCGGGTTTTGAGTCCCTGCTTGATACGCTACAGCAGCTGGTCGGCCGGTATCACCTGCCGCTGGAGGAGGCACTTCTGCCATTTACGCGTAACGTGGCGGAGTTTCTCGGTCTGGAGCATAAAGGGCGGATCGCGCCCGGATGCGATGCCGATTTCCTGGTGCTGACGGATGACCTGAAGATCCGTGAGGTCTGGGCGAAAGGCCGCCAGATGGTGCGTGAAGGCGTGGTGTGCGTGAAAGGCACGTTTGAATAGATGACAATAAAAAACCCCGGGCATTGCTGCCCGGGGTTCGTTCTGAGAGGTTCAGAACAACATGATTACATCATGCCGCCCATGCCACCCATGCCGCCCATACCACCAGCAGCACCTAAGTCAGGCGCGTCGCCTTTAGGCAGGTCGGTCACCATACACTCGGTCGTGATCATCAGGCCAGCTACAGATGCCGCGTATTGCAGAGCAGAACGGGTCACTTTAGTTGGATCCAGGATACCGAAGTCGATCATGTTGCCGTATTCTTCAGTTGCCGCGTTGTAACCGTAGTTACCTTCACCCGCTTTAACCTTGTTCGCAACCACAGACGGCTCTTCACCGGCGTTGGACACGATCTGACGCAGCGGAGCTTCCATTGCGCGCAGCGCAACTTTGATACCCACGTTCTGGTCTTCGTTCTGAGCAGTCAGGCCAGCCAGTTTAGCGGCTACACGCACCAGCGCGACACCACCACCAGCAACCACGCCTTCTTCTACCGCAGCACGGGTCGCGTGCAGGGCGTCGTCAACGCGTGCTTTTTTCTCTTTCATTTCAACTTCGGTAGCCGCACCGACTTTGATTACCGCTACGCCGCCTGCCAGTTTCGCTACGCGCTCCTGGAGTTTTTCACGGTCGTAATCGGAAGTTGCTTCTTCGATCTGCTTACGGATCTGACCAACACGGCCCTGAATAGCGGCTTCTTCACCCACACCGTCGATGATGGTGGTGGTGTCTTTGTTGATCACAACGCGTTTCGCCTGCCCCAGGTCTTCCAGGGTCGCTTTTTCCAGCTCCATACCGATCTCTTCGGAGATCACGGTACCGCCGGTCAGGGTAGCGATATCCTGGAGCATCGCCTTACGACGATCGCCGAAGCCAGGTGCTTTAACCGCTGCCACTTTCACGATGCCACGCATGGTGTTAACCACCAGGGTCGCCAGCGCTTCGCCTTCAACGTCTTCAGCAATGATTACCAGCGGCTTGCCTGCTTTCGCAACGGCTTCCAGCACTGGCAGCATTTCGCGGATGTTGGAGATTTTCTTGTCAGCCAGCAGGATGAACGGGCTTTCCAGCTCAACAGCGCCAGTTTCTGGCTTGTTGATGAAGTATGGGGACAGGTAACCGCGGTCGAACTGCATACCTTCAACCACGTCCAGTTCGTCTTCCAGACCAGTACCGTCTTCAACGGTGATCACGCCTTCTTTACCGACTTTATCCATCGCTTCAGCGATCAGTTTACCTACGGTTTCGTCGGAGTTAGCGGAGATAGTACCAACCTGAGCAATGGCTTTAGAGTCAGAGCACGGTACGGACAGCGCTTTCAGTTCTTCAACAGCGGAAGCGACGGCTTTGTCGATACCACGTTTCAGATCCATTGGGTTCATGCCCGCAGCAACGGCTTTCAGGCCTTCGGTGATGATCGCCTGCGCCAGTACGGTCGCGGTGGTGGTACCGTCACCGGCAGCGTCGTTCGCTTTAGAGGCAACTTCTTTCACCATCTGTGCGCCCATGTTTTCGAACTTGTCTTCCAGCTCGATTTCACGTGCAACAGAAACACCATCTTTGGTGATGGTTGGCGCGCCGAAGGATTTGTCCAGCACTACGTTACGGCCTTTCGGGCCCAGAGTGACTTTCACTGCGTCTGCCAGTACGTTTACGCCGCGGAGCATTTTTACACGAGCGTCGTTACCGAATTTTACGTCTTTAGCTGCCATGTTCTTATTTCCTCAAATTCGTACAGTTTTCGTGCGTTAATTACGCTTCAACAATTGCCAGAATGTCGCTCTCGGACATGATCAACACTTCTTCATTGTCGATCTTCTCGGATTTCACGCCGTAGCCATCGTTGAAAATGACGATGTCACCAACTTTAACGTCCAGTGGCTGCACAGTTCCGTTTTCCAGGATGCGGCCCTTACCGACAGCGATGATTTCGCCACGCGTTGATTTTGCTGCTGCTGAACCGGTCAGAACGATGCCGCCAGCAGACTTGGTTTCAACTTCTTTACGTTTGACGATCACACGATCATGTAACGGACGAATACTCATTGATAGCTCTCCTTTGAGAAAGTCATTATCAGTTATGGATGACGCCGGTCCGCATGCGGTTTTCCGGCTAGTGCCCTGAGAGATGGGGATAGCTTTTTACCCCTTCAAGGGGTAATCGAAAAAAAATTTGCGAAAGTGTTACCATCCACTCTCTTTTGATGGTGGCGGGACGAGGTAAATGAGTGGACTCAGGCAGGAGTTGGGGCTGGCGCAGGGCATTGGCTTACTCTCAACGTCTTTGTTAGGCACGGGGGTATTTGCGGTTCCCGCGCTGGCGGCGTTGGTTGCCGGCAATAACAGTCTTTGGGCATGGCCGGTGCTGATCGTGCTGGTGTTTCCGGTGGCGATTGTCTTTGCCATACTCGGGCGGCACTTCCCGAGCGCAGGCGGCGTAGCGCATTTTGTCGGCATGGCGTTTGGGCCGCGGATGGAGCGTGTCACCGGCTGGCTATTTTTGTCGGTGATACCCGTTGGCCTTCCGGCAGCCCTGCATATCGCAACCGGCTTCGGACAGGCGCTGTTTGGCTGGCACGATGAACAACTGCTGCTGGCTGAAATCGGTACGCTGGCGATTGTCTGGTGGGTTGGCTCGCGAGGGGCCAGTTCCAGCGCCAATCTGCAAACGCTGGTCGCCGTGTTAATTGTCGCGCTGATCGTCGCCATCTGGTTTGCGGGTGACATTACGGTGGCGGATATCCCTTTCCCCGCGATTAACGACATCGACCACGCACAGCTTTTCGCTGCACTATCCGTCATGTTCTGGTGTTTCGTCGGTCTGGAGGCGTTCGCTCATCTGGCATCCGAGTTTAAACAGCCCGAGCGTGACTTTCCCCGCGCTCTGATGATTGGCCTGCTGCTGGCGGGCACCGTGTACTGGGCCTGTACCGTACTGGTGCTGCACTTCAACGCGTTCAGTGAAGAGAAAGCCGCCGCCGCGTCGCTGCCGGGCATCGTGGTGCAGCTGTTTGGTGTTAAAGCCCTGTGGGTAGCCTGCGTGATTGGCTATCTCGCCTGCTTTGCCAGCCTCAACATTTATATTCAGAGCTTCGCCCGGCTGGTGTGGTCTCAGGCACTTTATAAACCGGATAGCCCCCTCTCACGCCTGTCAAAGCGTCAGCTTCCGGTAAATGCGCTGAATACCGTACTGGGCTGCTGCGTGGTGAGTTCCCTGGCCATTTATCTCCTCGACATCAACCTTGACGCGCTGATTGTCTACGCCAACGGTATTTTCATCATGATCTACCTGCTGTGCATGCTGGCGGGCTGTCGGCTACTGAAAGGACGCTTTAAGGCGCTGGCGGCTGTCGGGTGTGTCCTGTGCCTGATGCTGCTGGCGATGGTGGGATGGAAGAGTGTGTACGCCATCGTCATGCTGGCGGGGCTGTGGGTGTTTTTACCGAAGCGGCAAGCTCCGCAGGCCCGGTGAGCGAGCGCCACCGGGCCAGAAACTCACCGATCGTCTTTATGATCTAACCGGTCGCGCTGCTCATCCTTACGCTGGTATTCCCCTTCAAAGGTATCCCCCGGGCCGGTGCTGAAACCACCGCCTGGCATACGGCTGAAACGCAGATGCGGTAGCAGCTTCATGGTCAGGTGCTTCTGCACCGGAGGCAACAGCAACAGCAGGCCGAGGAAGTCTGTAAAGAAGCCCGGCAGGATCAGCAGCAAACCAGCAATAATCAGCGACACGCTTTTGATCATCTCGGCGGCCGGGCTTTCGCCTGCGGCCATCTTCTGCTGCATTAACAGGAAATTTTTGAAACCCTGATTGCGCACCAGCGACATGCCGATGACGGAGGTGAAGATCACCAGAATCAGCGTCAGCAGGACGCCCAGCACATGGGCAACCTGGATGAAAATCGAAATTTCAATGTAAACATAAAGAAAGAAAGCAATAAATGGTATCCAGCGCACTGGCATCTCCTGTATGGCAGGTGCCTTCTGGCCCCTGACTGAATGTGTTCGCGAAGCGCGTAGATAAGAGATGGCGACGGTTAGCCAAATTTCAATCGGTTTGCACGGATATTTTTTCTGGAAATATTAAAGCGGTGACATATTTCACAGATTAATAATTATCATGAAATCGGGTCGATAATAAGTGATCCAGCTTACGGCAATTCGCTATCATCAGCATATGATCTCGAACATCTGGCCGATTGAGGGAATAATCGTCGGTCATAAAATATTCAAAACCACATATATACTGTGTGTTTAGTACAATCCATCGGCAGCTTGAAAAGAAGGTTCACATGTTAAACAACATTCGTATCGAAGAAGATTTGTTGGGTACCAGGGAAGTTCCAGCGGATGCCTACTATGGTGTTCACACTCTGAGAGCGATTGAAAACTTCTACATCAGCAACAGCAAAATCAGCGACATCCCTGAATTTGTGCGTGGCATGGTGATGGTAAAAAAAGCCGCGGCTCTGGCGAACAAAGAGCTGCAAACCATTCCTAAAAGCGCTGCAAATGCGATTATCGCCGCGTGCGATGAAGTGCTGAACAACGGCAAATGCATGGATCAGTTCCCGGTCGACGTCTATCAGGGCGGCGCGGGCACCTCTGTCAACATGAACACCAACGAAGTGCTGGCAAACATCGGCCTGGAGCTGATGGGTCATCAGAAAGGTGAATACCAGTACCTGAACCCGAACGACCACGTTAACAAATGTCAATCCACCAACGACGCCTACCCAACCGGCTTTCGCATCGCGGTGTATGCCTCTGTCGTCAAACTGGTCGACGCGATTAATCAGCTGGGCGATGGCTTCCAGCGTAAAGCCGTTGAGTTCCAGGACATCCTGAAAATGGGCCGTACCCAGTTGCAGGACGCGGTGCCAATGACCCTCGGACAGGAATTCCACGCGTTTAACGTGCTGCTGAACGAAGAGACGAAAAACCTGCTGCGTACGTCCGAACTGCTGCTGGAAGTGAACCTGGGCGCAACCGCCATCGGTACACGCCTGAACACGCCAGATGGCTATCAGCAACTGGCGGTACAGAAGCTGGCTGAAGTGTCCAACCTGCCGGTTGTGCCTGCGGAAGACCTGATTGAAGCTACCTCAGACTGCGGCGCCTATGTGATGGTGCACAGCGCCCTGAAACGTCTGGCGGTGAAACTGTCCAAAATCTGTAACGACCTACGCCTGCTCTCCTCCGGTCCGCGCGCTGGCCTGAATGAAATCAACCTGCCAGAGTTGCAGGCGGGTTCATCCATCATGCCAGCTAAAGTGAACCCGGTGGTGCCAGAAGTGGTGAACCAGGTTTGCTTCAAGGTGATTGGTAACGATACGACCGTCACCATGGCCTCCGAAGCCGGTCAGCTCCAGCTGAACGTGATGGAGCCAGTGATTGGCCAGGCGATGTTTGAATCTATCCATATTCTGACCAACGCCTGCTACAACCTGCTGGAAAAATGCATTAACGGCATCACCGCGAATAAAGAAGTGTGTGAAGGCTACGTCTATAACTCCATCGGCATCGTCACCTACCTCAACCCCTTCATCGGCCACCACAACGGCGATATCGTCGGGAAGATTTGTGCCGAAACCGGTAAGAGCGTACGTGAGGTGGTTCTCGAGCGAGGATTGTTGACCGAAGCCGAACTGGACGATATCTTCTCCGCCCAGAACCTGATGCACCCGGCATATAAAGCGAAACGATATACCGATGAAAGCGAACAGTAACCGTTCAGGCTAAGCTTCCGAAAGGCACGTCACTTGTGACGTGCCTTTTTTCTTTATGGGCGTTACCAAAACACAACAATTCAATATCAACTTGTTAATGAGCAAGGCAGGTCTTTATGTTTGGAGCAGAACTCGTCATCGTCCTGTTGGCGATTTATTTGGGCGCACGACTCGGGGGAATCGGCATCGGTTTTGCTGGCGGTCTCGGAGTGCTTGTACTTACCCTGATCTTTCAGATTAAACCCGGCGCAATCCCTTTTGACGTTATCGAAATCATCATGGCGGTTATTGCTGCTATCGCGGCCATGCAGGTCGCTGGCGGTATGGACTACCTGGTGAGCCTGGCGGAGCGTATGCTGCGTCGCCATCCGAAATACATCACCTTCCTTGCCCCGCTGGTGACCTGGTTTATGACCATTCTCGCCGGTACTGGCCATACTGCCTTCTCCACGCTGCCGGTCATCACCGAAGTGGCGAAAGAGCAGGGTATTCGCCCGTCTCGCCCTCTTTCTATTGCCGTGGTCGCCTCCCAGATTGCGATTACCGCCTCGCCTATTTCCGCGGCGGTGGTCTTCTTCGCGGGCATCCTTGAGCCAATGGGCGTAAGTTACCTGACGCTGCTGGCAATCTGTATTCCGGTCACGCTGATTGCGGTAATGATCACTGCCGTGCTGTGTAACTTCCTCGGTGCCGAGCTGAAAGACGATCCGGTTTACCAGGAGCGTCTGGCAAAAGGTGAAGTGAGCCTGCGCGGTAGCCAGGTCTTCGAGCTGAAGCCGCATGCAAAACGCTCCGTGCTGCTGTTTCTGATTGGTATCGTCGCCGTGATGTTCTACGCGACCGCCATCAGCGACACGGTAGGTCTGATCCAGAACCCGGTTCTGCCGCGTAACGAAGCCATTGTGGTGTTTATGCTGACCATCGCGACGCTGATCAGCATCACCTGTAAAATCGACACCAGTGAAGTGCTGAACGCCAGCACCTTCAAATCCGGTATGAGCGCCTGCGTGTGCGTGCTGGGCGTGGCGTGGCTCGGTGATACCTTTGTGAAAGCGCACATCAGCGATATCCAGACCGTTGCAGGCGACCTGCTGCACAACTATCCGTGGCTGCTGGCAGTAGTGCTGTTCTTTGCCGCGACGCTGCTGTACTCCCAGGCTGCGACCACCAAAGCGCTGATGCCTGCGGCACTGATGCTGGGCGTGACGCCGCTGACGGCGATTGCCTCTTTTGCAGCGGTTTCCGCCCTGTTTGTGCTGCCAACCTACCCAACCCTGCTGGCCGCAGTTGAGATGGATGACACCGGCTCAACCCGTATTGGTAAGTACGTGTTTAACCACGCGTTCCTCATCCCGGGCGTGGTGGCGATTACGCTCTGCGTGATCCTCGGCTTTATCATCGGCGGCATTGTGCTGTAAACGATTAGCCGTTGTAAAAATAGTTAAAAACGGGCCGCTCTGCGGCCCGTTTCATTAATGACCAACCGCCTTGCGTGATATAGTGAAGACTTTCGTGATGAGGAGGTCGACTTGTGAACACGCCTGATGCTGTTGTTGTACTGTGCACCGCCCCTGATGAAGCTTCTGCCCAGGATCTGGCCGCCAAAGTGCTGGCCGAAAAACTGGCTGCCTGTGTCACGCTTCTTCCCGGCGCCACCTCCCTTTATTACTGGGAAGGCAAGCTGGAGCAAGAGTACGAAGTCCAGATGTTGCTCAAAACCAACCTGATAAACCAGCAGGCGCTCCTCGACTGCCTCAAGTCTCATCATCCATACCAAACCCCGGAGCTGCTGGTGCTGCCAGTGGTCCACGGCGATAACGATTATCTCTCATGGCTCAACGCTTCATTACGCTGATCCTGCTGCTGTGCAGCACGTCAGTTTTTGCCGGGTTGTTTGACGCACCCGGCCGTTCGAACTTTATTCCTGCCGACCAGGCATTCGTTTTCGACTTTCAGCAAAACCAGCACGATCTCAGTCTCACCTGGCAGGTGAAAGAGGGTTACTACCTCTATCGCAAGCAGGTCAGCATCACGCCGACAAAGGCGAACGTCGGCGCATTGCAGATGCCCGCTGGCGTGTGGCACGAGGACGAGTTCTACGGTAAGAGTGAAATTTATCGCCAGCGCTTAAGCGTGCCCGTCACGGTGAACCATGCCGATAAAGGTGCCACATTAACGGTCACCTATCAGGGCTGCGCAGACGCCGGATTCTGTTACCCACCTGAAACAAAGGTCGTTCCGCTTAGCGAAGTGAAAGGCGCTGCCTCCCCTCTCCCCTCAGGGGAGAGGGCCAGGATGAAGGGTGAAGGCGCAGGCGAAGCCACTTCAGACCTTCCGTTCTCAGCACTTTGGGCGTTATTGATTGGTATCGGCATCGCCTTTACGCCCTGCGTACTGCCTATGTACCCGCTTATCTCTGGCATCGTGCTGGGCGGTAAACAACGCCTTTCCACCGCCCGTGCGCTGTTGCTGGCCTTTATCTATGTACAGGGCATGGCGTTAACCTATACGGCGCTCGGCCTCGTGGTCGCCGCTGCCGGGTTGCAGTTCCAGGCCGCCCTTCAGCATCCTTATGTGCTTATCGGACTGTCAGCGGTGTTTATTCTGCTGGCGCTGTCGATGTTTGGCCTGTTCACCCTGCAACTGCCCTCTTCCCTGCAAACCCGTCTGACGCTGATGAGCAACCGTCAGCAGGGTGGCTCTGCGGGCGGCGTGTTCGCCATGGGTGCCATCGCCGGGCTGATTTGCTCCCCCTGCACCACTGCGCCGTTGAGCGCCATCCTGTTATACATTGCTCAGAGCGGCAACCTGTGGCTCGGCGGCGGCACGCTGTACCTCTACGCGCTCGGCATGGGCCTGCCGCTGATCCTGGTGACGGTGTTTGGCAATCGTCTGCTGCCGAAAAGCGGCCCGTGGATGGAGACGGTGAAAACCGCGTTTGGTTTTGTCATTCTGGCGCTGCCGGTATTTCTGCTGGAGCGCATCATCGGTGATGTGTGGGGTACACGTCTTTGGGCGATGCTCGGCGTGGCCTTCTTCAGCTGGGCGTTTATCGTGAGTCTGGGGGCGAAGAAACCGTGGATGCGCCTGCTACAGATCCTTCTGCTGGCGGCCGCGCTGGTGAGCGTCCGTCCGCTACAGGACTGGGCGTTTGGCACCCCGGCAGGTCAAACGCAGGCTCATCTGAATTTTATACAGATTAAAAACGTGGATGACCTTAACCACGCCCTGGCGCAGGCGAAAGGCAAACCGGTCATGCTCGATCTCTATGCCGACTGGTGCGTGGCCTGCAAAGAGTTTGAAAAATACACCTTCAGCGATCCGCAGGTACAACATGCGCTGAGCGATACCGTTCTGCTCCAGGCGAACGTAACCGCCAACAGCACGCAGGATAAGGCTCTGCTGAAGCAACTTAATGTGCTCGGGCTGCCTACCATCCTGTTCTTCAATGAACAGGGGGAAGAACAGCCGACGCAGCGTGTAACCGGGTTTATGGACGCGACGGCATTCAACGCGCATTTGCGCAATCGCTAACCGTAAACAACACTTTAGACGGGACAAACCGTTGGGAATAGCGGAGGAGATAACCGTGCAACGCGAAGACGTACTGGGACAAGCCCTGCAATTGCTTGAGATTCAAGGGATCGCCAGCACCACGCTTGAGATGGTCGCCGACCGTATCGATTACCCTCTGGATGAACTTAAGCGCTTCTGGCCGGATAAAGAGGCGCTGCTGTATGATGCCCTGCGCTATCTCAGCCAGCAGGTGGATATCTGGCGCAGGCAGCTGATGCTGAATGAAGAGCTGACTACCGAGCAAAAGCTGCTGGCGCGCTATACCGCACTGACGGAGTGTGTAACCAACAACCGTTACCCAGGCTGTCTGTTTATCGCCGCCTGCACCTACTATCCGGATCCCGGACACCCCATCCATCAACTGGCAGATCAGCAAAAACGTGCCGCGCACGAGTTCACACACGAGCTGCTGACCACACTTGAAGTGGATGATCCGGCAATGGTCGCGAAGCAGATGGAGCTGGTGCTGGAAGGTTGCCTGAGCCGCATGCTGGTGAACCGTAGCCAGGCGGATGTGGATACGGCGCACCGTCTGGCGGAAGATATTTTGCGGTTCGCGCAGTGTCGTATGGGTGGTGCTCTGACCTAAGCCAGCATTCCCGTCCAGGCGGAAATAAACAAACACAGCGCCATCGCGCGCTGAAATCGCACCATCGCCACGGTGGTGCGGAAAATCCGGTTCACCGCCTTCCCCAGCCACGCCCAGCACAACAAACAGGCCACGGAGATCGCCAGAAACCATAGCGCCATCAGCGCAATATCCTGAAATGCATGGTCGCTTGCCGGAGCAAACAGGCTGACAACTGCCAGCGCCATCATCCACGTTTTTGGGTTTACAACCTGTAATAACGCCGCCGCCCGCGCGGTAAACCGGACATGGCGTCTGGAGGAGAGATTCGCGGCCGGGGCGCTAAACAGCTGCCAGCTCATCCAGGAAAGCCACAGCACGCCCGCCCAGCTCATTACCTGACGTATCAGCGGATACTGGCGTAACACTTCTCCTGCCCCTGCGCCTGAAACCAGAACAATAGCGCTGGCGGCAATACACCCGCCCAGGATCGCAGGAACCGTATTTTTTACGCCAAAGTGCTGACTGTTAGCCAGTACCAGAATATTGGTTGGCCCCGGTGTAATCGAGGCGACAAATGCGAACAGCAGGAAGGGTAATAAATTCACAGGTGACTCCTTTTTTATTAGAGCCACGAATGTGCCGTTATTTTCTGGAAACGTCTGGAAGGTTTGTGCACAACCGACGGTAGTGTGCTGGAGAAATACGGTATGCCCGCTGGAACCAGCGACCAAGATGGCTTTGATCGGCAAAACCCACTGCCGTCGCAACATCAACAGGCAGTTCCCCACACGCCAGCATCTGTCGGGCCTTTGCCAGTCGCAGCTGGATAAGCCAGGCGTGCGGTGCCAGGTGAAATTCGCGTTTAAAACAGCGGGTGAGGGTAAAGCGATCCGTACCCGTCTCGCGGGCAAGGTCTGATAGCCCCACGTTCTCGCCGATATGCGCATAGAGATAGTCGCGGGCACGATGCGCTACAGCGGAGCTTTGTAATTGCGACGGGAGTTTCTTACGCCAGTGGCAGTGGGTAGTTATCTGAGAGAGCAGGTTATCCATTGTGCTCTGTTGGACGATCTTCATCTCATCGTTATGCAACGAGGCAAATGTATCACCGATAGCGCGCACCAACTGAGGCTCTCGCGTCAGCGTTTGGGCAAAGTGGAGAGTGTAACTCCCGGGAGTAGAGTCATACAGGCCTTGAAGCGTATGGGTGAGCCAGTGTTCATCCAGATAAAAGGTCAGATAAGTAAAGCCGCCCTCTACCGGCGCATCACCGTCATGGATCTCCCCGGGCTCAAGTAAAAAAGCATCGCCCGGCTGGCTACGGTGGCGTTCACGGCGACAGTGGAACTGCTGCGTACCGGAAAGGGTTATTCCGACCAGATAGCTATCATGCCAGTGGGGATCAAAGGCATGTCCTTCGAAATGCGCCTTAATTGTCTCAATACCTGTTTCTGCATGCTGACGCAGCTCAAGCCAGTCGTTTGCCATACTGCCCTCCTCTTACCGTCAGCATTGTCACATCTTGCCTGAACTGTCTGGAAGATTAGTGCAATTCCAGGGCACAAACGGACAGATTGCCGCAAACTTAAGCAGTTGAACAGCTTTTCCCGAAATAATGTTGACGATCGCGCGCGATTGCGGTTTAATGCGCTCCGTTGCCCGGATAGCTCAGTCGGTAGAGCAGGGGATTGAAAATCCCCGTGTCCTTGGTTCGATTCCGAGTCCGGGCACCACTATTTAAAGAACCCAGCCTATGGCTGGGTTTTTGCTTTTCTGTCCCCGCTACGCATTGAATTTTCCCTTCTGTCAGGTAATAGTGATTTTTTTTTCCTGACAATGAAAATGATATGACCTTATCTGCTTTAAAAGCCGGGTCACTGCTCCTGCTGATGATCCTGTTTTATACCGGCCTGTTCACGAGCGATCGCGTCACCTGGTTGATGGAGGTGACGCCCGTCATTATCATCATCCCACTTCTGCTTGCCACACACCGGCGATACCCTTTGACTCCCCTTCTCTATACTCTGGTTTTCTTCCACGCCATCATTCTGATGGTTGGTGGAATGTACACCTACGCAAAGGTTCCGGTTGGTTTTGAGGTTCAGGAGATGCTCGGGCTTAGCCGAAATCCGTATGACAAGCTCGGTCACTTCTTCCAGGGGCTGGTTCCCGCACTGGCAGCGCGAGAAATTCTGCTGCGCGGTGGGTATGTTCGTGGACATAAGATGACGGGGTTTCTGGTGTGCTGTGTTGCTCTGGCCATTAGCGCCACCTATGAACCCATTGAGTGGTGGGCTGCTTTGGCGATGGGACAGGGTGCGGATGATTTTCTGGGGACGCAGGGCGATCCATGGGATACCCAGTCTGATATGTTTTGCGCGCTGCTTGGTGCGTTAACGACGGTGCTGATCCTTGGGCGTTTCCATCAGCGGCAATTGCGTCGTTTGAATGTGGATAGTGCGCTCTGAGTTGCCGGATGGCGGCTTCGCCTTACGGCCTGCCGTTTTTCAGCAAACCAACGCAAAAAGGCCATCCTTGCGGATGGCCTCTTCACTTGTTTGATGCCTGGCAGTTCCCTACTCTCACATGGGGAGACCCCACACTACCATCGGCGCTACGGCGTTTCACTTCTGAGTTCGGCATGGGGTCAGGTGGGACCACCGCGCTAAAGCCGCCAGGCAAATTCTTGTGCTCTGTCCTGTGTCTTTCGCACTGATACTGCGTTGGCTGCTCTCGTAAAGTCAGTCACATACCTCAGTATGCTCCTTCCTTTCCTTCGTTTGCCGCCTTGTCTCAGCGCAAAATCCTTCGGACTCTGAATCTAAGCTGAAAATTTCGTCTCTTCGCCAAAACACCTTCGGCGTTGTAAGGTTAAGCCTCACGGTTCATTAGTATCGGTTAGCTCAACGCATCGCTGCGCTTACACACCCGACCTATCAACGTCGTCGTCTTCAACGTTCCTTCAGGAGACTTAAAGTCTCAGGGAGAACTCATCTCGGGGCAAGTTTCGTGCTTAGATGCTTTCAGCACTTATCTCTTCCGCATTTAGCTACCGGGCAGTGCCATTGGCATGACAACCCGAACACCAGTGATGCGTCCACTCCGGTCCTCTCGTACTAGGAGCAGCCCCCCTCAATTCTCCAGCGCCCACGGCAGATAGGGACCGAACTGTCTCACGACGTTCTAAACCCAGCTCGCGTACCACTTTAAATGGCGAACAGCCATACCCTTGGGACCTACTTCAGCCCCAGGATGTGATGAGCCGACATCGAGGTGCCAAACACCGCCGTCGATATGAACTCTTGGGCGGTATCAGCCTGTTATCCCCGGAGTACCTTTTATCCGTTGAGCGATGGCCCTTCCATTCAGAACCACCGGATCACTATGACCTGCTTTCGCACCTGCTCGCGCCGTCACGCTCGCAGTCAAGCTGGCTTATGCCATTGCACTAACCTCCTGATGTCCGACCAGGATTAGCCAACCTTCGTGCTCCTCCGTTACTCTTTGGGAGGAGACCGCCCCAGTCAAACTACCCACCAGACACTGTCCGCAACCCGGATAACGGGTCTACGTTAGAACACCAGCCATTAAAGGGTGGTATTTCAAGGATGGCTCCACGCAGACTGGCGTCCACGCTTCAAAGCCTCCCACCTATCCTACACATCAAGGACCAGTGTTCAGTGTCAAGCTATAGTAAAGGTTCACGGGGTCTTTCCGTCTTGCCGCGGGTACACTGCATCTTCACAGCGAGTTCAATTTCACTGAGTCTCGGGTGGAGACAGCCTGGCCATCATTACGCCATTCGTGCAGGTCGGAACTTACCCGACAAGGAATTTCGCTACCTTAGGACCGTTATAGTTACGGCCGCCGTTTACCGGGGCTTCGATCAAGAGCTTCGCGTTGCCGCTAACCCCATCAATTAACCTTCCGGCACCGGGCAGGCGTCACACCGTATACGTCCACTTTCGTGTTTGCACAGTGCTGTGTTTTTAATAAACAGTTGCAGCCAGCTGGTATCTTCGACTGATTTCAGCTCCGCCCGCAGGGGCTTCACCTACACATCAGCGTGCCTTCTCCCGAAGTTACGGCACCATTTTGCCTAGTTCCTTCACCCGAGTTCTCTCAAGCGCCTTGGTATTCTCTACCTGACCACCTGTGTCGGTTTGGGGTACGATTTCGTGTTACCTGATGCTTAGAGGCTTTTCCTGGAAGCAGGGCATTTATCACTTCAGCACCGTAGTGCCTCGTCATCACACCTCAGCGTTAAAAGGTACCGGATTTACCTGGAACCTCCGCCTACATGCTTAAACCGGGACAACCGTCGCCCGGCTGACATAGCCTTCTCCGTCCCCCCTTCGCAGTAACACCAAGTACAGGAATATTAACCTGTTTCCCATCGACTACGCCTTTCGGCCTCGCCTTAGGGGTCGACTCACCCTGCCCCGATTAACGTTGGACAGGAACCCTTGGTCTTCCGGCGAGCGGGCTTTTCACCCGCTTTATCGTTACTTATGTCAGCATTCGCACTTCTGATACCTCCAGCATGCCTCACAGCACACCTTCAACGGCTTACAGAACGCTCCCCTACCCAACAACGCATAAGCGTCGCTGCCGCAGCTTCGGTGCATGGTTTAGCCCCGTTACATCTTCCGCGCAGGCCGACTCGACCAGTGAGCTATTACGCTTTCTTTAAATGATGGCTGCTTCTAAGCCAACATCCTGGCTGTCTGTGCCTTCCCACATCGTTTCCCACTTAACCATGACTTTGGGACCTTAGCTGGCGGTCTGGGTTGTTTCCCTCTTCACGACGGACGTTAGCACCCGCCGTGTGTCTCCCGTGATAACATTCTTCGGTATTCGTAGTTTGCATCGGGTTGGTAAGCCGGGATGGCCCCCTAGCCGAAACAGTGCTCTACCCCCGAAGATGAGTTCACGAGGCGCTACCTAAATAGCTTTCGGGGAGAACCAGCTATCTCCCGGTTTGATTGGCCTTTCACCCCCAGCCACAGGTCATCCGCTAATTTTTCAACATTAGTCGGTTCGGTCCTCCAGTTAGTGTTACCCAACCTTCAACCTGCCCATGGCTAGATCACCGGGTTTCGGGTCTATACCCTGCAACTTAACGCCCAGTTAAGACTCGGTTTCCCTTCGGCTCCCCTATACGGTTAACCTTGCTACAGAATATAAGTCGCTGACCCATTATACAAAAGGTACGCAGTCACACCACGAAGGTGCTCCCACTGCTTGTACGTACACGGTTTCAGGTTCTTTTTCACTCCCCTCGCCGGGGTTCTTTTCGCCTTTCCCTCACGGTACTGGTTCACTATCGGTCAGTCAGGAGTATTTAGCCTTGGAGGATGGTCCCCCCATATTCAGACAGGATACCACGTGTCCCGCCCTACTCTTCGAGTTCACAACCTGTGCATTTTCGTGTACGGGACTATCACCCTGTACCGTCGGACTTTCCAGACCGTTCCACTAACACACAAGCTGATTCAGACTCCGGGCTGCTCCCCGTTCGCTCGCCGCTACTGGGGGAATCTCGGTTGATTTCTTTTCCTCGGGGTACTTAGATGTTTCAGTTCCCCCGGTTCGCCTCGTTAACCTATGTATTCAGTTAACGATAGTGTGTCGGAACACACTGGGTTTCCCCATTCGGACATCGCCGGGTCAAAGGTTCATATCACCTCGCCGGCGCTTTTCGCAGATTAGCACGTCCTTCATCGCCTCTGACTGCCAGGGCATCCACCGTGTACGCTTAGTCGCTTAACCTCACAACCCGAAGATGTTTCTTTCGATTCATCATCGACTTGCGAAAATTTGAGAGACTCGAACACACATGAGCTGTGTGTCGTTTCAATTTTCAGCTTGATCCAGATTTTTAAAGAGCAAATATCTCAAACGTGACTCGCAAGTCAGTTTTGAGATATGACGGCAGGTGACTTTCACTCACGAACCAGCAAGTGGCGTCCCCTAGGGGATTCGAACCCCTGTTACCGCCGTGAAAGGGCGGTGTCCTGGGCCTCTAGACGAAGGGGACGTACAGTCTCAATCGCAAGACGCCTTGCTATTTACTTTTCATCAGACAATCTGTGTGGACACTACAAAGGCAGGTTCTTTAAGGTAAGGAGGTGATCCAACCGCAGGTTCCCCTACGGTTACCTTGTTACGACTTCACCCCAGTCATGAATCACAAAGTGGTAAGCGCCCTCCCGAAGGTTAAGCTACCTACTTCTTTTGCAACCCACTCCCATGGTGTGACGGGCGGTGTGTACAAGGCCCGGGAACGTATTCACCGTGGCATTCTGATCCACGATTACTAGCGATTCCGACTTCATGGAGTCGAGTTGCAGACTCCAATCCGGACTACGACGCACTTTATGAGGTCCGCTTGCTCTCGCGAGGTCGCTTCTCTTTGTATGCGCCATTGTAGCACGTGTGTAGCCCTACTCGTAAGGGCCATGATGACTTGACGTCATCCCCACCTTCCTCCAGTTTATCACTGGCAGTCTCCTTTGAGTTCCCGGCCTAACCGCTGGCAACAAAGGATAAGGGTTGCGCTCGTTGCGGGACTTAACCCAACATTTCACAACACGAGCTGACGACAGCCATGCAGCACCTGTCTCAGAGTTCCCGAAGGCACCAATCCATCTCTGGAAAGTTCTCTGGATGTCAAGAGTAGGTAAGGTTCTTCGCGTTGCATCGAATTAAACCACATGCTCCACCGCTTGTGCGGGCCCCCGTCAATTCATTTGAGTTTTAACCTTGCGGCCGTACTCCCCAGGCGGTCGACTTAACGCGTTAGCTCCGGAAGCCACGCCTCAAGGGCACAACCTCCAAGTCGACATCGTTTACGGCGTGGACTACCAGGGTATCTAATCCTGTTTGCTCCCCACGCTTTCGCACCTGAGCGTCAGTCTTTGTCCAGGGGGCCGCCTTCGCCACCGGTATTCCTCCAGATCTCTACGCATTTCACCGCTACACCTGGAATTCTACCCCCCTCTACAAGACTCTAGCCTGCCAGTTTCGAATGCAGTTCCCAGGTTGAGCCCGGGGATTTCACATCCGACTTGACAGACCGCCTGCGTGCGCTTTACGCCCAGTAATTCCGATTAACGCTTGCACCCTCCGTATTACCGCGGCTGCTGGCACGGAGTTAGCCGGTGCTTCTTCTGCGGGTAACGTCAATCGCTGTGGTTATTAACCACAACGCCTTCCTCCCCGCTGAAAGTACTTTACAACCCGAAGGCCTTCTTCATACACGCGGCATGGCTGCATCAGGCTTGCGCCCATTGTGCAATATTCCCCACTGCTGCCTCCCGTAGGAGTCTGGACCGTGTCTCAGTTCCAGTGTGGCTGGTCATCCTCTCAGACCAGCTAGGGATCGTCGCCTAGGTGAGCCGTTACCCCACCTACTAGCTAATCCCATCTGGGCACATCCGATGGCAAGAGGCCCGAAGGTCCCCCTCTTTGGTCTTGCGACGTTATGCGGTATTAGCTACCGTTTCCAGTAGTTATCCCCCTCCATCAGGCAGTTTCCCAGACATTACTCACCCGTCCGCCACTCGTCAGCGAAGCAGCAAGCTGCTTCCTGTTACCGTTCGACTTGCATGTGTTAGGCCTGCCGCCAGCGTTCAATCTGAGCCATGATCAAACTCTTCAATTTAAAAGTTTGATGCTCAATGAATTAAACTTCGTAATGAATTACGTGTTCACTCGTTGAGACTTGGTATTCATTTATCGTCCGAGGACGTTAAGAATCCATGTCACTTTGAGTGCCCACACAGATTGTCTGATAAATTGTTAAAGAGCAGTGCAACGCGGCTTTCGCTCACCGTTGCGAGGTGGCGTATATTACGCTTTCCTCTTTCAGAGTCAACCCTGATTTTCAGGATTTTTTCTCTTCAACCGACCGGGCTGTTTGTGAAGTGATTCACATCCGCCGTGTCGATGGAGGCGCATTATAGGGAGTTCCCGAGCGACCGCAACAGAAAAGTTGCAAAAAAATGACTAACTGCTGTATTCCCCAGCAAAACCCCGCCTTATACCTTTTTACGCACAGACTTATCCACAATCCATTGACGATCCCGGTGTGATCCAGCGATTTGAACACTATACTAGCGGCAAATATTTCTCTCGCGGGTCAACCTCATGACGACACAACGACTTCAACGTGACTGGCGTCTCCCAACTGCCGGGCTCGCCGTGCTGGTGTTACTTATGGCAGGTTTTGCACTGCATGAGCACTGGAATGCTTTTATTCAGTGGTGCCTCGCCACCCAGATCACCCTGCACCGTTATCTGGTGATGTATTTGCTGCAACTTAATAATCATCAGTACAGCGGTGGGCTGTGGTTGTTAACCGGTGCGTTTCTTTATGGTGTCCTCCATGCCGTTGGACCGGGACACGGCAAATTCATCGTCACCACGTATCTCACCACCAATAAAGAGAGCCAGCTCGCGGCGCGCGTCGTACCGTTTATCGGTAGCCTGATGCAGGGCGTCAGCGCAATCGCCTTTGTCTTTATCCTGGCGGTTGGATTGAACTTCGCGTCAGGGGATATCAGCACCAGCCGTTGGTACGTCGAGAAAATCAGCGCCCTACTGATTGCCGCCTTCGGTGCATTTATCATTTATCAGGCGCTCAGCAGCCTGCGTCCGCGCAAAATGGCGATTAGCGCCATCAAGCCGCTTCACCAGCATAATGAACATTGTGGCTGCGGCCATCACGGCGTAGGGGTGGATCTGGCTAAAAGCGACTGGAAAACCCGTCTGGGCGTGGTGCTGGCCATAGGCGCACGCCCGTGCAGCGGGGCAATTATGATCCTGATGTTCTCGAATGCGCTCGGCATTATTAGCTGGGGGATTGCTGCTGTGATGACAATGTCGCTGGGCACGGCGCTGTCGATTATGGGGCTGTCGCTGGCAGTACGTTACGCACGTGAACGCACAGTAGCCTGGTTTGGTGGCGGCACGTCCCTGAACTGGATAATGCCGATGGTCAAAATTGCCGGAGGGGTTGTTCTGATACTGTTCGCGACGGTCCTGTTCCTGACGGTGATCCCCGTCAGCGCTGGCGGCGACTACATCGCCGCAGGATGCTAATAAAAGAAAACCCGCCAGCGGCGGGTTTTTTATCACTCGTTAATTCTCGGATGCTGGTCAACCAGGCGAGAACGTTTTTTCTGAAGCGCCTCGATCTCTGCGTCAATATCTTCAATCTTCTGCTCTACATTATCGTAGTGCTCACGCAGGATCTCTTTCGCTTCCTGAATATCAGACGCCGCAGGCGTTGCCCCTTTCAGGGGACGATTCGCCGTCTCCTTCATGGTAATACCGGTAATCAGGCCGACCACCGCAATGACCATCAGATAGTAAGCAGGCATCATCAGGTTTTGCGTGCTCTCCACCAGTGAAGCAGCAAGTGTCGGCGTCAGGCCCGCAATCAGAACGGAGATATTAAAGGCTGCCGCCAGCGCACTGTAGCGAATATGCGTCGGGAACATTGCCGGCAGCGTAGAAGCCATCACCCCGATGAAGCAGTTAAGGATCACTGCCAGCATCAGCAGACCGGCGAAAATCAGCCCCAGCACATTGCTGTTAATCAGAATAAAGGCCGGAATTGCCAGTGCGAACAAGGCGACGCTGCCGAGAATAATGAATGGCTTACGGCCAAAGCGGTCGCTCAACAGACCCATAATCGGCTGCACAAACAGCATACCTACCATGATGGCGATAATAATCAGCACACCGTGGTCTTCCGAGTAGTGCAGGTTATGCGACAGGTAGCTCGGCATGTAGGTCAGCAGCATGTAATAGGTGACGTTGGTGGAAATCACCAGACCAATACAGGTCAGCAGGCTGCGCCAGTGTTTGGTCGCAATCTCCTTGAACGACACTTTCGGGCCATCCTGTAACCCTTCACGGTCACCCTGCTCCAGCTTTTCAACGTGCTGCTGGAACGCAGGCGTCTCTTCCAGGGCGTGACGCAGGTAAAGCCCAATGATGCCCAGCGGCAGCGCCAGGAAGAACGGAATACGCCAGCCCCAGTCAAGGAAGTTCTCTTCACCCACTACGGTTGAGATCAGAACGACAACCCCCGCGCCCATGACGAATCCGGCAATCGAACCAAAGTCCAGCCAGCTGCCCATAAAGCCGCGTTTACGGTCCGGAGAATATTCGGCGACAAAAATCGATGCACCGGTATATTCGCCGCCAACGGAGAAGCCCTGCGCCATCTTACAGATCAACAGCAGAATCGGCGCCCATATACCAATAGTCGCATACGACGGAATAAGGCCGATACAGAATGTACTTATCGACATGATGACAATGGTAATAGCCAGGATTTTCTGGCGACCATATTTATCACCCAGCATGCCGAAGAAAAGACCACCAAGAGGGCGAATCAGGAAGGGAACGGAGAACGTACCCAGCGCGGCAATCATCTGCAAGCTGGGATCGGCACCGGGGAAGAACACTTTACCAAGTGCATAGGCCACAAAGCCGTAAACACCAAAATCGAACCACTCCATCGCATTACCGAGCGAGGCCGCTGTAATCGCTTTGCGCAGTTTCGCGTCATCAATAATGGTGACATCGCGCAGCGTGATGGGTTTTACTTTTTTCCTTCTAAGCATAGCTTTCCTCGTAGACTCAGCCCCGTCCGTTTCACAGCGCATTTTGCAAGCTGTGAACCAGAGATCCGCTCCATGCGAATCTCCTTATTCAAGCGTAGCAGGTTTACTTACATTGACGTTTTACCTCAATACAACCGAACCTGTTGACGCCTGTCTGGGCAGTTAAAGACCTTTTTACCCTACCAGCGTTTATATATGTGATCAACTTCACATATATTTTTCCTGTTCGTAAGATGCCTTCAGCTTTTGTCAATTCACGATAAGTAAGGTCATTCTCAACCCCCTTATCAAACAGATCTTAACGCCCGTTATTATTCATTCCCAAACAAAATACAATCACATTTCTTCACAGCGAATTTACACAAAACTTAATTATTAATCGTGGGCAATCCTGTTTCCATTCAATATGTGACGGAGATAACTAAAACAGTGTTTCGTTTTGATTGAATCGCAATTCCAAAGATCGCATGATAAATCCGAACACGATATCTCAGCGGCTTTCAAATGAAGGAATACTGAACGCCTTAATTTCACTTTACAGCATAAGTAACGAATCGATTGGCCTCCAAAAAGGCAATCATTTGAATTTGTTGATCTATTTTTGAGATTTCCGCCAGCCACGCGGGCGAGATGTGAGGGTTAATGATGAAGATTAAAGCAACTATAGAACGCATCCCGGGCGGGATGATGCTGGTCCCGCTGGTACTTGGCGCGATATTAAATACGCTGGCCCCGAATACCGGTGCTTATTTTGGCGGTTTTACAAAAGGTATGATCACCGGAACGGTACCGATTCTGGCAGTCTGGTTCTTTTGCATCGGCGCATCTATTAACTTGCGTGCAACAGGTACGGTATTACGTAAATCAGGGACGTTGGTCATTACTAAAATTGCGGTCGCCTGGGTTGTTGCCATGATCTGTGCGATGTTCATTCCGGAGAATGGAATTCAGACTGGCTTCTTCGCCGGATTATCCGTTCTGGCCATTGTCTCAGCAATGGATATGACCAACGGCGGTCTCTATGCCAGCCTGATGAATCAATATGGCACCAAAGAAGAATCGGGCGCGTTCGTGCTGATGTCCCTGGAGTCGGGTCCACTGATGACGATGTTGATTCTGGGTTCTGCTGGCCTTGCCTCCTTTGAACTACACCATTTTGTCGGGGCGATCCTGCCGTTCCTGATTGGTTTTGCGCTGGGTAACCTCGATCACGATCTGCGCGATTTCTTCAGCAAAGCCACCCCGGTACTGATCCCGTTCTTCGGCTTCGCGTTGGGCAATACCATCAACCTGAACGTAATTCTGGAAACCGGCCTGCTGGGTATTGTGCTGGGTGTTGCCGTCATCGTCATCACGGGTATTCCGCTGATTATTGCAGACCGCGTCATCGGGGGCGGCAACGGAACCGCGGGTGTGGCCGCCTCTTCGGCCGCAGGCGCTGCGGTAGCCAACCCGGTGATTATCGCCCAGATTAACCCGGCCTTTGAACCCGTAGCCGCTTCCGCCACGGCTCTGGTTGCCGCCAGCGTGATTGTGACGGCAATTCTGGTCCCTATCATCACGGCACTGTACGCCAGACGCTTTGGGCATGTGCCTGAGTCCCGGACAGAACATGAAGCGGTAGAAATGCACCACTAACCCTTTCGCCCCCCTCTTTAAAAAGAGGGGGGCAATCACGTACCAAATATCTCTTCCACCATGCCATCCACCAGCCGTTTTGCCGAACAGAGTCTTGGCATCCCCAGCGCGACCGTTTGCCAGCTCTGCGTCACTGACCAGCTCACCGGATGTTTTTCCGCCTGACACCAGTCCCCCAGCCAGCCCAGCATATCTTTATAATCAATCAGACCGGGAGAAGCGGGCGTCGTCAGCCACTGATGGTAAAAATGCCGGGTGGTGGGAGAAGCATTAATCTCCTGTGCCAGATAATTTGCGGCCATGCTGCGCAGGTTATCTTTCAGCATGGCCGCCACATCACTATTCGCCAGACGACAGGCATCGCCAAACGCCCCCCAGCGCAACTCTTCCAGCACGATAAAGCAGCGGCCAGCCAGCGACCAGCCGTCATACTGCCCGGCTCGCCAGCGGGTAAAAATTTGCTCGCTGTGCTCACCCGCCTGAACCGTAAGGCCTCGCTGCGCGAGCGCTTTCTCTTTATAGGCGGCACGCTGGTTGAAATGTGCGGAGAGCTCCTCGTACTGTTGCAACAATCCGGGAGGTTGAGGGAGGCGTGGATTCACCTGCTGGCGCAGGGCTACCAGCCTGTCGGACATACGGGTCAGCGCAAGGTGTCCGGGGTCGAGCATACCGGCAAGTTTCTCCGCCAGACCCAGCCGCAGTGCTGCATTTTCGTTGAGCATTCCCGCCATTGCCCACGGCCGCAGCCGGGTCTGCGTAATGATCTCCTGCGTCAAACGCTCACGAAATTGTAGTTGCTGTGGCCCCAGGAGGGCGTGACGTGCAGCATCCGCCCCCTGGACCAAATCGACCATAAATTTTGGATGAATACACTCCAGCGTCCGCCCGGGACCGTCCAGTAGCTGTGTTGTCATGGTTGCTCTGCCGCGAATAAGGTTTGAATATCATCGCGTAACAGTCGGGTATCTTCCTGAATCCACGCCGCAGTGGTCATACTTTGCTTCAACAACTGGCTAAGCGCCCGGGTTGAATGCTCATTCTGCTGCCGAACGGCAAGGCTATCACGCAAGCTTTCCTGTAACCCGGTCAGGCACAACGAAAACTCTGCAAAGAACGTTGCCATACCTGCCGTAACAGAGACATCGACCTGCGCGGCCAAAGCTTTACGAATTTGATCGCAAAACTGATCGGTATGTTGCGTAAATTTGCCATGAAGCTGAGCGATGTCGATGACATAGCGTGTGCGCGTCACGACATACTCCTCCCAGCCCCAGCCGGGATTATTGAGCCAGCGCGAGACGGTATTACGTACGCTGCCTGCCCCTGCTGGCTGACTGGCGGGAGGGGTGTCCTGCACAATGGCATCATTAAATAACCCGCGCGTATTGAAATTAAGCTGGTTTGCCTGAAACGCCGGGAAGCTAATCCGCGCCCGAAATCCGGCATGACTGAGCTGTTCCTTAATTCGCGTCTCGATGGGTCGCATCGCCTCATTCAACGATCGGGCGAGCGTAGACTCCAGCTGATCGAAGCGTAACGCCAGCTCCCGGCCAATTCTGCTCTGCGCATTCAGCATAATCTGCTCGCATGACGATCGGATCTTGCTCAGGACAATCTGCGCATGCCCTTCATCGTCAAGCACCAGCTGCTGGATCGCATCCGCGTCGTCTTCACGCAAACTGGATGGCTCGCGGCCTGCTAAGTCAAGAATAGACGGGCGGCTAAAAATGTCGCCCAGCGCCTGGTGAAGTTCATCTTTCTGGCGAAGCAGAAAAGCATCCGTTGCGTTGAGCGCCTCTTCAACTTCATGCTGGACCTCATCGCTCACCACGCTCTGCCGCTGACGCAGCATCGTCATATCCTCTTCCAGGCGCGCAATATTCAGCTCCAGCTCATCAAAAGCGACCGTCAGTCCCTGATGGCGAAAGTCCAGGTATTCTCTGGCATTTTGCGCATAGTTCAGCAGCTTATGCGATGCCGACCGTAAAGCGAACAGTGAGGCGTTGGCGTAAGCCGCGTAAATCAGTTTGCGGATGGGCTGTTCGAACAGCGAATCCTCCCACAGCAGATCCGCCGCATGGCGAATATGGTCAATATCGTCCAGGTCGGCCGTTCGCCAGCGGCGGCCCAGCGCGGCCTCGGCAAAATCCTGTACCCAACGCTGATCCTGATGATCGGGAAGGCGCCCATGGACGTTCATCTCATAGCGGGCGCGGTTTGCCAGATAGGCCCACATGGAAGAGACCGGATAAATTTGCCCCGGAGAAATATTCCCTTTCATCAGCGTGCCGGAAATCATCGCCCGCACCTGCTCTTCATCGTCGCTATTACGATCTTTCTGATCGAATTTGTTGACCAGGGCGTAAAGCGGCACGGATTTCCCGGCAGCCGAAATTGCCTGACGAACCTCAGCATCAGAAATGGATTTAAGCTGGGTGTAGTCCATCACCGCCAGAACGGCGGAGGCGCGCGCCAACTGCTCATTGAGCATTTTTTGCAGGTGCGGCTGACCGGCCTCGTTCGGCCCCGGCGTGTCGAGCAGCGTCAGTTGCCCCAGGTGCGCATCCAGACCGGCGAGATGCACAAACTCCACCTCAATCACCGGAATATGTTCAATCGCGGCATACTCAGAGAACGGAAACTCCACGCCTAGCGCCTGAGAAAGCCGCACCAGATCGTTCAGGCTTTTCAGACAATGAAAGATGGGCTCCGCGCCCAGGTGATGTTTTTCAAACGCCTCACCTCTTTCTATGCGCTCCAGCAGCGTATTCATGTCCTTGTCGATTTCCAGACGCCGCGCCAGCTTGCCGCGATCTTTATCGCACAGTTTTTTCTGCAACTGGGTAATCAGGGTATCGATGGGCGAAACGTGCAAAAAATGCAGCACCGGCTCCTTCTGGCCCGGCGTATGGCGGATCAGCGTGGGAAGCGCCGTCATCGGACGATTGCGGTTCGGCAGCACTTCCGTGCCCACAATCGCATTAATGGTGGTCGATTTTCCCGCTTTCATGGTACCCACAATCGCCAGTACCATTTCGAGGCGGGTTATTTTGCGTAATTCATTATTCAGCATCGCCTGCTGAGCGTCGACACCTCGTGCGCTAAAATGCAATGGCAAAACGTTGTTATTAACGCCGCTCATGGCAGCGGTTGTGCTATCCAGTTTTGCAATCGGCATAGATTTTAATGAATCAAGATTGTTCAGAGCGAGCTGTAACAAACGTTCAGCTTCCTGGCTTAATTCAAATATGGTCTGTGTGTGCATGATAAAAGCCTTCCCTTAACGCAAATTTATTACTTTTATTAAGCCACGATGTTTTAATTATACTTTTCAGGCTTATATGATCACGTATGGAAAACATGTTCATTTAATACAACTAACTGAAGATAATGAGAATTTAAAACCCACCCTCGTAATACGTGTAAAACATCCCCTGGCCAGAAAGCCAAAAGTGAATAGACAAAACGCATTTTCAGGAAACATCAGGATATATCATCGTTATTTACCCACCAAAAAAGAGAGGTATTCCCTGACGCCAAAAGATGTATGTCGTCAGAGGAGGGTAGATAAATAACGGCTTGTTCCTTCACCTTATCCGAAATGGCACAGCGTAGCAATTTGCTGTAATAAAATATTCGATACATTTAGCATGATTACGATCTCTGCCGTTCAGGGCATACGCTTCTCTTAATTCACTGACAGTTCGTGTCATCGCTTGCGCATTTATGCGCTATTTTTATAAAACAATATCACCGACAAAAGTGGGGATTTGCGTTATACTCGCTGCCTTTTTCGGCACACTGCCGTCATTTAGCTGGCGTTTTCCAGCGTGTTAACACTTTTGAGGATACCCACATGCAACTTCCACACTGCCCGAAATGCAATTCTGAATACACCTATGAAGACAATGGCATGTTCGTTTGCCCGGAATGCGCCCATGAATGGAACGATGCGGAGCCTGCGCAGGACAGCGATGCGCTGATCGTGAAAGACGCGAATGGCAACCTGCTGGCAGACGGCGACAGCGTTACCGTTGTGAAAGATCTTAAGGTAAAAGGCAGCTCCTCCATGCTGAAGATCGGCACTAAAGTTAAAAATATCCGTCTGGTTGAAGGCGATCATAATATTGACTGCAAAATTGACGGCTTCGGTCCGATGAAACTGAAATCTGAGTTCGTGAAAAAGAACTGATTGTCCCGCCCGGTGACGCTTCGCTTACCGGGCGTTCGGGAACTACACTTAACGGGCTTTTCTTACGTGAGGTAAAGATTATGCCGTTAAGTCCCTACATCTCTTTCGCCGGCAACTGTGCGGAGGCGACGGCCTTCTATCAGCAGGCCGTCGGCGCAGAACTCCTCTACAAAATCACCTTCGGCGAAATGCCCAAAGACGAAAACAGCGAAGAAGGCTGTCCGTCAGGCATGAACTTCCCGGATACCGCCATCGCCCACTCTAATGTCCGCATTGCCGGCAGCGATATCATGATGAGCGATGGTCTGCCACCCGGTAGCAGCACGCAGTACGCCGGATTTACGCTGGTGCTCGACACGCAGGACGTGGATGAAGGCAAACGCTGGTTCGACAACCTCTCTGATGGCGGCAATGTCGAAATGGCCTGGCAGGAGACTTTCTGGGCGCACGGATTCGGGAAAGTCACCGATAAATACGGCGTGCCGTGGATGATTAATGTCGTTAAATCATAGGCCGCATAAGCGCAGCGCATCCGGCAACAGCGCCCGGTCGCGCTGCGCTGGCCGGGCCTAGGGTGATTGTCATCAAACTCCCCTCAACTCTTCAAACTCCCGCAACCAACACTTAACCTGAATGTCATATTGATGCGCCAGCATGAGGCCACATTTATCGTGAGGCCGGGCACATGCAAACTGTCATTCGCGTCGAGAAACTGAGCAAAACCTTCCATCACAACAAGGCGCTGCATGCCGTTGATCTGACCGTCCAGCAGGGCGAAATGGTGGCGCTGTTGGGGCCGTCTGGTTCAGGTAAATCCACCCTTCTTCGTCACTTGAGCGGCCTGATTACCTGTGACAAAACGCCGGAAAGCCGCGTCGAACTGCTGGGGAACACCGTGCAACATGCGGGGCGTCTGGCGAGCGATATTCGCAAAAGCCGCGCTCAGACGGGCTATATCTTTCAGCAGTTCAACCTGGTGAACCGCCTGACCGTGCTCGAGAACGTGCTGATTGGCGCGCTCGGCAGCACCCCGTTCTGGCGCACCTGCCTGCGCTGGTTCTCCCTATCCCAGAAGCAAGAAGCCTTACAGGCGCTGACCCGCGTCGGCATGGCGCATTTCGCCCACCAGCGCGTCTCCACGCTCTCCGGCGGACAGCAGCAGCGCGTCGCCATTGCCCGCGCCCTGATGCAGAAAGCCAAAATTATCCTGGCCGATGAACCTATCGCCTCGCTGGATCCGGAGTCCGCCCGCATCGTGATGGAAACCCTGCGCGACATCAATCAGAACGACGGCATCACCGTGGTGGTGACGCTGCATCAGGTGGATTACGCCCTGCGCTACTGCGAGCGCATCGTCGCCCTGCGTCAGGGACATGTGTTCTTTGATGGCGCAAGCCACCAGTTTGATAACGAACGTTTTGACCATCTCTACCGCAGCGTAAACCGCGTCGAAGAGCGCGCGCAGGCTGCATAACGACCCATAACGAGGAATGGAAATGAGCTATAAAACGGTTGCCGCGCTGGCCTTCACCAGCATGTTCAGCATCAGCACCCTGTTAAGCCCGGCCCACGCCGAGGAGCAGGAAAAAGCACTGAACTTTGGCATCATTTCGACAGAATCACAGCAGAACCTGAAACCCCAGTGGGAACCGTTCCTGAAAGATATGGAAACCAAACTGGGGATCAAAGTGAACGCGTTCTTCGCCCCGGATTACGCGGGCATCATTCAGGGAATGCGCTTCAACAAAGTCGACATCGCCTGGTATGGCAACCTCTCTGCTATGGAAGCGGTAGATCGCGCGAACGGCCAGGTGTTCGCCCAGACCGTTGCGGCAGACGGCTCTCCGGGCTACTGGAGCGTGCTGATCGTTAACAAAGACAGCCCGATCAACAACCTCAACGACATGCTCGCCAAACGCAAAGAGCTGACCTTTGGTAACGGCGACCCGAACTCTACCTCCGGCTTCCTCGTCCCTGGCTACTACGTCTTCGCGAAAAACAACGTCTCCGCCAGCGACTTTAAGCGCACGGTTAACGCCAGCCACGAAACCAATGCCCTGGCCGTGGCGAATAAGCAGGTTGACGTTGCTACCAACAACACTGAAAACCTCGACAAGCTGAAGACCTCCGCGCCGGAAAAGCTGAAGGAAATCAAGGTTATCTGGAAATCACCGCTGATCCCGGGCGACCCGATCGTGTGGCGCAAAAACCTCTCCGAGAACACCAAGGACAAGGTCTACGACTTCTTTATGAACTACGGCAAAACGCCGGAAGAGAAAGCGGTTCTGGCACGTCTGGGCTGGGCACCGTTCCGCGCGTCCAGCGATTTGCAACTGGTGCCGATTCGCCAGCTGGCGCTGTTCAAGCAGATGCAGGGCGTGAAGGACAACAAAGGCCTGAAGGACGAAGAGAAGAACAGCAAAGTGTCGGAAATTCAGGCGCAGCTGGACGATCTTGACCGCCTGACCGCCGCGCTCGGCGCCATGACCAGCGTGAATAAAGCGGTGCAGTAACGCCTTTCTCCCTCTCCCTCAAGGGAGAGGGGACTAAACCCAAAGGAGCCAACATGCAAACCATCACCCTCCCGCCGCCAAAACGCAGCTGGTTCTCGCTCATAAGCTGGGCTGTTCTGCTGGCGGTGCTCGTTATCTCCTGGAAGGGCGCGGAGATGGATCCGCTGCTGCTCTTCAGGGACTCAGGCAACATGGCGACCTTCGCCGCCGACTTCTTCCCACCGGACTTCAGCCAGTGGCAGGACTACCTCGGTGAAATGGCGATCACCCTGCAAATTGCCGTCTGGGGCACCGCCCTCGCCGTGATCCTCTCCATTCCGTTTGGCCTGATGAGCGCCGAAAACATCGTGCCATGGTGGGTTTACCAGCCGATGCGCCGCCTGATGGACGCCTGTCGCGCCATCAACGAAATGGTCTTTGCGATGCTGTTCGTAGTCGCCGTCGGCCTGGGTCCGTTCGCGGGCGTGATGGCGCTGTTCATCCACACCACCGGCGTGCTCTCCAAGCTGCTCTCCGAAGCGGTTGAAGCCATCGAGCCCGGCCCGGTGGAAGGCATCCGGGCAACCGGAGCGAACAAAATCGAAGAGATCCTGTACGGCGTCCTGCCGCAGGTGATGCCGTTGCTCATCTCCTATTCCCTGTACCGCTTCGAGTCCAACGTTCGCTCCGCCACCGTGGTCGGCATGGTGGGCGCAGGCGGCATTGGCGTCACCCTGTGGGAAGCGATTCGTGGTTTCCAGTTCCAGCAAACCTGCGCCCTGATGGTGCTCATCATCGTCACCGTCAGCCTGCTGGATTTCCTCTCTCAACGTTTGCGTAAGCACTTCATCTGAGAAGCGAGGCTTTGATTGGTATGCACTTATCCAGACATCCGACCAGTTACCCCACCCGCTGGCAAGAGATTGCGGCAAAGCTCGAAGTGGAGCTGCGCACGCACTATCGCTGCGGAGACTACCTGCCTGCCGAGCAGCAGCTTGCCGACCGCTACGAAGTGAATCGTCACACCCTGCGTCGTGCCATCGATCAACTGGTGGAGCGCGGCTGGGTCCAGCGTCGTCAGGGCGTCGGCGTGCTGGTGCTGATGCGTCCGTTTGACTACCCGCTCAATGCCCAGGCGCGTTTTAGCCAGAACCTTCTCGATCAGGGCAGCCACCCCACCAGCGAAAAGCTGCTGTCTGTCCTGCGCCCGGCCTCCCGCCACGTGGCGGACGCGCTGGGGATTCAGGAGGGCGACAACGTCGTTCACCTGCGCACGTTGCGCCGGGTGAACGGCGTGGCGGTCTGTCAGATCGACCACTACTTCGCGGACCTCACCCTCTGGCCCGTTCTGCAACATTTCGCCAGCGGTTCCCTGCATGATTTTCTTCAGGACGCGACGGGTATCGTGCTCAAACGCACCCAGACGCGCATCAGCGCCCGCCGCGCGCAGGCGAAAGAGAGCAAGGTGCTGGAGATCCCCAACATGGCCCCGCTGCTCTGCGTGCGCACCCTCAACCACCGTGACGGCGACGTCAACGCAACGGAATACTCCGTCAGCCTGACCCGCGCCGACATGATTGAATTTACCATGGAGCACTGAATGCACTTCGACACCTCCACTCGTCAGCGCTGGATGCGCGTGCTGGCCCACAGCCAGCCTGCTGCGCTGGCTGCCCGCATGAACGCGCTCGGCCTGACGCCGGATTACGACACGATCCGCGCGCCGGAGATCGGCCTGGTGCAGATCCAGGCACGCATGGGCGGCACCGGCGAGCGCTTCTTCGCCGGCGATGCCACCCTCACCCGCGCGGTGATCCGCCTGAAAAGCGGCACGCTGGGCTACGGCTACGTACTTGGCCGCGACAAAACGCACGCCGAGCGCTGCGCAGCGATCGACGCGCTTTTACAGGAACAGCCGCATTTTCAGACGTTAATGGAAACCCTTATTGCCCCGCTGGAAGCTGACCGCGCCGCACGCCTTGCCGCGCGTCAGGCCGAAGTAAATACCAGCCGGGTCGACTTCTTTACGCTCGTTCGCGGAGACAACGCATGACGCTTCAACCTGCTTTTACCCTGGCCGTCCAGGATGCCCAACAGAGTTTCCGTCGACTGCTGAAAGCCATGAGCGAGCCGGGCGTCATTGTCTCGCTGCACCAGCTCTCCCAGGGCTGGCTGCCGCTGAACCTCGCCTCTACCAGCGTGCTGCTGACGCTGGCGGACAACGACACCCCGGTATGGCTATCAGGGGCATTGCTGAACGATATCGCCAGCCAGAACCTGCGCTTTCACACCAACGCGCCGCTGGTCGAGCAGCCCCAGCAGGCGGTCTTCGCCGTGGCCGACGAGCAAATCAGCCATGAACAACTTAATGCCCTGAGCGAAGGCAGCGCCGTCGCACCGGAAACCAGCGCTACGCTGATTTTGCAGGTCTCCAGCCTGAGCGGTGGCCGCATGCTACGCCTGACGGGGGCAGGGATCGCCGACGAGCGGATGGTCGCCCCCCAGCTGCCGGAGTGCATCATTCATGAGCTGACCGAGCGCCCGCATCCGTTCCCGCTCGGTATCGACCTGATCCTGACCTGCGGCGAGCGCCTGCTGGCGATCCCGAGAACCACTCACGTGGAGGTGTGCTGATGTACGTTGCCGTCAAAGGGGGCGAGAAGGCGATCGCCGCCGCCCATGCCTTGCAGGAGCACAGACGCCGGGGGGATGACGCCTTACCCGAGCTGAGCGTCGCCCAGATTGAACAGCAGTTAAACCTGGCCGTCGACCGCGTGATGACCGAAGGCGGCATCGCAGACCGCGAGCTGGCGGCGCTGGCGCTGAAACAGGCCAGCGGCGATAACGTGGAAGCCATTTTCCTGCTGCGCGCTTACCGCACTACGCTTGCGAAGCTGGCGGTAAGCGAGCCGGTGAAAACGGCGGAAATGCGTTTAGAGCGCCGTATTTCTGCGGTGTACAAAGATATTCCTGGCGGCCAGCTGCTTGGTCCGACCTACGACTACACCCATCGCCTGCTGGACTTCACTCTACTGGCGAACGGTGAAACACCGCAGCTCAGCGTCTCTGACGCTGAACAAGACGCCTCTCCGCACGTCTTTAGCCTGCTGGCAAACCAGGGGCTGGCGAAGGCGGAAGAGGACACCGGCAGCACACCGGATGACATCACCCGCACGCCGCCGGTCTATCCCTGTTCGCGCTCGTCCCGCCTGCAACAGCTGATGCGCGGCGATGAAGGGTATCTGCTGGCGCTGGCCTACTCCACGCAGCGCGGCTACGGGCGCAACCACCCGTTCGCGGCAGAGATCCGCAGCGGTTATCTCGATGTCGAAATTGTGCCGGAAGAGCTGGGTTTTGCGGTGAACATCGGCGAACTGCTGATGACCGAGTGCGAAATGGTCAACGGTTTTGTCGCGCCAGAGAATGAAGATCCGCATTTTACCCGCGGCTACGGGCTGGTGTATGGCCTGAGCGAGCGCAAGGCGATGGCGATGGCGCTGGTTGACCGTGCGCTCCAGGCGCCGGACTACGGCGAGCATATTGCAGGCCCGGCACAGGACGAAGAGTTCGTGCTGGCCCACGCGGATAACGTTGAGGCCGCCGGCTTTGTCTCGCACCTCAAGCTGCCGCACTACGTCGATTTCCAGGCCGAACTGGAACTGCTGAAACGCCTGCAACGGGAGCGCGCCAATGGCTAACTTAAGCGGCTACAACTTTGCCTATCTGGACGAGCAAACTAAACGCATGATCCGCCGCGCCATCCTTAAGGCTGTGGCGATCCCCGGCTACCAGGTGCCGTTCGGCGGCCGCGAAATGCCGATGCCCTACGGCTGGGGCACCGGCGGTATTCAGATCACCGCCAGCGTGATCGGCGAAGCGGACGTGCTGAAGGTCATCGACCAGGGGGCAGACGACACCACCAACGCCGTGTCGATCCGCAACTTCTTTAAGCGCGTAACGGGCGTCAACACCACTGAAAAAACCGAAGACGCGACGCTGATCCAGACCCGTCACCGCATTCCGGAGACCCCGCTGACTGAAGATCAGATTTTGATTTTCCAGGTGCCGATCCCGGAGCCGCTGCGTTTTATCGAGCCGCGGGAAACCGAAACCCGCACCATGCACGCCCTGGAAGAGTACGGGATCATGCAGGTCAAACTGTATGAGGACATCGCCCGCTTCGGCCATATCGCCACCACCTACGCCTATCCGGTGAAGGTGAACGGCCGCTACGTGATGGACCCGTCGCCGATCCCGAAATTCGATAACCCGAAGATGGACATGATGCCCGCCCTGCAACTTTTTGGTGCCGGACGGGAAAAACGCATCTACGCCATACCGCCGTACACCCGTGTGGAGAGCCTGGATTTTGACGATCACCCGTTTACGGTGCAGGAGTGGGACGAGCCGTGCGCCATCTGCGGTTCGAAGCATAGCTATCTGGATGAAGTGGTGCTGGACGACACGGGCAAACGGATGTTTGTCTGCTCCGACACCGATTACTGCCGCCAACAGAGCGAGGCGAACAGCCAATGAAACCGCTGCTTTCGGTTAATAACCTGACTCACCTTTATGCGCCGGGCAAAGGCTTTAGCGACGTGTCGTTTGAGCTGTGGCCGGGCGAAGTGCTGGGCATTGTCGGCGAGTCCGGCTCCGGTAAAACCACCCTGCTGAAGTCCATCTCCGCGCGCCTGACGCCGCAGAATGGCGACATTTTGTATGAGGGCGTGTCGCTGTATGGCATGAGCGAAGCCGAGCGCCGCCGCCTGCTGCGCACCGAGTGGGGCGTGGTGCACCAGCACCCGATGGATGGCCTGCGCCGCCAGGTCTCGGCGGGGGGCAACATCGGCGAACGGCTGATGGCCACCGGCGCGCGCCACTACGGCAACATCCGCGCCACGGCGCAGCACTGGCTGGAGGAGGTTGAAATCCCCGCCTCGCGCATCGACGACCTGCCGACAACCTTCTCCGGCGGCATGCAGCAGCGTTTACAGATTGCCCGCAATCTCGTCACCCATCCGAAGCTGGTGTTTATGGATGAACCGACCGGTGGGCTGGACGTCTCCGTGCAGGCGCGCCTGCTGGATCTGCTGCGCGGCCTGGTGGTGGAGCTGAACCTGGCGGTAGTGATTGTCACCCACGATTTAGGCGTTGCGCGCCTGCTGGCGGACCGCCTGCTGGTGATGAAGCAGGGTCAGGTGGTGGAAAGTGGGCTGACCGATCGGGTGCTCGACGATCCCCATCATCCGTACACCCAACTGCTGGTGTCCTCGGTATTACAGAATTAAGAGGCCAACATGATCCACGTTGAAAATGTCAGTAAAACCTTTGTGCTCCACCAGCAAAACGGTGTCCGCCTGCCGGTACTGCAAAATGCCTCATTAGAGGTCAGCAACGGCGAATGCGTGGTGCTGCATGGCCATTCCGGCAGCGGAAAATCCACCCTGCTGCGCTCCCTGTACGCCAATTATCTGCCGGACGAAGGCCATATCCATATCCGCCATAACAATGAATGGGTTGATCTGGTCCAGGCTCCCGCGCGCAAAGTGCTGGAAGTACGCCGCTCGACGATCGGCTGGGTCAGCCAGTTCCTGCGGGTGATCCCGCGGATCTCCGCCCTGGACGTGGTCATGCAGCCTCTGCTGGATCTCGGCGTGCCGCGCGAAACCTGCGCCGCTAAAGCCGCCAGCCTGCTGACGCGTCTCAACGTACCGGAGCGTCTGTGGCACCTCGCCCCGTCGACCTTTTCCGGCGGCGAGCAGCAGCGCGTCAACATCGCCCGTGGCTTTATCGTCGATTACCCGATTTTACTCCTGGATGAACCCACCGCCTCGCTCGACAGTAAAAACAGCGCAGCGGTGATAGAACTGATCGAACAGGCCAAAGCGCGCGGCGCGGCGATCGTCGGGATCTTCCACGACGACGCCGTACGCCATCGCGTGGCGGACAGACTGCACCCGATGGGGACAAACGTATGATTATCAATAATGTCAGGCTGGTGCTGGAAAATGAGGTCGTGAACGGCTCGGTTGAGGTGCGGGACGGTGTCATCCGCGCCTTTGCCGAAACCCAGAGCCGCTCACCGGACGCGATGGACGGCGAAGGCGGCTGGCTGCTACCGGGGCTGATTGAGCTGCATACCGATAATCTCGATAAATTCTTCACCCCGCGCCCGAAGGTGGACTGGCCTGCGCATTCAGCGATGAGCAGCCACGACGCGCTGATGGTCGCCAGCGGCATCACCACGGTGCTGGACGCGGTGGCGATCGGCGACGTGCGCGACGGCGGCGATCGCCTGGAGAACCTGGAGAAGATGATCAACGCCGTGGAGGAGACGCAAAAGCGCGGCCTCAACCGCGCCGAGCACCGCCTGCACCTGCGCTGCGAGCTGCCGCACCACACCACCCTGCCGCTGTTTGAGAAGCTGGTGGGCCGCGAGCCGGTCTCGCTGGTTTCCCTGATGGATCACTCGCCGGGACAGCGCCAGTTCGCCAACATTGAAAAGTATCGCGAATACTATCAGGGCAAGTATTCTCTCAGCGACGCGGAGATGGCGCGCTACGAAGAAGAGCAGCTGGCGCTGGCGGCCCAGTGGTCGCAGCCGAATCGCCTCTCCATTGCCGCTATGTGCCGGGACCGTAATATTGCCCTGGCCAGCCATGATGACGCCACGCACGATCACGTGCGCGAATCCCACCAGCTTGGGAGCGTGATCGCCGAATTTCCCACCACGTTCGAGGCGGCAGAAGCATCGCGTAAGCATGGCATGAACGTCCTGATGGGCGCGCCGAACATCGTACGCGGCGGGTCGCACTCCGGCAACGTGGCGGCAAGCAAGCTCGCCTCGCTCGGCCTGCTGGATATCCTCTCCTCTGACTATTACCCCGCCAGCCTGCTGGACGCGGCGTTCCGGGTGGCGGACGACGAGGGCAACAGCTTCACGCTGCCACAGGCGATTCGCCTGGTGACAAAAAACCCGGCCAGCGCGCTCAACCTTCACGATCGCGGTGAGATTGCCGAAGGCAAACGGGCAGACCTGGTGCTGGCGCACCGCAAGGGCGAGCACGTTCATATCGACCACGTCTGGCGTCAGGGAAAAAGGGTGTTCTGATGGGAAGACTCATCTGGTTAATGGGCCCGTCCGGCTCCGGGAAGGACAGCCTGCTGTCGGCGTTACGGCAGCGGGAACATTCACAGCTGCTGGTAGCGCACCGTTACATTACCCGCGCGGCAAACGCCGGGAGTGAAAACCATATCGCCCTGAGCGAGCAGGAGTTTTTTACCCGCGCCGGGCAAAACCTGCTGGCGCTGAGCTGGCACGCGAACGGCTTTTATTACGGCGTCGGCATCGAGATCGACCTCTGGCTGCATGCGGGGTTCGACGTACTGGTCAACGGCTCGCGGGCGCATCTCCCGCAGGCTCGCGCCCGGTACGAAGCGGCGCTGCTCCCGGTCTGTTTGCAGGTTTCCCCGGACGTTCTGCGTAGCCGGCTGCAAAAGCGGGGGCGCGAAAACGCGCGCGAGATCGACCAGCGGCTGGAACGGGCGGCGCGTTACACCCCGTCGGGTTGCCATCTCCTCAATAACGACGGAAGTTTGCTACAGTCAGTCGAGACCTTTCTATCGCTTATTCGCCAGAAGGAGAAACAACATGCCTGACTGCCAGCTTCGCCCCGCCACCGCCGACGATGCGCCGATCGTTTACGCGCTGATCTGCGAACTTAAGCAGGCCGAGTTCGATCATCAGGCCTTTCACGCCGGGTATCTGGCCAACTTGCAGGATCACAATATGCGCTACCAGCTGGCCGAGCTGGACGGGCAGATCATCGGGATGATCGGCCTGCATATGCAGTTTCACCTGCACCACGCCCGCTGGATCGGCGAGATCCAGGAACTGGTGGTGATGCCGCAGGCGCGCGGATTAAAAGTGGGCAGCCAGCTGCTGGCCTGGGCAGAGGACGTCGCACGGCAGGCAGGCGCCGAGCTGACCGAGCTTTCCACCAGCGTGAAGCGCGTGGACGCGCACCGTTTTTATGTTCGTGAAGGGTATACGCAAAGCCATTTCCGCTTCACCAAACCGCTGTAGAGGTGCGTTATGAGTCTGACGATCACGCTGACAGGAACCGGAGGGGCGCAGCTGGTGCCGGTGTTTGGCTGCGACTGCGCGGCGTGCCGACGGGCGCGTTTACAGGAAAATTATCGCCGTCGCCCCTGTAGCGCGGCGGTGAAATTCAACGATGCGGTCACCTTGCTGGACGCGGGTATTCCACACCTGATGGACGACTGGCCTGCGGGCAGCTTCCAGCAGTTTTTGCTTACCCATTATCATATGGATCACGTTCAGGGGCTTTTCCCTCTGCGCTGGGGCGTAGGCGCCACCATTCCCGTCTACGGTCCGCCAGACGAGGCAGGCTGTGACGATCTGTTCAAACATCCGGGCATCCTGGATTTCAGCCACACGGTGGAGCCGTTTGTGACGTTTGAACTTCAGGGCCTGCGGGTGACGCCGCTGCCGCTCAACCATTCAAAACTCACGTTTGGCTATCTGCTGGAGTCCGCCCACAGCCGCGTGGCGTGGCTGTCTGATACCGCCGGACTGCCGGATAAAACGGTGACGTTTCTGCTAAACAATCAGCCGCAGGCGATGATTGTCGACTGTAGCCATGAACCGCGCCCGGAGACGCCGCGCAACCATTGTGATTTGAATACGGTGGTTGCGCTGAACGAGGTGATTGGCTGTCCGCAGGTGATCCTGACGCATATCAGCCATCAGTTTGACGTGTGGATGATGGATAACCCGCTACCGGAAGGGTTTGAAGCGGGCTATGACGGGATGGTGCTGGCGCTGGACTAGCTTTCTCTCTCTCCCCGTGGGAGAGCGCCGGAACGGATTTTCTCCCTCTCCCTGTGGGAGAGGGCCGGGGTGAGGGCATCAGGCCGCACGGTATCACCTATCGTAATCATCCTCTAACCGCCGCTCATCTTCCTCTAACTGCCGCCGATCGTCGTCGAGCTGGCGCTGACGTTCATCCAGGCGACGGCGTCTGTCCTCGAGCTGCCTGCGGCGATCGTCATACTGGCGGCTGTCCGTACGGCGACGATCGTCATACCGATCATCATCATCACTACGGCTGCTGCCAGGGTTATAGGCGTCGTTAATCGCCTGCTGAATGTTGCCAATGGCATCATCAATCACATCGGCATGAACCTGGCCGGTCAGCGTCAGCAGGCCAAATAACAGAGCGGTAGAGTAACGTTTCATAAAGCCAGTCTCGCAGCGGTTGAGCTGGCTTTACGGTAATGAACGGCGATAGGTCGGAGTAGTGGAGGAATCTCAATTATGTTCCGCGCGCGCCATCAGACCTCAGGCATTTCCATTGAGCGAACCACGAAAAAGTTCTGCGAGATACCCGCCCCTTTTTCCACCGTTTGCAGATCGTGCACAAACCACGCATAGATTTCTGGCGGCACAGCGTCGAGGGGAAACGGCTGCGGTTTGCCGAGATTCGCCGCGTGGAAATAGTCGAGAAACCGCTTCGCGCGCCGCAACGCTGAGTCATACACCTCAGGTACAATTTCTCTGCGCCTGTCCGCCGGGTTTTGTTCCATACTGTTTCGCATTTTGATTGCTGCATCCTTCACGTCGTCGAGCCATCCCCAGTGCTGTTGTAACACGCTGAGTTCACTGGCGTACTCTCCGGCTCTGTTTTTCGCCTCCTGCGTAATGCCAGCAAACCCCGCAGATGCCCCAGCAGAGGCCAGCGTATCGCCGCGCTGCTTTTCATATTTCATGCATTCCGTGCGGTACTGATAGTATTGACGGCCCAGCCAGTCGATATAGCTGTCCAGATGACGGTTCTGGTTTGCCGTGTTTACTGACGTAAGCGGCAATGCGCTCTGGTACGCCTTTGCCCACTGAAGAACGGACTGATTTTTGACGTTGTCCTGGACGATGAAATAAGCAGCTACATCCGTATCTGTTTTATCAAGCATCTGAAAATAAGGGAAAGGCACGCCCGCCATGGTCGCCTCACGGTACATTCTGTGCAGCGCCACCCGGCAGAGTTCCGCACTCGGTTTCTGTTCGTCCGGTTTCAGCCCCCCGCCGATATCCTCCGCGCACCCGGGATAGAGTTCTTCCTTATGCGCTGGATTACTGCCGGTGCGGTACAAGCAGCGCCAGACGCGGGTTTCATGGGCGGCAACCAGATGCAGGCTTTTCTTTACCGCTTCTGGCAGTGAGGTATCCTGGTCGATAGATTTATCCCCCAGTAATACGCTGATCCCTTTTACTGGACCGCCGAACGCAGAGATAAAGTAATCCACGCCGTTGTTGTTGCTGGCAGATGTACGCCGCGAGCAGTCAAACAACCCGGTAAAGACAATATCGACCGGTATGCCCTGGTAAGTGTATTTATCGCCCTGTTTCTTACAGATATCTTTCAGCAGACTGTCCAGGAATTTACGTGCCAGGGTAGCGCCGAGATCAAAACCGAACAGTGAAACAGAGATGAGCCTGATGGGAACCGGGCTTTTTTTAATAGCTTCTTTGTAGCCTTCTTGAAACGTTAGCTTTGTGGAGGTGATACGGGTATCGACGCCTGTTACCAGCATATCGGCTACCGTAGGATTATCACGCAGCCAGGGCGTTGATTCGATACTAACTTTTTTAACAGCATTTTTAGCCGTATCAAAGGCCAGGTTTTTCCATTCCGTCGGGTTAAGAAGTTTCTTTCCCTGATTTTTTAAAACCTCGTACCAGTTGTCGCCTTTTATAAAATCCATACCCGCTTCTTTGGCCATTTCACCGGGCTGGCCTGTTATATCATCCGTTATGCTGCCCAGACCGCTGTCCATGATGGTATGAAGTTTTTCGGCGATAGTTTCCCTAAAAGGGGTCCCTAATCCTGAAATATAAAATGCATCATAACTTTCTCGAGGAGTGTTTTGCTGTATGCTTGGGAATGCTCTATACAAGCGAGCAATATTGCTGAGGCGATGTTCTGGTGTATCCTTTTCTATATTGCGATGAATCCCATCAAAAAAGAAGCCCACATGCCATATCCGTGAACAGTTACCTAAATCAGCATCTTCCGCCTGCTGGGCCCGGTTTGCCGCGGCGATGAGACTTTCGATATCCATATGTTATTTTCCTTTTTTTAATTCTGTAGTTTGGTCATTAATATCGTGAGAGTCCGGATGATTAAATCCAGTGCTCCACCATAACCGGACAGTTTCTTCAGGCAGGAAATAAACATGGAGATAGTTTTCGCCCCACTGGCGTGCAGGCATAGTCATTACCGTGCGGCGTGTTTCTAATCTCATACCTTTAAGATATTGCTCATGCGTGATATCCAGCGTCCAGATAATTTCTGCTTTATCCCCGCTGATGCTGCCGCAGCAGGTAGCCCCACCGCCGCCATAAGCAAATGCATTCGCACCTGCCACGCCGTTTACGCTAAACTCTAAAATGGGCCTGTCAATTTCGTTGTGAATAATCAGCGTCACTGGCCCTGACGGCGGCCCCCAGATAGCAGCCCACACCGACCAGCCAAGGTAAATCACCACCGGCAATAGCAACACACCCCAGAGCCATTTTCCCCAGCGGGCATAACCCCGGTTCACCGCACCGTCAACTTTATCGAACGTTTTAAAAAATCCCATTTTAATCCCTTAAAATCAGTGCATATTCTGCCGACGTTTTTGCTCCACCCGGGCTGCAATATCGTCAGCCGTGGGACTGTTAAAACCTGTGCTCCACCATAAATAGACTTTGTCACCCGGCAGGAAATAGGTATGGAGATAGTTTTCGCCCCACTCACGTTTTGGCAAAAGAGTTGTTAGCTTGCGAGTCTCTTTACGAAGCCCTGCATTGTATTGGGCTCTTGTGGTACTGAGCGTCCAGATAATTTCTGCCTTATCCCCGCTGATGCTTCCGCAGCAAGTTGATTTACCAGGACCGGTCCCGTACGGATTGCTTTTATCACGCGCGAACGCATTCCCCCCTGCCATGCCATTCACGCTAAACTCTAAAATGGGCCTGTCGAGTTCGCTGTGAATAATCAGCGTCACTGGCCCTGACGGCGGCCCCCAGACAGCCGCCCATACCGACCAGCCAAGATAAATCACCACCGGCAGTAACAATGCCCCCCAGAGCCCTTTTCCCCAGCGGGCATAACCCCGGTTAACCGCACCGTCTATTTTCTTATACGTCCTGAAGAATCCCATTCTGTATTTTCATCCCTGAGATTGCGCATGTTTGAATAACACATATTCCAGCGATACTTTTCCCTGAACCACTTTTTCGAGTGCAGCCTGAATATCATCTGACTCCAGGTTCTTTTTTCCGCCATTAAGATGATAAAGAGCATAAAGTTTTTGCTCTGTACCCGCTTTCATTTTCGCCTCTCTGGCCTTATTCAGTGCTTTTATAACCATGTCACGTTGAGCACAGGCGGGAAAATGCTGGCTGGATGGCATTTTCTGCCACGCGGCTAACACTACGGTGACAACAGGTTTATCCGTGATGTGTTGCCATTCTTCATGATTTAGCCGTATGGCACTGTCTCTGGCATTGATTACTGTTGAAGCGGGAATGTGCATCTGCTGCCATTCGTTTTCACCAGGTGCCCACCACTGAGAAATCTCCCTGAATAATAGGCTATGCCACTCACGTTCGTTCAGGCCCGCCAGCAGACGAATGACATCATGCATATAAAAACGCACTAAAGTCGCTGCTCCTTCCGGAGAAATCATTGTGCAGGCCGCAGAAAGCTGAACGGCTAACGCCCCTGCGGATCGTGAAGAGGCGATAACAGCAGTTAACCCCGGCGTTGAGGTAATACGGGCCGTTAACTCCTCTTTATCCCTTATTGCAAACAACCAGGGACCATAATCTCTGGCTTCGGTAAGTTGTGGATGAAGATACAACGAATACATAACTGCTGCGTTTTCGTTATAAAAAGCCTGAAAAGATTCTGTTGTTTGCGCCCCACCTTCCAGTAACAGAAATAAATGTGCGTTTTTCGATTCCGGTAACGCCTGGATCATATTTGTGGCATTCATTTTCTACGCTCCCTGGACAATAGCGTCATTGGCTTTGATGGCATTGAGGAGGCACTCGATGCAAATTGTTCCGTTAAGCGGTAGATACTGACCGGGAAGCAATGGAATAGGTAATGGCATGGTGGCCGGGGCCGCCGCCATTGTTCTCTTTGTTCTCCGCAGGTACGTCGCTGTCGTACCGTACTCAATCTTCCCGGCCTCAAGCCGCAGGTAGCTCCCGCCGCCAATCAGCGTGATGCGCTTTTTCCCGGCAAACGAGATGTCACTTGCTGAGCTCAGCGTCAGCTTTCTCTCCGCAAACAACCGCATGTTCGCATTTTGCGCCTGGACATCGATTGGCCCTTCGCCGGATTTCAGGCTCAGTTGACCGGTGCGGGCAAAGAGCCCCAGTTTCTCCCCGGTAAGCAGGGTTGCATTGCCCATTGCTCCGGCGCTGATATCGCCCCCGGCGTTAATGGCAACGTTTTTTGTGGCTGCCATTTGCAGGTGCTCACCGCTGGTCAGCGCCATCCCTGCCGGGGCCGAGAACAGCACGGCTTCATTGAGCGGTTTCAGCCGCTGCTCAAACATCTGTATCTGGCTGTCGATATCCGCCTTCAGCGCCTGCGCCTGCTCTGCCGCCATCTCCAGCTGCTGAAGCTGTTTCAGGCAGACGTCGATCTCCCTGAGTGCCGTGCTCATCTCCAGCACCCCGCCTGCGGCCTTCTGCTGCCCGTCCGCGGTGACAAACAGCCCCTTTGCGACGCGAATAACGCCGTGCTCATCGGTCCGGAGTTCAAAGCCTTTGCCCCGGGGCTGCTCCTGCGCGTCCACCAGATGCCCGCTGTTCAGCTGCGTTTTGCCGTACTCCGTGGCGAGCTTGATGTGCTCCTCCC